>OZ035962.1:97094283-97626783 GCA_964034945.1 Chrysopilus asiliformis
TTTTCGGGCAAACTATTTTTCTCCTTAACGTTTCAAACCACTAAATTTCAATGGCACACACCCTAAATTTTTATTACGCATTTTCGGCTTTTATCACAATAGCATATTGAAAAGTTTCCCATTTTTAATAGACACAAATTAAACAAATCCTTAAGTCAAAACCGTCGTAAATTTTCGTTTATATCACGATGCAATCCAAGTTTAAATCCATCAGTAAATATAGGAAATTCAAAATAATATAAAATGTTGCGAGAATATGATATAAAATGGGATTAATCTCAATTTGAACGATCATAAAAAATTTATATGACACCAACATTTTGATCTCAGTAAACGATTTAGAATTTCATGCCACCACCGATAGCGCAACGCAAGTGTTTCATTACAGTTTTTTTTTTCAGATATGGGAGGTGTTCCTAAAACGTCGTGACGTATAACAAAAATCCAATTTTCATTTTTTTTTGTTGATCTTCTAATCTTTTGTAATTTGTAGGATTTATTTTATTTCCTCCAAATTAACTACCATTGGTGATAATGCTGTGAGTGAATAGCATCCACCTGTGTCAAGCATGTTCAAAGTCAACCATATATGGGACAGTGTTACCATTTCAGCTGCATTAGTGTTACAATGATACACTCATTTTCACTGGAACATAGAGTATATGCGATGATAGTATGGTTGAAGTGTGGCTTCGTTGCCATCACCGGCAACATTCTCGCCTCGTCAAAGGGAATAAAATTTTATGGGTAATAATTTGGAGCCCTCGGAATCCCTGCTTAAATCCTTTGTTATGTATGTGACAATCGTTATTATGGCAGCTAGTGTGAGGCATAACTAAAAATACAATTTCTGACAATGAGGCATAGTCAAGTGATTGGACGCTAGAATTATGCTCTAAATCTGAAGTAATAACTCATTCACACTGAACACGTGCTCAGCGCGAACACTAAATACACGATTTCATGGCGTAGGGCTGGGCTAGCCCATATTAGGGACTTTGATGATACAGGAATCATATAGGAATCGTAGGGGCACCAGCTATACGGATACAACATACTGACGAACCGTGTCGTGTTTAATGTCACTTCGGTTTGTTGATTTATAGTGTTTGATGGTGCAATTTTAGTCGATAACCTTGATCCTCTCCGTATCACTCAATATATACGATTGCAGTTCTACTTAAGAGCGTTAGACGCCCTAAGTCGGATATTTTAGCTAAAGGACTCTAACACCTGACAGTAGTAAAATGCTTGAATTTACTGTACGAGGTGTTATGCACGCACCATTTGTTCCAAACACATTTGAATACCTAGTCGTAATAAGAGTTACTATTCCATCTGGATCATAAATTAAGGTAAACGTGCGTTAAACATGATATGCCATTCTGTTCAATTCGGTTCATTCTCTAAAATTCGTCTCCATAAATCCTATTGAAATTGGCTTCTACTCGCATTTAATATTGATTAAATGTCAACATGTAAAGATGATTGAACTTTACACAACTTAATAATTTTACCTTATTGTTTGTGAAGTTGAGAATTACAATTCATTTAACTATTAATAATTTCTAACGACAAAATACACCACACTGTATAGTATCTTTTAACACGCCAGTAAGGGATGAGGTGGATGCCTCTCGTATTATCCAAAGTTATATGAAAGCTTTCAAAATATTCTAAAATATCGGTTGGGGTTGGATATCGAGAAGGTTTGGTTTAGCGTAGGGTGACCATACGTCCCGGAATGACTGGGGCAGTATTATCCCGGCGCCGGCGCTCCGGTAATCCAGTGTTGAAATTTCTTAATCACTAAAAAAAATTGAGCTCGAAACCCAAAAACTTTTGCCTACCGCGCAATTTCCTCAGAAATAAAGACCTCTAGCACATATTGCAAAGAATGATTTTCAATAGTGGGATGTTTGTTTCTAAACGATTTGCCTGCGGAGCCAAATTTTTGTTGTTTATTATAGTTTTTATGTAATCATAAACAAAAAATGAAACTAACCCTCTCCTCTCTAGTCGAGCTTTCAAAATTTTCACGATAATTCCCCCCCCCCCCCCCCCCCTCCCCGCACCCCCCTATCACGGATACACTAAACCAAAAAATGGTCACCCTAGTTTAGCGTAATGCGATGAATTGACGAGTATTTCGAAGGGATCTATGAATACATCAACGAAGCTAATTCTCTAGAGAATTAATAAAGAGATGCCTTCGGTGCAGCAGGATTCTAGCGAAAATGGGATTTTCCTGGAATCTCTATTTTATGCACCCCAAAACAATATGAAATTATGTACACAGCCGCAGTCTGATGTGGTCCAGAGGAAGCAAGCACAGCCAGTGTTTATGCACACACCAGAAAATCGATCGGTCCAAGTATCCCGGTATTTGTTGCAGGATTTCATCCGCCCGAAGGAGGTTTTAGGGAAAGCTGGCTTCGGGTGTCTTTGTGAACAATATGATAGCCTTAAGACATGACTTTCTCGATAATAACCAGTTTCCTGTTCCACTATGATTATATATATATGTATGTGTACTAATAATGGAAGAACAAAGACTCGATTATGTCGAGCCCACTTTATCCGTATGTGATTCGAAACTTCATTCTATTGTATCTATTGCCATATAAAATATCATCTCTACCTTTGAGATTCCATTTACCAACAATCTAAATTACCACTTAAATTCTGATATAGTGTTCTCGAGTTTTCAATAAAGCGTCATGTTATTCAAACGATATTAGTACTTGAACGGCACAAACCAATTGCAACATTTAACCTAATATTGATACTATAAATTATAAACCTATACTAGTCGAAATTACTTTATAAATGCATATACGAGCAAAGATTGCTTTTGATATGATGATTTTCTATCGAAGGATATTAATTCCAATATAGTTGGCTGGATGAAAATAATCAGCTAAATCATTTATTCAAGTGTGTTGTCAATGGATTTGCAGGAGTTTGGACAGAAGATTTTGCTTAGAATCGAAAATGTAAGTTGCAGAGGTTTCTTATTCATCAGAGAAAGGAGGTAGGTAATCGTATTGGGTGACGTTTTTAACATACAATTTGAAATTTTGTTGTTAATTTTGCACACTCTGATAAATCTCGGTAAAAGATTTTTTTTAGTTTTTCAAAGTTACGTCAGTTTTTCGCGACGCTTATATCGCGTCTTTCAATAAGGACATAACAATTTTGTATTTAAATAAAACACAGAATAATTGATCGGGCAGGTGTAGTGGACATGTTACATTTAAGTATGAAATTCGATGTCGTTCATATGGCCACCGCGAGCACGTTTGCAGATTGATTCTTGGGAGCCAATTTTCCACCACTCTTCCACACATATCGGCCGGAACGTTGGCAATTTCGCGTTCCATATTGTTCCTGAGCTCCTCTAACGTTGTTGGCTTGTTGGCATAAACCAACGACTTAACATAAATAGATCAATTGTTTGACCAGCTGTGTGGCATTGCTCGTTCGTGAACTTCACCATGATAAAAATGTAAACCTTGACTGACGTTTTAGCATTGCCAGATCATAAAAAAAGTTTTAGGGTGCGTTTTTATTAAAATACAAAATTGTGATGTCCTTATTGAAAGACCCTTTACATATGTTAAGTTTTAAAATTCGAAGAAAACCGGAAAGAACTTAAAAACTTTTGAGAAAAATCTTCTCCTTGTAGGACTCTCCGTTGCGAATTAGTCTAACACCAGATTCGTGATCAGCGACTCCGAAAACCCCCTAAGCGACCCCGAAAGGATATTTCCGTTATCCTTACAGGACCTTCCGTTTCTAATTTCAAAAATCTAACACCGGATTCGTCATCAGCGACCCCGAAAACCACCGGGTGAAACTTTTCAGCCTCCTATTGAGCAGGATTCATGGCAAAAATAACAGTTTAAAAACACCCAAACCCCCTTTACGCTCCCGTTTACCCCGTTAGCGGTAAAATTTCGAAAAACCACACCTTAGTGAGCGCCTACGCGATGGTTGGGACATACTGTGAAAGTTTCAAGTTTCTAGCTTCAGGGGTTTGGGCTGTGCGTCAATGAGTCAGTCAGTCAATCAATCAGCCAATCAGTCATTCAGGTTAAACGATTTTATATATATAGATAGATAGATAGATATCCTTAGACTGACAGAAAGACATTTTTGTAATAATGCTACAATCTCAGGAGTGCCCGCGAAATATTTTTAGGCAAAATTAAGAGGTTTCATTATCACAATACTATCACAATACTTTATTATACTCAGAACGAGAAAGTAAAAAATTTAAGATGATTTCAAGATATGCAGTTTTTTGTACATTTTAATGTTGTTGAGGCCATAAGAATGTGAGATTCAATTCTAGTCAATTTACAAAACATCTGTTTGCCTATCTGACTGACAAATAAAACATAAATCTAAAATATGTACAGTAGTATTGACTGAAAAACTCATATTTCAACACTGCATACAATTTTCGCCAGCATTATTATGTTCTTCCTTCAGTAAAATACGTCGAAGGGATTAGTTATGTGAACGGAACAAAGATTTATCACCAATAGAATAGACTGCTGATAAGAAATGTTATGAAATGATATACCAACATGGAAATACTCCTTTTAAATATCCTTTCCTTGATATTATCAAATCCGAAAGAATTCTACTTCCTAACACATACGCATATGAAAGCGTTTGTTCGCCCGCCGCAGTTCAACATCTTTCCGGTTCGGCCGCCCCATCTATTCACAATCCAGATGCCATTTAAGATTTATATCCACTCACATCATCACAATCAAATACAACTACTTGAGGGGGATCCTTCAATAAATCTCTATGCCAGACTTAAACCAACGAAACAATTTGTTTTGCCAATTTAGAGTTTCCCTTTCAAATAAATCCCCTAGCTCACAGTACTATGCAAATGCCATCTATAGCCCATTTTCCACCCGTTTACCAATAGCCAAATAAATTTAAACTTAACTATAAAATGGAACATACGCACACACACACACACATTCATAAACACTAAAGGAAATTCATCCTCGGTTCTATTGGAGCGTATCGCCAAAGCGAAAGCCAGATATCTCGTTTATATGGTAAAACTATCCCGTATAGAACAAAAAGGATGAATGCTAGGACAACAAGGACATCATTAAATCTATCTGCTATTACCTCATTTCTACATTCGACTATCTAACCCTTTGGTCTGACTATTGAATCCCTTATAGTACTTTTCACTTCCCACTTTTGTCTAAACTATGCCAGTCCCTATCACTCCACTGGACATACCACGAATATTTCTAGTTCTTAAAGGCAGTACCGATCCCAATCACAAATCACTTTGCCATAGAGGTAAACGATATCCTGGCGTTTAGGCGACCTATGAATCTAAAAGCCACCTATATTGTGGAGTGAAAACAATAAAAAGGCCACAACAGGATGTACCTTCGCTGAATATCCTTTTCTATTCTAAGCACCGCTTTCCATCTACATACAAATTGGTAGGTACTGGTAGGTATTTATGTAGAATTTCATACCCAAACAAATATTGTTTCTCCACCGAAAAACCGCCAGTTAAACTACTGTTAGATTGCTTCGATTTCGCTATTGTCTTTCCCAACATCATCCCCAACACCACTTTTTTGTCTCCTCCCCGTTCCTCCCCCTTTTGGTTTTTCCTAGTGGTTGTGGTGGTGGTGCTGTTGTTGAAATACATTTCTGCTGTTGACTACCATTTTAGGAAAAATTTATTTTCACGTTATTTAAATAACCCACAGGGCCCATAAGGGGAAATGGACAGTTGAATAAATTTCTGGCTTTTCTTTCAGTTTCTGTTGAAAGCTTTATATTCCGATTCTTTTCCTTTTCGGGGTTTTTCTTTTCAACTTTCTTTTTTTATTTTTTCATATATAAATATATATTTGTTTACAATGTGCAGGGCGGAGACAGAATGGATAAAACGAGCAAAAAAAAAGAGGCCTATATAGGAAGGTTTGCAATTTCGGTTCCGATGTTCCGTCAACATTAATGAAATGGAAACGGGGTCAGGTCATAGTCTGGTTTGGAATTTTCAACTAAATTTTCCCTTTTTTATTTGTGTTTCACTGTTTTATTTTCACAAATTTTTTTATTCTTTCGTATAAAGTGCAGTAATTTTACGAGGTTAAATTTTTTGGGGCAAATTCCCTCATCTGATGATATTTCCTGCAAAGAGTTTCGGTAATAAACTTTGCCGGAAGTTTATTAATAAATTGGAGTTCCTGGAAAAGCTTTTGATTCTGGTTGAGAACTCAAGGAATGTCTTTTGCTTTCAACTCTATGTGGGTCGAAGAGTTTATAGGTATTTGGAATAAATAAATATTGGTCCTTAAATGGATAGGCTTGCAGAAAAATTTGAAGCGTTTTCATAAGCTCTTCTTCATCGTCATTATATTGATATCAACTCGTACTGAAGTTTTCCATTCAAAAATCTATTTTGGTGAAAAAATATATTTAGAAGTTTCTATTTATAAATAGGAAAAAATCACGATAATTAAAACAGATAATTGAACTTTTTGTTTAAAAGTTTAGTTCATTTCTGTAGAATTACTGATAAAATAAATTGAATAAATATTGATATCTTTACAGGGCTGTCGGGTGTCGATAAGATTCGTGATCAATTACGACAAAAATTCCCTAGAGATAATTTTCCGAGGAAAAACTTGAAAAGAAAGAATGTTTGCCTTATCCTACATGATGTTAACGACTTTTCTAGCATAATCGCTCTTCACCCCCGAAATCTATAAATACCTAAATTTCATTAAGATCGTTCAAATCATTTTTGACAAAAAATTTCTATAGCGGCCATAGGCAGAGAACTATTTCTGAAATCAAGAAAATAAGAAATGATCCTCGTCCATGTAATACATTTCTCAATTCAAGAAAATCGGGATCAAATGTTGAAAATCCAAACAGACCTCTCCTCTGAACACTTTTTTTCTATTTTCTCGAAAATGGTGAGTCGTATTGAAAAATTCATAAAAGTAAAATCTGTTTAGAATATGATTTTACATAACCATTCCATACATCAAAATCCAATCGGACCCCTCCTTTCCCCCTCTCCAATACAAATGATTTTTTTTTAAATAAACATTTTGTCTGTCATAAAGAGTATTTGATTTAACCCTGGCGCTTGTAGTTTTTCTTATGTTTTTTTTGTTGTTGTTGATATAAAATATTGGGTGTTCATAAAATTCAGTAGTTGATAAAATGCGATGTTCATATAACCGCGAGTCTACAGTATACAAAGATGTGATAATAATATTAAGATGCATTTTTGTTTACACGAACAATTTTCCACGAGGAAAACATCTACCGTGTTTCATGCCATGTAGGATGTAAAAAAGAATTTGATTTAATTTAAAAGGTCGTGAAAAACAGATCGTGTAAACAGAGACAGTTGAGTGTACATATATAAACATATAAATGGGTCATCAAAAACAAACTTTTCAACAACTTATCATTTTACAAACCCTTTTCTTTAAAAATATAATTTATGTAATATTTCGAACCAAATTGTTTTCTAAAACATCCACAAACATTTTGTTGATTTTGAATGTCAAATTAAGACGCACTTCCATAACCATATAATTGATAAATCAATTGAAACCATATATTATGATCATTGCAAGGTGCACAAAATCCTAAAATCAAACCTTAAATCAAAATGTAATATCCTGTATAATTTTCATGTCTGATTTCTTTTTTGTATTTCCATTAATCATTTTTATATTAAATCAAAAAAAAAAAACTTTCAGCACAAAAAATCGTGCCGTGTTAAACTTTCACCTGCACATTTTTTTACTTCAGAATCACATGCAATCGCCATGATTTACGGCGAACATCGAAGTCCATGTCCCGAATGGAATGAAGACAAACGGTTACTCCTCCACCTACCATTATTTGCGCCTTCCGCTGATACATCAAATTTTGATCGATACACCTGCAAGATCCCATCAGGAATTTTAATAACCAAACAATTTCGATAAATTCCCCCCGAATTTATTTCCTTGGGAATCAATTCAAGCAAATCCAGCTCCTTCGAAATGGTTTGTTTCGTTTTTCGGAATTTTCTTGTGTTTTTTTTTCTGAATTTAGCCCTAAGGGATACACGACAAGCCAGAATTTTCAAGTCAGCGGATTCACTATTAATCGATAGACTCGGGTTTCATTTCTGTAGAAATTTTGAGATCCTTAATCCTAAGAGGCGCGTAATTTCCAAATGAACCCTAAAAAACGGTTATATTGGACAATTGCCTCCATTTCGACGATGAATGAATTTCATTTCAACCAGGAAAAAAAAGAAATTCTGAAAAAGAGGAAAAAAAATAAATTCCTAAGAACCAAAAAGAAAAAACAGTCGCTGCAGAAAAATACGGGATCGATCAGATGAACGGATTTCACCTGTTTCCTTAATTACAGTGATTTTATCCCCGTCCAATTCGACCTCAGTTGAAATTATTCCTCTTAAATTTGGTTTCGGGACAGGTACTTCTGATTCACTAAACTACCCAGACTGGCTTCTTCCCTATTTGTTCCCTGCCTTATAGCCATCAGACGACTATAATAACGCCCCTACTGAATTTGTTGCTTTCATTTCATTTTCTTTTAGCTGCTGTTGTTGTTGTTGTTGTTATCCTGGCGGTGGAGGTTTTTTTTTGTGGATATTTGCTGTAAAATGAATGGCTAAAGGCATGGATACCCTTATCAAGGAGCTAATCCTTGTGGGAATTTTACAGAACTTTTAAAATGGCCAGCGATCTATTTGATGGGTCATTCGACCTCAATGCTGTTTATTACATTTCGCCCCCTTAATGACTGCTCATTTGTACGGTTTTTAGGTACCCCAATAGTTGCAGACTCGGCAATCAGAGATTTCTGCCACTGTCTTTTTCCGATGTACGCTCTTCAAGTACCTTACCATCCCCTAACCTTGGCTTTTTTTTTCGAAGATAAAGCTGAAGCAAACTAAGGTATGATAGAAAATTAGAAAATTCCAAAAGGAAAAACCAAAAGCGAGGAGAAACAACTCGACTCGAGGGAAAAGTCACTTAAAGACGTTCACCATTTAAGCCTCGAAAATTCTGTATCTATGAATGTACTATAGGTGCGATTGAAATAAAAGTACATATTTTATTTTGTTTGCATTTTTTTTTTGCGGACGCTTAAACTTTTTATTACGGCAATTTGCGTTAGTAATTAATAATCGGGTAACTACGTCGATTAGGTAATTTTAAGACTTACAATTAGTGGGTACGAGTGATATACATATATTTTTTTCCAACAAAAATTGAATTTTATATGGCAACCCCTTTTCGAGTAATTTCCTGTAAACAACAACGAAAAGTGCAGTCGATGTAAATCTTAGATATTTCAAAAATGCCTGCCATACACGCTGCAGACGGTTGGCTGAATTTTGATGGCTAGGGGTGCTTAATATGCTGATTTATGATAAAAATGCGACGGTCTTTCAGATATTTTCCTTGGCTATATGAGGTATGCCCATAAATTTAATGGGAGCGACTTTTGCATGTCAACATTTTGGGTCTAGTAAGTATGTGGCGCTTTTGTTGCGTGACCCTAATACTTTCAACTATTTATAAATGCATTAAGGGTACTGCACACTATTTTATTTGATGTTATTATATTAACGAAAATCAAGATAGGGTACACTTGATGCACGTACCAACCAAACAAAGTAACAAACACTTAGTTAGCCGAATGTACTACAGACGACGTCTCTGTTTGAAATATTTGACTGTGACTAAAAAGAGTTATTATTTGCCCAAATTATGATTGGTACGGGCTTTATACATTTAGATCAGGGGTTTTAAACCACTATTCTCGTACTGTACTTATTTTAGACATTTGCAGTTATGTAGAAACTGGCGATATGGTCGATTTTTTCAATTACCATATTTATACGCATTCTGTTTGAACCCTCTGCCTATAAGGTATATAAAAACAATTTTTGAGCCTAAAATTTCTGAAAGAAAGCCTACGAGAAAAGCTGTACAGAAAAGAATTCTCATAAATATTTAAAAATCATGTCTATCTGGAATAAAAGTACTTATGCAATTTTTATAGATAAAAATCATGAAATTTTATGAGCGAAATGTAAGGTAACAATTTTGGATCATTCCATTAATTTTTTTTGTAGATATGTATGTCAAAAAATTACTTTCATCAAAACAAAATGCGTTCAAAAAAACCTTTGAAAAATATCTTTCAAAAAAATCTTTGGTATCCTTCAGTGGATCCCGACCCACAGTGGTTAGCACTGAATTCTGGTTATCTAAAAAGTAAATTTACTTTACTTTACTTTCTTATGAACCGCAGCATAATAGTTCAAAGCCCCTGATTTTAATGGAGAGACGTTGTGTGCATAAGTCATTCAAAAGCTCTCAGACTGGAACAACTTAATATTGCGATATAATTTCTTTTTATAGTACAAAAATATTTCAGAATATGAACTTAATTACGGAGACATTAACCTTAAGGTAAAACTATCATTCGATAAGGAAGAAATTATTATAATTATGAAATTTTTGTATTAAAGCCCGGAAAACTTTTATTGAAATTCAATATTATTCACGAAAATGTCTGTTACAAGTAAATTGACGCTAAATACACCAGCCATAACCTAACAAATTAAAACGGAACAAATCAACTGAAAGAACAATCCCAAAAAACTCAAGAACTGATATAAATAAAGAACAGAGGAAAGTAAAAGATTTAAAAGTTTTAAAAACTCCACTAGGGTAACAGAAAAGTAGGATGCGTTATTGAGACTGTAAAGGATTTGTTTGAACATTTTAATGGAGAAGGAGAAAATATTGTTTAATCACTGTAGTTTAAGATCAGTGGCTGAATTTCTTAAGTGTCAATAAGACAATTTCACGAAAATATTTGGTCCAAATTTTCCAAAGAATGACATTTTTTTATTAGTTTTAGATTATTTTTTATTTTTTTATTATTATTATTTTTTTAGTCACAATTTATTTTTAACAATATTTTTAGCAAAGAAAAAATGCGGGGCCCGTTTTCCCCAGGCGCTACTTTGCGTTCCATACATTCCATCATACATCCCATACATTCCATCATGCATTCCATACATTCCATCATACATTCAACACATTCCATCACACATTCCATACATTCCATCATACATTCAACACATTCCATACATTCCATCATACATTCCATCATACATTCCATACATTCCATATACATTCCATATACATTCCATACATTCCATCATACATTCCATACATTCCATCACACATTCCATATACATTCCATCATACATTCCATACATTCCATCATACATTCCATACATTCCATATACATTCCATATACATTCCATACATTCCATCATACATTCCATACATTCCATATACATTCCATACATTCCATATACATTCCATACATTCCATCAAACATTCCATACATTCCATCATACATTCCATACATTCCATCATACATTCCATACATTCCATCATACATTCCATACACTACGTCATACATTCCATGCATTCCATATACATTCCATACATTCCATCATACATTCCATACATTCCATCAAACATTCCATACATTCCATCATACATTCCATACATTCCATACATTCCATCATACATTCTATACATTCCATCATACATTCCATACATTCCATATACATTCCATACATTCCATCATACATTCCATACATTCCATCATACATTCCATATACATTCCATACATTCCATCATACATTCCATACATTCCATCATACATTCCACACATTCCATACATTCCGTCATACATTCCATACATTCCATACATTCCATCATACATTCCATACATTCCATCATACATTCCATACATTCCATCACACATTCCATACATTCCATATACATTCCATACATTCCATCATACATTCCATATACATTCCATACATTCCATCATACATTCCATACATTCCATCATACATTCCATACATTCCATCATACATTCCATACATTCCATCAAACATTCCATACATTCCATCATCATTCCATACATTCCATCATCATTCCATACATTCCATAGATTCTATCAAACATTCCATACATTCCATCATACATTCCATACATTCCATATACATTCCATACATTCCACATACATTCCATACATTCCATTATACATTCCATACATTCCATCACACATTCCATACATTCTATCATACATTCCATACATGTGGCGCCGAATGTGGTGGTTTTCATAAAACATTTTGGGCCACGGCGGCAAGTTTGACTTTGTTTCAAACTCGGCGGCGACGGAAAAAGTGCGCTGCCGTTGCCGCTGTATTGTAGCTGCACTCATTGCGCTACGTTAGTGCAAAAAAATGCCGCTCGCCGCTGCCGCTTGCCGCCTTCACTGTGGTTGAACCATAATGCTACATTTACACGAATGACAAATTTGTCATTTTTTTCTTGTCATTATGTTAATTCCCGTGTAAATGGCATAATTTTTGTAATTTTTTCTGTCAGAAAATGTCAATCTCTCATAAAAGAATGAACTTGTCCATTCTTTTATGCCAGATTGTCATTCGTGCAAACGCAATATTAGTTATGACAACTTTAGTATTCAACTTTTGTCATAACTAATATTGCGTTTGCACGAATGACAATCTGGCATAAAAGAATGGACAAGTTCATTCTTTTATGAGAGATTGACATTTTCTGACAGAAAAAATTACAAAAATTATGCCATTTACACGGGAATTAACATAATGACAAGAAAAAAATGACAAATTTGTCATTCGTGTAAATGTAGCATAACAACGTAAACTGGAAAACCTTTTTGCACTGAAATCGCCATTTTCAATGATTTTTTTTCAAACAAACTTCTATGAAAATAAAATTTCCTTTTTTTAAACTCAAGCTATATACCAAAAAACTTTTGATAATTGGCTGTGCTTTTTGATATTTTTATTACCAGAATTTATGGGTTAAACTTTTAATAACACTGCTAGCCCAATATTTTTTTTATTCAGTGAATTTTATTTGAATTTCCTCTATCCGCTTTAATGTACACACATTTACAACCCTGTAGCATACGAGGATTCCACTTAAATCCAAAAAAAAAAAAAATTATTGCTCAATACAAAGTTTAGAGCATCTGAAGCTTAATTCAAACTATTTTCCAGCAATAATAAAAAAATCTATCGGTCCAATTGCATCTAAAATTGCACTCATGCATAAAATTCTTTTCTAAAATTTTCCAATCGTATATCAAACGGTTCTCTTTGGCAGTGCTTCCTATTTTTATCTCGAAAAAATACATGAAAAGACTAACAAGGAATACAAACAAAAAAAAAAGATGCACTTCTACTATACTTACCCTCCTCGTTGCATTTTATATCGGTTCTATGTATCTCACGATTTAAATGTTAAGCCAACAGAACAATCGGTTTACACAGAATTGCATATATTTTCTGATAAAAGTTGCTTTTTGCATGTCCAATAATTTATTTAAAGATAAATCCGAGCCCTGGAACAAATTGGCCTACTATCGAACATCATACACAACCCCAGTGTACAGCAGCAAACAGTGTCCAGGGGGTGGGTTTACCAATGCCGTGTATCGATATTGTTTGATAAATATATAAAAACGGTCGTCCGTTGGGTATGATTTCGTAACGAGAGGGATTAAAAAAAGACAAAATCCAAAGGATATTCGGTTGGCGTTTTGTTGGAATACAAGCGAATCTTGTTTATTCTTCCTAAAATACAATGATTTGATTTTTTCTCTAGTCTGAAAAATTTTCCCACCCTCATCCCTAATTTAAGAAAGGATCAATTTGGCAATTGCCGAAATTTCCTACAGCCAAGCGATAAACTGCACCTACAGAAATGGTAAACAGATTCCGGAAATATCCGGGAAAGTGTACTTTGCCACTTTTATTAGAGGCATTCGTTTTGATTGGCCCGATTTATGCCAATTTACATGCACTTCTATCTCGCCAGAATACAAACGCGTGATGGTGTGTATTTGTAATTGGGATTTGAACATTTCGTATCCTATCAATCGGAATCCGGCTTGAATTGGGACTGTTGTGAATCAACCAAATTGGCAAACACCCCACCATGAATATACTACAACACAATGACTAGTGTGACGCAGGATGGAAAGAATGGAAAACTATGATGAATTGCATCATGTCCAATGCAAGTAAAGTCCTTGTCAATGAATATTGATAATTCTCCCTTTTGGCACATCGCAGATGTACACCCGGATTTATTGTATGGACTGTAAACGAAACGAAAATATCCCGATGAAAATATTTTTGGTGCGGGCGGTGAGGTTGCGAGAGGGCATCGGGATACAGGACACTATCGCCCATATTCTCTTATATTGATTGTCAATCGATCACCAGCTTAAAGGCGTATTTAGGCAAATATTGATTCGTTTTGCAATTGATATATTTTTGTGATGTTTTTTTCCGCATATTTCCCCAACACGATACCATGATTTTCCTCGCTTTTTCTTTGAGTCGCTTTTTTCCTGTTGACTTTGCTGGTGATCTTCGCTCGTATTTTCGTTAGAGTCCTTCCCTCAGTCAGTCAATGGTGTAAATAATTGTTATCTCCAGCATATTTTTATTTTATGTTTGCCATATATTTGCCGGAGCATAAAATTCTCTTCATTTATTGGAAATATTGAAGGTGATTTGTCATATTTATATGTTTAAGTGTCAAATAAATTCATTTTCACGGTGAATGTTAAGTGATTTTTTTTTCGAAACTCGATTTATTATGTTGGACAGTCACCCACTGTTTGAATGTTGTGGGGTTCGATCTTGCAGTCGATGAATAAAAATCATTGTTACCAATGGTATTTTTATTTTTTTTTCGTTATTGCAAGTATTGTTAATACTATTCCCAAATCCATTACATCGTTTGGATTTTCCATTTAATGTACAAAGTGAACAATATTCCAACTCAATAGATGGCAACTGACTGGAGATGATAACGAGCGTTAAGTGAATTTGTTATGCGTGTACACAAATATTTATTAAAGAATTTACAATAATATTTGATTACTTTTCCGATGACATTGAATTAAATGTTAAATATATATTTCGAAGTTGGGTAATATTATTGATTTTAATAAAACTCTTTTTTTTTTAATCCGTGAACAGAGAATTCCGTGAACAGAAGTAATACTCAATGGTGTAACTAGAAGGAGCATAAGCCAGTAATGTGGGGGTCGCCTAGACTAGTATATTGTTACCCGCGAAAAGTTTAAAAACAAATTTGCCTGCGGCGAATTTAATTATAAAGTATTCGAGTATGGCATACATGGACCAATTTTAATTGAATTGTGAAGAAATTATATTCTTTTATATTTTTCGCTTACGAAAAACCATTGGCAGGTGTCAGACCTCCGATTATTTTCGCATTCACATATGTTGTAGCACTCAAAAAAAAATTAAGCGACACGTATTTTTTTTATATCCACGGATATTCTGTTTTAAGGGGTGATACCCCCCCCCCCCCCCCCCCCCCCCTATCAAAAATTGGGCGAAAAATCAATTTTTGGCCGTTGCTCAGCCACCAATCGTCCGATTTAAACAAATCAAAAACCAGAAGTTTTCTTTATGGGAGTAGAATTAAAATGCGGAAAGAAAAATGTAAGTTGTGGGAACTGTTGTTTCCTTTAATTTATTTCTTACCTACCATCATAAAACACCCGTTAGATTTCGGTAAAAAAACGCCAAAAACTAAATGTTTAGAAATAACGGTAAATCTCAATAACGGTTAGAGATATGGAGTTCTTGCCAAAATCAAAAATATGGTAAATATTAATATCTTCAATTTCCTTTATATGAACCACTATCGAAGAACTCTTGGTTTCGGAGTAAAACGCAAAAAACCAAATCTAGTTTTGTTTGTAAATCCCATTTTCGTTTTTCGTGGCACAACGTCTTGAAAACGAAATTTTTGAAAATCCCGGCACTCTCAAAATATTGCTGCGACGAAAATCTGTGTACGTGAATTAGTTTTAAAATTAATTTTTTTACAAAAAAAATTAAAAAAAAGGTTACTCTTTTTCGAACAGAGCATCCAAAATTTCCCCTTTAAGTTTAAAAGTCGATTATCTCAAAACTTCATTTTGGCGTTTGGAGCAAAATAAGATTCAAAGGACGATATTACGCAATCTAAAAATATCTGATGTGGACACCACATGACTTTTTTTTATACAAAATCTACGTTGATAGGATTGCCCTTTCCAAGATCCAACATGGGTTTAAAATTTCATCGTGCTCTATTAAGGTGCCGCTCCACATGAGAGTAAATACGCGAGTAACTCTCAAAAACTCTCGAGAGTTACTCGCAGGAGGTTGTCAATTTGAGAGTTAATTTCGGCGATTTTTCTCTTTTCAAGACCAATCTTGAATTTTTTGACATCTTGCTTTGGCGAGTTCTCGAGAGCTACTAGCGAAATTCAAACGCCGTTCATATCTAGCGAGCAACTCCCCGAGAGTTCAGTGGATGCGTGTCGACTAGAAAGTAGAATCACTTTTGACAGCTCGCATAAACTAGCTCGCGAGTTTTTGCGAGTTTCTTTGCGAGTTTTTTGCGAGTTTCTGCGAGCGACTCTCAGAGATGTGTCCATTTGCGAGTAGCTGCTCTCGAGAGGTTCTCGCCGGCATTTAGTCTTATGTGGAGCGACACCTTTAGTTTTTCAGAAATCGTGTACACAGATTAACAGACAGAAAGACCATTTTGTAACAATGCTCCAGTGGACTTAGGGGTGCTCGGGAAAAAGATAAGAGTAAAGAAGTCGAAATTTTTCATAAATACAATACTTTATTAGACTACGTATAAGAAAGTAAAAATACAGCATATTGTTTAAGTTAGCAAAAAAATTTGGTGAAAAAATCTTTTCCAGTAAGAGGTCTTAAAGTAAAAGGCCTTTCATCAATTTCCCCTCAACTTCACCATACAGTAGTAATTTTCAAAATGATTATTTTTTTTTTACATTTTCATCTATCATTACCCACTTTAATTATCCATTTCCTTTGCCGGCTTTAGTTATCGTGTCAGCTATTTTGGATTCTGACTAATAACTCACCAGGGATCTCGTTCTGACTTCCCAATTCATCTACAACATGGGCTGCGTGCAGTCAAACCCTTGTGTCCTGCCCGACGAACACCATAACAAAGTTGAGGGAAAAAAAACGTTAAAAGAATACATTTAGAGGGCCATAAGTACACTTTAAGGTTTTAATGATTCGTTTCAAAGGATTCCGCGCACCATCGAAGACCACTTTCGAGGGTCTCGTTGACAGCAATCTAGGAAGGAAGATGAAGTGCCTTAACACAGTTCTCCAAACAATGGCACGAGCATCGGATGAATTACAGGAATGCATGGAAGACTGTGAAAAAGACGTGAAATCCATTCTCGTCATCCCCATCACGTCACGTCGGTCGTTGAAGCGTTTCTGGAGTGGTGACATAGCACGGAAAAGCCATGAAATGTAGTATAATATGTAAGTAAGTCCTGTTCTACTCTGACTGGTGCTGCAGAAGTGAACCAGCCAATGATCCAAACGTGCCTCGCTTTACCAAGCAAATCTCATCCATTCTGTCATTGGAACCGTTAAACAGTTTTAAACAATGGGCCCTTAAAATAATGACTATTGGATTTATGTTCATCGGGGAAATCCTTCTAATTTCTACTCCATCAACTCAAATCCGAGTCAATGTCAGGATTCGAAGCTCGTTAGACACAAAGGAGCGACGAAGTCAGCCTAGAACGGCAATAAGTAGCATTTGTGGAAAAATTTTCCTGTCGCTTTTCCTCACTGCTCCAGGTTTTTTTCTATACTAAATCCCCAGTTCAAACACCCTTAACCGTTTTACAGAAAAAGACGAATTTTTGATTTTTTGACTGCGGCATAAATTCGGTCTTAAAGGGCTATGGTCGTCGAAGAAGATATTCAAGACAGTCACTTTCATATGGTAAAATAAAAGATGTCCAGTGACGAATTGTAAGTTCTGATGAGGGATCAGAATCTGGGATCGACATAGAAATTGAATTTCGAATTCAGAAACAACGCATTTCGACTGGAATCTTTTTTTTTTGTTATTCAATCGGAGCAACAATACAATGGAAAACCGGCAAAAAGTGATATGTGGAAAAAAGGAAAATCGTATCAGTATTTCGGTTATCTCGAAGTGAATTAATTTTTGATACTCGTGTGCTTATCCATAAACGATCCTCTAGCAAACAAAGACACTGATTTGTCTTTCGTTGGGATATTCTTTTTATTAAACAAACCGACATTATATCGAATCGGACATAAAAGATGATATCCTTCGCATTAGTTGCTGTAATATTTTGTATATTTATGAAAGAATGATATTGATTGATGATACTTTTGATAAGAATCAATTGATTCTGAATTTCGTTTTGTCGTCGCCGTTGTCAAAATGGAGAGCAATAACCGGTGAACACAATTGAGAACATTTTTTCAAGTTTATCGGAGATTAATGCTATTTCATATAAAAAGGTAACAAATTCAATGACTACGAAATTCTGTGACAATGTCCGAAAAGATGCATTTTTGAAACAATAAAAACGTTTTCGTTTAGAATCGATAATTGACAAAAGTAATTCAGAGAAAGAATTAAATTATGGTGGTTTTCTTTTTATTCCGATGTATGCCATAGATTCATTATTGTGGTATTGAAAGATTTGGCTCCATTTTTTTGCTATAATCTTTTAAAAAGTCGTTCAAAATTGTTGCATAATAAAATTCCTTGAAAAGTTCTTTTCCTGGTGACCCCGAAAACCCTATAATTATAGATCTGTTTGTATTCTATATCATATACTCATACTAATATATAAAAATGAGTTGGTGTCTGTCTGTCTGTTCCTCTTTCACGCAAAAACGGAAAATGTGTGGTAGTTCTGGTTCCAACATAGGCATACGGAAAAGAAGCGCGAGGGGTGGGGGGAGTAAGGGGAGGGGGTAAAGTGATCTCGAAACTTAGTTATTGCGCTACTTTACTCTTTCGAGGAGAAACTACTGAACCGATTGGCCTGAAATTTGGCATAGATGTTCGTCGGGGATCCAGCTCCAACATACCCCCATTAAATGATTTTAAGTTCTTTCCGGTTTTCTTCGTATTCTAAAACAAAAAACTTAACCCGGCAACGACGGGTATGCAAGCTAGTATTATACAAAATTCTCAATTCAATAAAAAAAATGGTATTAAAAACAGGTGCGTTAGGTAAATCCTTTTCGACGCCAAACCATTAATTTGTACCAACATCGTTGGTAAAATTTAATGAATGCCCTTTAATCTAAAACACAACCATTCACTTTACTGAATCGATTTAAATTAAAATATTTTGTAGATTGGAAAATATTTCTGTTCGGTTGACCAATTCGATAATGTTTAACACATGAGAATGCTTTATAGATACTTTATTGCTTTTAATGCTAGAGAAAACAACAAAATGATTTCCATCAAAGCATATATAAGAATCTCTTCTCTGTGGTAATCACTGAACAAACTAGTATCTATGATAGGAAAACATTTTCATGTTGTCGGACAGGCCGAATATTGGCCACTGGCATCAGGTTCTGGTCATATAAATAAATAAGTGACCAAAAATTGACACGCATACGGAATTCTTCCCTGCCTACCGCCGGCATTCTTCATTCAAATCTAAATGGAATTGTTGTGTTTGGGTTATCATATCCGAAAGCCTTTCGATTATCGGTTAATGTTCGAACCACTACAGTAGAATTCTACTTAAATTCAATTCAATTGAATCGAAAAGGTAAACAAACATAACATCGACCAAAGAATATTTACAAGGTAAAATAGTACTGGTAAATAACTAGGGTGACCATATTTTTTTGAGTGATTCCGGAACAGAATAAGATGGCTAAGACGACACGAAACAACAAAATGTCATAGAAAATAAATATTTTTTTGGTCCAAAACCAGGGAAAAAAGAATTAAGAAATATGCGCCGCAGGCAAAAGGTTTAACACGTTGGCTACCAGCCAAAAAAACGCTTACTTCGCTAGTATACACTGGGAAAAAACGCAAAAATCATTTCTGTACTTTGTGAGTGACCAGTGAACACAAGATCAATACAGACAAAAACGAACGAATCGAATAAAATATAACGGACAAAAAAAAACCCCTTTGTACCGCACGAGCGACTGCACTCAACCATGGAACTTGTGAAACTGACGGTAATGACAATAGTGTGTGTACACCGGTGACTCACATGGTAGCCAACGTGTTAAATAGAATGCGGCACAAAGATTTAAATCAAGAGCTGCGCGGTCTCAAGCGAAAATTAACTTCGTTGTTCACGTTCTTTACATTCTATAAATAATAGTAACGGACATGGAAAAAATCCCAATAAAGACAAAAGCTCTTTTGAAAGACATGCGTCAATTGTAGAAAAATGTTGCAGAAATGCGCCGCCGGCGAAAAAAAAAGGTTTTAACAGCAACCACCAACCGAAGTAGAGTATTTAGTAATCGTCTTTTCCACCGTTTGATAAATGTTTACACTTAATTGAAAAACCCGGGACAAAAGTTCAGTTTCCGGGACTCCCGAGATAACATGCCTAAATCCAGGAGTTTCCCGGTTATTCCGGGACGTATGGCCACCCTATATATAACGAATACGTTTGTAGATTATGGTGTCTGTCTGCCATCTGATGTCTACACCATCTAAAGTAAAAACGACGTCCAACATTAAGCGATAATACACCACACCATTATCCAGATTGTATTTTCCATGTCATGCGGGAAAGAGGACGAAACTCCATCGTCTCAGGTGAGATTGTCTTTTGGTCTTTGACTTGAGAGACTTTAGATATTTATTGAAAGATATTCTATACCATTTACACCACGCAATCAGCCGGTAAAAGATATTTTTCCCCCAAAAGTATGTTGCGAAGATAAGAGAGCCAGGTCTTAAGTACCTCGTTGTTTATGTCTTCAATTCGATAGCTACACCTTAGACTTGCTTCTTGGGATAGCTTGGCATACATTCTTTGCCGGCCGGTTTATCAGGGCAAGCCATCATTTAATGGCCGGGCAAATGAAAAAATAATGAAATCGTGGAGGAGGTGTTGAAATTATGGTATTGCTCTGATATCAAAATTTCGGGATTTTCTTATGCCTTAATCGTTATTTGGATAGATTTAAGAATGGTCTAACATATGAATGCTGATATGCTAATGAAATGAGAATATATTGCATTTATTTAGCTGATATCATTGTGATTGGTGGATATTTTACATTATAGTGTAATCTTTGATGGAAAACACTTTAAAATACATAATTTTGGGGGCGATTATTGACATCTAACACATCTTGTTATTTATTTGTGTTAATTTTTATATTTGATTCAAGTTCTACACCCTTTACTTGTTGAGGTAAAAACATACCGATTGAATAAAATATTGTTCAAAATTTCTGGTTTATTGGCTAATTGGTTTTATAAGAAATAAATATCAGTTGTGATTGTAAAACTTTTTTTTTTCGAAAAATTTCAAGTCGCTAGGTCAATGCGTTTCCGAGTTATTTAAGATTGAATGGACATGCTCGTAAAACGGATTTCGTACTGATCAGAATGCTTCTATCTACGCCCGTTCTCAAGTCGGTTTCCGTCATAAATACAATACTTCCCTTCTATAGATGAGGAGAAAAAGAACATTTTCTTGAAAAATCAACGACTCTTCTGAATCCCCTTCCGTCGATTGAATGACATGAATTTATTAGGAACAACCAAATTTTTATATACCCTAATGGAGGGTCACTGTCTAATTCAACGGATTAAAATATCTAAAGAAAATTTTAATAAAAATCGAATTCATTTCTCGGCGGCAAATTCAAGAGTTCTTGGAAGTCATTCGAGAGCGCCCTAAATTAATTCTCAGTCACCATTCAACGAAGTAAAAATGCAGATTAAGTGCGTATAACAAGAAATATCTGGCAGTTACTTCCGGCACGGCAGCCATTTACGACTAGACCCTTAGCCTGGGGTCATCCATAAAATTCAGTGGTTACCTCACATTACCGGGGGAAAAACAATTTTGACTTTGGGTGATTTCTGACACACGTCGAGAAGCACCTCGCCTTAATCGTTATCACTAGAATACCCGCAAATAAATCTAAAATTCAAATGGACGCGAATAAATGACATATCTATGTATTGTAGAATGTAACTTCCAGAGCCAACCTCAACGCAACGCGATGTTATGCATGGAATCTTTTTCTGTGCGAAAAGACTGTCATTTGTTAGGGCACAGAATCGAGACTGGGACCGGGATCGGGAACACATATCGAACTAGACCTTCTGAGTTGTGACAGATGTGTGTAAAATACCTCCTCGTATACCTTTTTGTAAATCGTCATTGGCATTTACGATCGCTACATTTGCCCTTGGTCATATGCTATCCAAGATTTTTTATGGTTTGTGGACGACTTGAGGAAAACTACTAAACTTTTCTTGTAAAGGAAATCAACGCCAGGAGGTAAGGCAGGAAAAATCCATAAAAGCGTAATAACACCATAATGCGTTTACACTGAAATGGATGGATAGAATGTTTTGGATCTCATTCATGAAATTTCCTTATTTCCATTTTAACATTTTATTCCTGAGTAAGGCGATGTTAGACAATATGCTATACCCGTACAGAAACATCGATTTTCAAATACACCCAGGGGCAATGAATGAGAGAGTGCACTGGTTTTCTTGATGGCATAAGTATAGTTGTATCAATAATTATGCAGTTATAACATAAATCGCTAGAGATATTAACCGCAGATTTTTTGATTATAAAAAATCGTTGAAAATATTATGAAATACTAAAAAATAAGCAAAAAATTTACGTTTGTTTGTCAAAATTCGTGCTTTTAAAAGCCCAAACTTTGAAATTAATTTTTGGGCAAAAAAACTCGTCCAAAACTTAAATATCTTTCCCAACTCGTCTAGTTTTTAAAAAATAATAATAAAAGAAAGTAGTTTTTGCGATAATTATCGCTAAAGCCACTACTGTGATCGAAAATATTTTTGGCATTATGCTGGGTTTACACGAATGACAGATAATGACAATCTGTCATAAAAGAATGGACAAGTTCATTCTTTTATGAGAGATTGTCATTTTTCTGATAGAAATAATGACAAAAATGATACTATTTACACGATAATGACAATTTATGACAAAAAAAAAATTACAAATATGTCATTTGTGTAAACGCAGCATTACTTTTCGATGCAATTGTAAGCAAAGGAAATGCAATACACTTTTCTCTGCACGACTTTTCACGCAGTTTTTATGTCAACTTACACTTACATATCGCTCTTTTTTCTTCATTTTCACAATTTTGTGTCCATTTGAACTTATGTGGGATAACACCTTTAGAAATTTAGCGGGAAAGAAAAGCAACAAAAATTTTCTTTTCTAAAAGTCACTCTTATTGGAATGTAAAAAAATTTTTCACAAAAATTTTATTTTGTAAGTTTTCCGATACAACAAGTGGCTGTCCATAAAATAATGTTACACTCAGAAAAATGGAGGCTAACTCGACGACCTACATACGGCGTAATTGGCCTCGGGCAGGCGCGCGTTCGCCTGCATGAGGGAAAGTAAAACTGAGTTGACCTGTGGTCGGAGAAATTCTGAAATTAAGCCACCAGCAGGTGAAGTAGGGCATTGGGAGCTGCACGAGTTGACCTAAGATAGGCATTTTGAAGATGTAATGTCATGTAATGGAAACCTCTGTCAGCCAGCTAGCGGTCCGAGTTAACCTGACAAAAAGTTGACCTGGACATTTTTCTGAGTGTACGCCATCTTTTTGCTTCATGACCCCCCCCCCCCTTATTTTTTCCTTATAATGCTTTTTCATATAGAATTTAATACCTCAGGTAAGTTTCTGCTTTCGGTGAGTTTGGAATTTCGGCGAGTTTTCTGTGAGTTTGGGATTTCGGTTAGTTTTCTATTGGGTAATTTTCGAATTTTGGTGAGTTTTCCATTCGCTAAGTTGGGTACGCCCGATGCGACTTAAAATATTTTTTAAGTTTTTTCAAGATGTCGAAAATTTGTTTCTTTTTTGAAAATACCACCTTTTCAAACAGTAAAAAAAAATATTTTTTTTAGGAAATTTACGATAGGTTTAAGGTCTTTAAAAATTTTGTGGCAAATTTCTAAATGATTCACTATAATTTTCAGGGATTACAAAACTTTTATTAAAAAATTAATCAAGGCATTAGTTACCAATATCCACTGAACTTCGCTCGACAAAGCTAAAACAGATAACATAGGAATGAAATTGGTTTTCCCTTGAAAACACAATAACGTTAAGAATTGAAAAGGACCTCGAAACGCATTCAAAAGGAGATGAATTTCTCATACGAAATTCCCTGCAGAGGGGATCATTTCGATTTCCGAGCATTTCTTTATCCTGTTTTGTTTTTATGAAAGAGGCATTGTTAGGTGAATAAATCTGTCAGGATTGGATTCTGGTAACCGAAAGGAGCACATAATACCAGTAGGAAAACACAGGTTTTTGTTCGTCGGTAAGATTTCTTGTGCTTATTTCACTTTTTGGGTGGATTAAGGTTTGTTTGATTACATGCCGACACGACTTAGTTGAGATTTTGTTTTGATTAGTTGTGTCATATTTTTTGCCAAGGGATAATGAAAGAAAATAATCGACTAAAAGAAGAAAATATAGAAATCGAATTGGCTTCTTAGTCAACCGTAAAACTTACCACGCCGGACCTTCTGCTCCAATGGACAATTATTTGTTTGACTGTGAACTGACTTTAATGACAAATTGGTGTGATGTCAGATAGAAAAATCATTATTTTACCCATACTAAATAAAAAACAAAAAAAGAAACTTTTCAATATACACGCAAATATGAAAAATCGAATGAAATTTTTGATAGTTTTTCATTCGCTTTCTACATTCCCAAGTAACTAAAAATGGTCCTATGCCGGTTGAACGACGGTCACACAACCTGGGTTGCAAAATATAAAGGGTTATAAATTGGTTGCTGCAACGGTTAAGCAATCGTTTTTGTCCTGATTTTTTGTGATGAAATTTGACAGTGGTGGTTGTCAGGGGGGGAGGCAGGGATCTTAATAATTCTTGTATTCCGAGTGTACATCATAAAACGCTGTAAGTGTGATTTCCTTGGTCCAAAGTGGATTATTTATATTTCGATGTCACTGTTTGTAACTGAATTATAAACGAGTATGACAAAAACAACGAAAAACAACAACTTTCCGACACAGTAACCGATTTGAAATGGTGTTTTTTGTGACCGGTTACAAAGTAACCACTTTGAAACCAATTTCGTTGTGAATGGTCACAAAGCAACCGTCGGATAAACGGTTTTACCACCGGCACTTTCCGATTAAGGTCACCTTGTAACCTGAGTTGCAATTGGTTGCTTGGGTTTCTAATGAATGTCTTTAGCATTAATTTCCTGAAAATAGTCACCAAACAAGATGTGAGGTCACATATAGGTATGTCTGCTATCGGATAATTGAGTCTCCGCAAAACGTATTCGTTCCATCATATATTTTTTTAAATAAAAAAAAATGAAAGAAAGAACAAAAAATGACGTCAGAAAAAGAAAAACCTTATCATTTTTCATGCGCTTAAGCTCTGCGTCTTATAACCTTGGGATAATATCTACGAAATCCACCTGCTTAGACACTAAACTAGATCTTATGAGTTTTCACTATGATTTCTTCTTTCCTTTGTGTTTTGTCTTTTTTTGCGTTTTCTCTAAATGTAACTCCACACACATAGGAATGTTGAAAGATACTGTCGTAAGTTAGGATCTGAAGATATACGGGTACCATGCTGGTTGACTTTATCTTAGATTCCATGCAATGTATCTGAGTTCATAGCAGTGCGAGGCCCGTTTTGTTCGTTCACCTTTCTAAGATGTTTCCCTTGATGTCCTATTAGGTCATCTCCAGTAGTCGCTATTTTCACCTTTCTGGCTGCAAACCAAATAGAAAAAATTTACATATTGAGGGTTTTTGGTTTTTTTTATCCTGAAATCAACCTTAAACTCAAGCTTGTCCACAGACGACCCCGGCAAAAATCGTTGTTTTACTAAAACACACATTTCCTGAGATCGTTCGAATCTTTTCCACCGTATTCTAAATCTCCTGCAGCATTATTTCTTAATTTCGTGAAAATAGATACAGCCATAGTATGGCATCCAGTTTCTTATACCATCCACGGGATCACAACAACAAGTTTCGCTCGACGACAACAAAATAGCAAACTAGGCTACCTGAAACGACAAGCCTCGCCTCCGCTCCGCATTGATTGCTTGCTAAACTGGCATCCATGGTGGTATGTGAAAATTCAAAAAAAAAAATCGTTTGGGGATTTCCGAATGTAAATGAGAGGAATTTCCTCCAAAGACCAATTTCCAGATGCCTCTGCACATTAAGAATGCAGGTATCCCCCCAACGATAAATGTTTGTCACTTGGCCAAAAAGCAAGAGGCGGGAAGATTTTCTGCTCTGCCAAGAAGTTGAAAATTGCATTTCTTCCCCCAACAGATCCTCTGATTCTCAATGTTGCTGGCCAGAATTTCTGTATATCAAGCGAATGAATGAAGCACAACTTTTTAAATGCTTCTACATGGACGCTACGTTTTTGGTTTCCAAAGCTAAAGTTATATTCTCTATAGATACGAATATATTTAGCAACGACACCACACAAGTTTTTGTGGTATCTAATGCGGGATTCATGGTGATACTACCTGCTACTTGAATCTTTTGCATGACTTTTCGACTTTTCCTACTTGTGGCGGATTTATTTCAAAATAGTCTCTGTTGGCACTTTGGCGATTTCCAAAGAAGATACAAAACGTTGTATGTAAAATTTTCTATATGTTGTTGTACAACTTTTTTCAATCTTAAGTCATTGTCTTTTACGTTGTTGTTTTTTTCGTTCTTTTCTTGCTAGCAACAAACTTGATGTTGACTTCTTGAGAGTTTCAACATGTCGTCCATTTCATTTTGTTTTTCCTGCATGGCGTGTTTTTCTCCTTTTGAAACTATTTACGCCTGAAAAGAATTTTCTAATATTTTGCATACCTAATATTTTCAAACTAAATTCCTATTCTTGCGATTTTAAAACGCCTAATAAATGTTTCACATGGAGTCATTCTAACTGCATTGAACTTGCTTTACTGCAATGAGTAGTGATAATTACTGCTTGGCTCCAACGACACCATTAAACTATACAATTTGCATACCGTTTTTCTGTTTGTTGGAAGAAAACCTTACAAATGGCACCATCTAGGGTAAAGTCGGGTGATATGGCACTTTAGGTGATATGGCACCCTTTCAAATTCTCCCATTGGCAACACTAGAATCAAAATCATTCTCCAAGAACTTAGTTCAGTTTCTCCAATAAGGCCGAAGTGTGAAGACCGCGAAACAAAAGCTCTTTTCATTTTGTTTTTGTGTGACAGAACAGGAAAAAAAAGTTGAAATTTTAGACGAACTACTTTTTGTTGTTTTTTGAGTGGCTGAATTTTGGTAAGTACAGTTGGAGCAAGTTTACCGTTCACAAACCAAAACAAGCAGAATCTGATGTGTTTTCGTTTGTGTGTATGAAACAGACTTGATTGAGCGCGAGTTTTCAGTAAAATATGAAAATCATTGGCGATGTGTGAAAGGAGAAATGGCACCTTTTTTCTGAGGTGATATGGAACGGGTGCCAAACCCGAGAAAACAAAAGGCTCCAATCCTTACTTCCTCAGAAAACGTAACTAATCAAAAAAAAATCAATTACGAAAGAACGAGCGATGGTAGATGAAACCACATCTGAAGAAGAAAATATTGCATTACAAGACGACTCCGATAGGTTTGAAGATTTTGAGGAAAACATTTGCACTGGATGTGGTGAAGACTATGCTAAGACCACTAAACCCGACGAGTGGGTTAAATGCATTGTTTGCCATTTGTGGTCCCATGACTCATGCACATCATTTGTCAACACTTGCAACTCGTGTGGCAAAAAGGACTTCAAAAACAAGTAGGGTGCCATATCACCTAAGGTAGGGTGCCGTATCCCCTACACTTTTGGGGGATATGGTTTTTTCAATGAATTTATATTTTGTTAAAATTTTTACTTTTTTAGGAGTGAAATCCTATTTATTTTTTATTTTTGTTTTACTAGTTGATTTTAAGAATAAAAACGTTTTTGTTTGAATCAAAAATCTCTTTTACTTTTTGGGTTATGCCGATTTAAAAAAAAGGGTGCCATATCACCCGACTTTACCCTATGATTCGCAATCGACTTATTGCCATAAGAATCCTTACAGTAACTTTAAATGTTCATTAAAAGTCATCAATTTCTTTTTTCCATGATTCTTTAATCATTTGATTGTAATTGAAAAATACGTTTAGAAGCTTCTTTAACGAATTTTCCCACAAAACAGAAATTTTGGGAATTTCATACAGCCATTTTTTCATTATGCCGGCAAAAACAGACCGTTTAAGAACTTAGACTTGCTATTTACTAGAACCGCAACCGTACAAAATTTCAAACCTCTCTAGATGAACCCTTTCGGTAGCTACGGTATTCACGGACAGACGGACGAACAAGTGGAAATCAAAATCTTTTGCCATAGCAAATACACTGGGTTACTTCATTTTTGTGTCCGACGATTTGTTCGATGCTTCACAAAAGGTTCACTAAATCTGACAAACTTCTATATGATTCTCATATATTAGGGCTATTCACTCTTTATCGTAGTTGATCGTAAACTCGTAGAATCGTAAATAAAATCGTAGTTTTTTGACAGTTCTCCATACAATTTTTTTTACGACGAAAACTACAATCTACTACACCCGAAGGTATGGTAAAATCGTAGTTTTTGTCGTACTTCTAATAAAGTGAGGTTAAGGCATGTTTTGTGACATGTCAACTTGGTGCCAACTCTAAAATGGACATTGGAAAAGTAAGTAAATTAAAGTATTTATATGATTTAGTATAAATTAAGAGTTAAAAAATGCTTTAAACAATTTAGGTAAAGAAAATAAATAAAAGAGCCTAAAATTTACGACAAAACCCACAACCTCTAGTAAAGCGCTGCTCACGCTTTGTTGTACTTTTCCATCGTAGATGTACAGTACAATCTACGATTTTACTATCTACGATCAAGAGTGAATTGCCTTATTATAAAAAGGGAATTTTAAACCACGTCTCGAGTAAACATAAATTTCCAATGCCCGCCATTGAAATGTGCCGTGCAGACGGTTTTGTCAGATGTTTCTTTATATCTAGGGCAAAAATGTTCGGAAAAAATGTGTTCGCAAATGTCGTTACAATGACATGCCATGAAAAAAATTGCAATTTATGTCTAATTTGGCCCTAAAATACTGGCTCTGTTTGATGTTCTCTACAAAAGAGTCACACTCCGAAAAATGGAGTAAAAGTCGTCGACTTGCGTAAGGCGTAATTGGCCTCCTGTTGGAAAATTTGCGTTTACCTGCGTTAGGAAAAGTGAAAATGTGTTAACCTGTGGCGGGAAAAATTCGAAAATTTAACCTGCAGCAAACAAAAGTAGGGCGTAAGGAGCGGATTAATCTGAAATATGTATTTCCAGGATGTAATGTCATGTAGTGGATAGCTCCGTTCGCCTGCTACAGGCCGAAGTTCACTTGGATCAGCCTTATCATTTTTCTGAGTGTAGGTTGTAATGGATTTTTTTTTGTTATCATTTATTAATGTGCAAAACTTCACGTTAGAAAGAAATAATAAATGAATTATCATAAAACATCAATTAATTCAATACAAAGATGAAAAGTCCACAAGAAAGCTAAAATCGATTTATTAAAAAAAAAGCAAAAACCATAAATACATTAATTGTAGAATAAATCTTATCGAATTGCTGTAGTTGTTTTGTGATAAACATTTCATGGTGGAATCTCATTGTTAAGATCAAATAGATGCTTCTTGTAGCTTGTAACATAGGACCAATTTAATTTTCTATAGGAGACGAATATCCAATAAACATTATTCATGTCACTAATGGTATGACGTTAAGACGAACAATAGCGCAATACGTCGAATCGAACGCGTACAATAAAGTGGAGTCATATACTATACTTATTCCTCCTATCCTTATTGAATTAAACGAACCGAACCAGCAGGATGGCTACTATCCTTGACACAGAAAGTTCTAATATCTTTTCTAAGCTCTTGATATCTAATTTGTTTCCATCGATAAACATCACATTAGAAGGAGGTCATGATTGATGGATCGATTTTCCCGGACGCTGCCTGTAAGTTATTGAGTGTTGAGCGTTTTCAACATTGGAATACGTATATATGAAGGAAAATCTAGGCGAAACGGCTGCAGAGACACGAAAACGCCTTTTCAGAAATGATTTTTTGATGGGGTCATGATGTCGTATTGAACCGCACAATCTCAACAACCCACATATAAATAACTACGGTATGCATTAGAAGGGTATACTTTTGATAACATTGAAGTCCTTTCTTTTAAACGCCGACATCAATCGATCTTGTGTGTAAATCACGCATGAGGATGACGCATGACTTTCAACATTTTTATTGACATGAAAAAGAATCTTACAAAAGATTTTTGAATTTTGGTTTTCATAAATCTTTAATCAAAAAATATTGCACCTGTACTATTTTATACGGTGTGTGTGCATGTGTGCGTATACATATCGAACAAAAACTCCCAGGTTGATTTTTGTTGGTTATCGCACTGTCTTCATATCCTATAATTGGTTGATATCTCTTTTCTGGAATTTTTCAGCCGTCCAATTCGATTGTATGGAGATTTTCGGTCCATCCGATACAATCGGGAAGGCACACTAAAAACAACCAAACAGCTGAAATGAAAAGACGTTCACCACAGCATAAAGTCAATCATTAAACGAAATTCACCTGCTCCGACTCGTATGCCTTTAGATATGCGCGCATTGATTCCAAGGTAAGACATCTCATCCCTATAAAGATAAGAAAATTCTTAGGAATCATTTCGGGGATTATATAATTAAATGGTTCACAGATTCGTTTTGTTGTGTAGAGATTACCAGGAGGCTCATTCAGGAACTGGTTTGACATAGAAATTCACCTGCTAAATGGTAAAATGAAAAGTGAGACCCTAAAATTTGTTAGCAGGTAAAGACGAAGAATAATTTTTTTTTCTCATGCAGGTATTTTTAGTAATGGAATATGGAGACATTTTACACTAATCAGCTTAGATCAATAAATTCATAATAATTTCGAGAAAACCCTACTAATTGGTTGAATAAAATGATTATACGCATATATCAAATTTTTTATTTGGTGGCTGCATTCTAATCCTCTGATTTATAATCGTCGTGATGGAGCTTGGTCTCAACCGTTCATTGAAATATAAATTTCTTGGAATCTTTGGTCAAATGATATTATGTTGCGTGAAGAAGAAAAACATTAATTATTTTGAAAATCTTACACAAAAATGGTTTTGTGCAAGTTAGAAAAATAATATTACATTATTAAAATCGTGTTAGAATTATTAAAGTCCCGGTAATTCGAAAACGGACCCCAAAAAAGTAAAACCAACAAATCCGATGGTACGGGAAGTTACGGGGAAATCACAAAATTTCCTGGATATGAAAAATTAACTAAATTTAATTTTTTAACCCTTATCTTGCAAAAAATTGTTACCTTCTCGGTATATTGGGTAAAAGTGATCTAATTCAAACTATCTATACCAGAGATGCCCAAATTATATGTGTTGAGTTACCAGTACTCAGATTTTTATACCCGTATGGTGAAACCAAAGGGTATATTAACTTTTCCTTACCGTTTGTAACGCCAAGATCCCGTCATCACACACAAAAATGAATTACACCAGTGTGTTTAGAATGATAAAAATAATTAATTTCTGCATGTCCGTCCGTCTGTCCGTCTGTCTGTCCGTCCGTCTGTGGCGCGGATTGCGGGAACACGGTTTGAACTACAAACTTGAAATTTTGCGCAGGTCCGTTTTTCGTAAAATGCAAGGCTAAGTTCGTTCATGGGCAAAAATGGACCATTAGGGGGGGGGGGGGGGGGGGGGGGTGCTCCCCATACGAACGAAAATGTTTTTTGCGAATATCTCAAAAAAGGTGCAAAAAAGTGCAAGAACAAAAGTTATTTAGGATATGATTCTACATAAAACTCCCATACATCAAAATCCGATTGGAATAAATTTTAAAAAATCTTATTGGAAAGTTTGACTTTAAAGTGGAATTCTGATACAATGGTTCGCCTTTCACTTAAATCACTATACGGGTTTTCAATAATTGCCAGATTGTCAATTATAGCTTTTGTTATGTTTTTGGTGTCTTTTTGCACACAAGAACAAAATAGAGATAGTGGCGCTCTCACGTTCTCAGTGGCAAGCTGATGTCATATGAACACAGTGGACCACAAAATTTTTATTTCAAATAAACTTTCGACATTTTTATTTTTTACTTTTTTGTCTCATTTTATTATTAGCCTTAGAGGAGAAGCTCAAGATAATTATCTGAAAGCTTAATTTCGGAAAAAGATGTTTTAACGTATAAACGTTTTACAGAATTAACAAAATCTTCGAAAATTACTTCCTTTCAGCACTAATTTACAAGTAAAACTAATTTTAAAAGTTCAAAATTATTTATTGATAAAACGCCAGTTAGTTTAATTCTTAGAAGTTTTACTCAATAATGTCTATCTTGTTAATACGACTATATTTTTTGAAGCAGGGTGTAAATAGATGGGATTTATTTATTTAGGTCACTAATGAAATTCTACAAATCAATGCCGTTTACTTTTATTGTCAGTAATAATCGTAAAGTTGTTTCGATAATGCTTGTAATCCATCTAATAGTACATGTCTTAGGATAGATTTCTTCTCTTGTTCAACGTGCAAAGCAAACAGAAACGTAAAACGCATACAATGCAAACAATGGAACTGAAGGTAACTTAAATATTGTTCAACGTTCCTGTGAAAATTTACTTCCTTTTCCAAGTACAAAACGGAAAAAGCTGTGTATTTTCGTTTATGTACCTTTTTGTTCGTTATTGGACAATGTGAAGTCAACGGTGTTCAAAGAGGAAGTCCAGAAAACACAAAATCAATCCAGCTGAGTTTGATTTTTCTATTTTTTTTTTTTCTCTTTCTCTTTCGAAATTTTTGCAAAAGACCGGAAGATGCGGTAATAAAATATTATTTTACCAATCGTTTTCTTCAAATTTAGGCTACATACCTGAAGAAGGGAGTCAGCGTAACGATTTAAAGGACTCAACAAATGAATATACGATATTCACGTATGTACATACAGTAAATGGTAGCGCATTGAAGGATGGATGGGGATCCTGTAGGGATATTGTTGTGTTGTGCTGTTGGCACAAGATTAATTGCTTCCTAATCTCTTTTGTTCGCGAAAAGGGAAAATAATAACTATAGTTGGTGCTGTTCTTATTCGATACAACAAAAAGCCATTTGTAAATCGATTACAAGAAGAAAATAAATCGAAGGAGCTGTGCCAATCCCAATTCGGAGGCCAAGACAGGCGTAAGACTTGAATTTAACAGCATTTAGAGGCAGTTTTACCTTGGATTCTGTGGTATACACAAGTGTAACAATGGCGGCAAGCGAGAATTATTTGATGCGGATGAAAGGAAGTACAACAGATTTGTACGATGCCTTATTGATGACAAATCACAAGCGCTTTTCAGAATGTCTTACCTTCATCCATGAAGGAAGTTGTGTTTGTTACCTTCCGTACATATGCGGCCATGATATGCGTATTATGTGAAAAACGAATTTCGAAAACGTTTGCCATTGCTATCATCGGCAATTAATCATCACCTTAACAACTACTCAATGTGTACTTAGAGGTGTTTTTCCCTTCACTTTTTTAACGTACCGCATCCCGACAATTGGATCGATCGGGCGGGAAAGACGAATAATTTGACAGAATGACTTGTAGTCTTCAAAAAGAATATCTTTGAATGCCATTTAACGTAAAGAATTCCCTTTTAGCCATTTTGTATTCAATATTTTTGGTAATTGCGTACTACCTTCCGGTATTTTGTTACCTTTGTGAAGTGTAAAATTCTGCCTTTAAGCATATGACAAAAAATTGATAAATATGTAGTTAAAGTTGCATCTTAAAAGATTTTATAATAATACGATTGCAAATGTTGTATTCTTTTATTTAGAATGTAAAGAATCTATAGATTTCATTCAGAAAAATAGTTTTGTCTTAAAAAATCATTTTTCATGTATTTTTTGCGACCAGTGAATTTAAAAAAAATGGACTTTCAGACAAATTCCTAATTCAATCGAAGTTCTGTAAGAAAACCATAGGCTAGATTTTCTTAAATTTTTATTCCGGTTACATAAATACAAAATATCCCCGTATGTAAAGTATCTTAAAAATCTTACTGCCCCATATTATGGTTTATACATACATCTCTCCACATTTGTTTATAATCATACTAATATATAAAAATGAGTTGGTGTCTGTCTGTCTGTCTGTTCCTCTTTCACGCAAAAACGGCTGAACCGATTGACTTGAAATTTGGCATGAGTGTCTGTAGTAGTTCTGGTTCCAACATAGGCATACGGAAAAGTAGCGCGAGGAGTGGGGGAGTAAGGGGAGGGGGTAAAGTGATTTCGAAACTTAGTTTTTGCGCTATATTACTCTCTTGCGGGGAAACCACTGAACCGATTGGCCTGAAATTTGGCATAGATGTTCGTCGGAGGTCCAGCCCCAACATAGACCCATTAAAAAGTGGCCCGAGAGGTGGGCAGTAAGGGGAGGGGGGTATAGTGATCTCGAAACCTAGCTCTTCCTCTATGCTACCCTTTCGCGGGAAAACTACCGAGCCGATTGGCCCGAAGTTTAGCTCCAACATAGACCATCAAAAAAAAAAAAAAATTGAAAAAACTTAACCCGGCAACGACGGGTATACAAGCTAGTGTTTCAAAAAAAAATCATGACGATAATTATTTTTCCATACACATAATAAAACTATGAAAATTTAGGGCTTATTGGTCATCTGATATATTTTTGTTTCTCTCGAAAGTTTTCATTCAAGTCCCAGATCGTTCACGGTAACCGACTGAACACAATGAAATTAATTTTCTATCCCGAGAATTCAATGTTGGATCATCATCAGACTAACACATTGAATTGTAGATTTTCTTATGATTCAATAAAAATGTTGTCTGCCCTCATAAAGAGCACTAGCAGATCCTTCGTTGCCAGCTTAAAGTTTTTTGTATAAATTTTAGAATGCCAAAAAACCATAAATAACTTAAAAACTTTTGGGAAAAAACGTTATCCTTACAGGACTTTCAGTTTCGAATTTTGAAACTCTAACACCAGATTCGTGATCAGGGCCGTATCGAAGGCTCTGGATTGGGGGGGGAGACATCTCAATTTTCCCAACTCGAACATCTGATTTTTCCTAACTAGGATGTACCTAATAAAAATTCCTTTTCCTTGCCCAGAATCTCTGACCAGAAATTATAATAAAGAATAATGGTTATGTTAACATATTGTAATTTTTTTTTATTTTTCACATACAATTAAATAAAGGGTAAACACTAATAATCTTATGCGACCCTTGAGAGAAAAGATAACCGTTGAAGATGACTTCAACTAGAGTCTGTACATATCTAATTTATAGTACATGGATTCGTCTTTCCTTTAACTTTGCCCATGCCGAAACAAATTTCGTAAGGTCAATTGTATCAGTTAGGTCTTTTTCGCTGTGTAGTATCATTAAAGAACTCAGTCTTTCGTCTCCCATAGTCACCCTTAGAACGTTTTTCACCAGTTTTAGCTGGCTGAATTTGCGCTCATTCGTAGCTATTCATTTCTTTAAAAAATCCGAACACCGATGGTAAAACAATTACACATATACGGCCCTATTCCAGGATTCGTCGTAGCTACGATTTTCGGAGAATTCGTGAAGATGGTATTCCACGATCCGAAGGAATTAAATTAATTTCGAAAACATTACGAATCGGAATATCTGGTATCATAGAATCCGACGCAATTGATCTTTTGACACCTAAACCTACGAAAAATTTTTGCTTCGTAACTTCATTTTCTTATGATTTTAGCTCAATATATGGCCTGAATTGTACAACAAACAGCAATTTTAACATTTTTATTTGTTTATTTAGTATTAGTGTAACTTTTAACACATTAAGAGGAAATATTTTAGAAAAAAGAGCAATGTGAGTATTCCTAAGTATCCGTTATTTGTTGTCGTTTTCATTCCACTATTAAAGTCCTTCACTTCGATAAATCTTCTTCCAGACACAAAGTTGCAAACGCTACAGAATCCATTATTAATAACAATTTTCGTTTTAAGTCAAGAAAGTTACATTTTTCACGAAACTATTCCATGTCAGAAATCTATTCCTTATGAGTTTTGCATAGGGACCTTTTTACAAAGACATTTATTTTTCGAAATTAGATTTTAATCAGGCACCACTAAGTTCAATTCCGTTCGGATCGTGGAATACTAATTTCTTCGTATTCGTAACGTAGTTAGTTCTTCGTAATAAAGCTACGACGGATTCTGGAATCGGGCCGATATTTTCAAAACTCACCGTTTCAGCACGAATATACTAGATCGCTCGATTTGCTGTCTCAAATGGTCCCATTTCAATACAGTTCAATGGATCAAAACGAGTTAAGTAAGAGCGAGATAACTGTATGAAAATAAATATAGTCATCTCGTTTAAACCGTGAGCTGTCAAAGGAAAATAGACTTTAGGAATGGTGTTGGCGCCTAAAGTTAGTCTCAAACTTGTGAAATTTGATTTTCGCGGCAGACGAAATTTGAATTTCGCGAGATTATACAGTTCAGTGGATGCGTTTAACTATGATAAAGAGGGACAATTTTTCAGCAGAGCTTTGTATGGTGACAGTTGTTCTATGTTATATAGTTCTGTGCCATAAACTGATGAGAACATTATACTCCTCCCACGGTCGAGTGTCTACTCTTTCAAAGCCTTTTATTCATTCTCTCCCAACTCGCTGTGACGCTGTTGCCAAAGCAGAATGGTATGTGTAAAAAAGAAACAAGTCATAAAACAGGCGTATGTTCACTAATAGAAAATATGAGGTAGAAAAAGACAAGTTGGGATTTTGGAAAATCAACTAAAGAGATTTCCCAACTTGGGAAATCTCACATCTTTAACACTAGATTGTTCAAGCAAGTCATCTTGACTGCTTGACTTCCTTGGGCAATCTAGTGTTAAGAAGTGAGATTTCCCAACTTCTAAAGGTCAAATTCCCAACTGAAGACTTATTGGGGGGGGGGGAGCCTCCCCCCCCATCCCCCCCCAGTCGGTACGGCCCTGTTCGTGATAAGCAACCCTGAAAACCTCCCAAACCCAGTTTTTGCAAGAAAAATTGGAAAAAGGATATTTGCGTTATCCTTACAGGACCTACCATTTAGAATTTTAAAAATCTAACACCGGATTCGCGATCAGCGACCCCGGAATCCTCTTTATGCCGATTTTTCCGGGGAAAAATGAGAAAAGGGATATTTGCGTTATTCTTACAGGACCTTCCGTTTCGAATTTTGAAAATCTATATAGCCAACAGACCAATAAACAAACAAACATCCATTTATATATATAGATTAAATAACTGGCTCCTGGAAATCTTAGCTTTTAAATATTTTTATTCAAAACAGATATCTTATACACATACTTATTTTATTAAACAAAAACGCCTTCAATACAAAAACCAACCATCTTCGATAAAAAAAACTGCAAACATTGAAAATCTTTATTCTCGCCGAAGAATTCAAATTTAAAGTTCTCAGACTTAACTTTATGAGTACAAAATCCATATTGCACTTTTTTATTTGCAAGTAGTTGTTTAAACAATACCAAAGCTATATTATAATAAAAGCAATATTGATTCGGATCAGACGGTCGATTGTTTATTCCTTTGGAAAAATCTAAAGATATCAGCAGCCCATAAAGCGTCTTTATCTGTTTGTACGTGTTTCAGAATAATAAAAAAGAAAATCAGACGGAAAAATGTAGGTGTGAGTATTGAAAAGGAATCAATTTATAATAAATGCAATATCGTACGATAAAAAGGATATTTTTACGATTCTGAAAGGAAGAATAATATCGGTGAATATAAGAAATAATTCCTTTTGAGTCATGTTCATAGTCGAATGGATATTCAACACAAATACTTGAATTTCTCTTTTACTTTGTAATTTTTCAGTGTGGAAATATATTAAACACACTAATATTATTTTACATTGTTATTTATATTATATGTTTTTATGTCGTTCAGCTGATATTCACGAAAAGCGCCACAAATGCGGATCGTAATGCTCGTTTATAGCACCAGGGGAAATGTGCTTTTATTATTTATAAATACCCGTGAGCCAGCCTTATGTAGATATCGTATATTCATTCACCCGTTACATATAGAATTAAAATGAAATAATGTTGCACGAGTACATCGTATCGTTGTTGGTTGCAGGATGTCTGTCTAAAGTTCGTGTCTGGTATTTTCCTTGCATTCAGGCGGATTTTATACTACAAAAAGGGCATCGAGGCGCTGCACATCTGTGCAACATGAATCCTTAGTGCATTTTACAAATTCGTGAATTTGCACTTTAAGAGTTTTATGCGAAAACTGGTACTATGTCAATGTAATCCTCGCTATTTGTAAACAAATTCAACTACATAATTAAATTGATTATGGTGTTGCCATTTTTATTGCAGGATGAAAATTACGGGCATTTTTTAACAACGAACATTTGACCAGTTAGATTAAATCTTGGAGCTTAATTTGAGAAATAACTGTTGTACAGGTGTTTTTTATTTAAATTTCATTTACAATTTACGAAAATTATATCAATTGTGATCAACACAAAACTTTACTCTGCAATATTTAGTTCCAGAAATAAAATATGTAAAACATAATATTTTTTCAAATATCGTGAGAACCGTTAAAGATATGAAAAACCGTTAAAGGAAAAAATGCAGGAATATTTGTATTCATAACCCAAATATCCTTTTTTCCCACCTTTTTTCCCACCTTTTTTCCCAGCTTTTTTCCCACCTTTTCTCAAGCAAATTAACAGTAAGGCGTTTTTATACCCGTATGGTGAAACCAAAGGGTATATTAACTTTGCCTTACCGTTTGTAACGCCAAGATCCCGTCATCACACAAAAAAATGAATTACACCAGTGTGTTTAGAATGATAAAAATAATTAATTTCTGCATGTCCGTCCGTCTGTCTGTCCGTCTGTCTGTCTGTCTGTCTGTCCGTCTGTCCGTCTGTGGCGCGGATTGCGGGCGCACGGATTGAGCTAGAGACTTGAAATTTTGCGCAGATTCGTTTTTCGTAAAATGCGAGGCTAAGTTCGTTAATGGGCAAAAACGGACCATTAGGGGGGGTACCCCCCATACGAACGGAAACGGTTTTTGTGAATATCTCGAAAACGGTGCATCTTATCAAAAAAGTCCAAGAACAAAAGTTATTTAGGATATGATTCTACATAAAACTCCCATACATCAAAATCCGATTGGAATAAATTTTAAAAAATCTTATTGGAAAGTTTGACTTCAAAGTGGAATTTTGGTACAACTGTTCGAATTTTGATACGAATATCACCATACGGGTCTCCAATGATTGCCAGATTGGCAATTATAGCTTTTGTTATGTTTTTATTGCGGCTCATCACGATTTTAATATCAAAAATTTAATAAGTATTTTCTTTTCTCAAAAGTTTTTAAGGAAGTGATTCCTGGATTCTTTTCTTTGTGATTATAAAAAGAAAACTCTATTTCCTATAAATTTGGTTACAGGTACACTGCCGGTCAAAAAAACTAGACCGATGATAAAAAAACCAATTTTTCGATTTTTCACTCCCATTGTATGTGCAAGTTAAGGTTTTTTATATACATTCAAGGTGAATGATAAGAGAATAGACATTTTCAATTTTGAATTGATCGATATTCGACTATTATCGACTTTTCTCGGCTGCAATCGCCTCGGCTCGAGGAAACCCGGCCAAGTCGGCCGAGCGCACCCGATCACGCATCATTGTTTATGTACTGTCAACAATCGCCAACGACAATTTTTCATCATTTGATTCCTTGTTATTATCACGAGTATGACCGTTCATGTGTAATGAGCAAAAGGTGGTCACTTCGATGAAAAATGCGTTTAAATTGTATATTTTAGATCATTTTTATTTCTTTCATCATGTTCATCGAATAATAATTTCAAAATGTTGAATAAGCTTCAGTTATGTACATTCTTTCAGAAATTGTCGAATTAAAACATTTACAATACATGAAACATGAGTGAAAAGTCGAAAAATTGGTTTTTTTTTTATCATCGGTCAAGTTTTTTTGACCGGCAGTGTATGTATTTTTCATAAAAGTGCAGAGTTTTCGAGAGATTTTCAAAAAATCTATTTTTTTAAAATATCTTGAAAATCGTTAGACCCAAAAAAAAATTTTTTTTAAAGCTTTAAAAATTTTATGTCCTTTAAATTTTGCTAGATTCATTTTTTCGCAAAAGCGAATAGGTTTCGAGATATTTTCAAAATACTGAATTTTTTCAACAGCAATGTATGTGAGGTACCCGTTTTACTTTTTCAAAAGTTGAAAGAAAACTGCAATTTCCGCAAAACTTTTTCCCAAAAACTTCAAGTCTCTAGATCAACGCGTTCTCGGTTTTTTTAAGGAACAGACAGTCAGACAGATTCACGGACATCCTCATAAATTTGCCTGAAACGGATTTCGTACTGATCAGAAAGTTTCTATCTGCCCCCGTTCTCGTGTCGGTCTCCGTCATGAATACAAAACTTTCCCTCTATAGAAGAGAAAGTAATAGAAAAAGGTAGTTTTAGCATAAAAAAGTCATTGTTGAGTTATCTTTGTAGGGAAATTACTGTGAAAAGCAATTTTTATGGTCGGATTTTTAGACAATTTTTTTCTGCTTTTGAAAAATGTTTTTAAATACACTAGCACTCCAGCATAACGGATTAACCATCATTGCCATACTTCCAGTTTTTATTTTTTCGTTATTTTTTTCAAAAATTTCTGTTTTTTTTTTAAATAATATAAGACAGCACTGAATGTATAGTGAAATTACGTGAGTTTGGATCTTGATAAGTAATATTTTCCAAAGGGTTCAAAAAGGTTATTCGTTATCCTTGCTGCGTGCACGCGGTTTCGGGTGCCGTATGTTTGTTGACATTTTTGTCGTGCATTCGACCGGAACATTGAAGTGTCATGCTGTTGAACGACGGTGGCCACAAAAGTCATTTCTTTGCGTTTACGACGAGCCCTCAAATTGGAACTTTATCAATCTATCAGCACGGCTTTAGAGACAACGTACTCGTAGATATACTGATATAGTCATGATATTTAACCAGTATACCTTGACATCCTGCCGTGATGGGTATGAATGCGTAACATTGGCTGATGCACCTACAAAGTGATAGATAGTTTAGCTACAAATAGAGAGGGAAGCCAGGCACCAGTTAGTAAAGTGACCACATGTAGTAGCAGTAGCTTTTAGGACTTATACTGAAATCCAACCAAACCAGGCTCTTCGGTCGATACCTGCGGATGTATGCCCACTAGTAAAACTTGCTGTGAGGTAATCAGTGAGCTGTAACGAGACTCCCCTGCGAGTTGAATGCGTTGATTAAATTTGGTTTTAGGTACATATCTACTGCCTAACGAATGCACTGTGTCCAATTTGCAGTGAAATTTCATCGGACGTCGACTCGCAAAGGGAGGAGGGGATAACGAGGTACAGTGTGTTATATGCAAATTATACTAAATTGACGTACATGCGAGGAAATGCCTTAATCAAGTAGCTTTAATGGTTATATTTATATTTCAATAAAATTTATAGCTTCATAAAGCTTTCATTGATGTATTCTCATTTTATTAGTTTTGCACCTTTGATTTTGAATATTAGGCATTTTGTAAAAAAAATGCATGCGGAAGAATATCTCTATTTAATTTTCTCATGAGGATAATCACATTAGTTTTTCCGTTGTTTAATACCAACAGAATAATTTTTCGCAAAATCCTCGAAAACTGTTAATTTACTAGAAAAAAATATTAGTAGAACATCAGTTTATGAAGGCCGCGGTCTATGAACTGCTTGATTCAAACCACCGACCTTCGGATTACAGGACAAGTGCTTTACCATCTGGACCACTAATTTGGTAAACTAAATATAACAAAAGCGACAATTGCCAATGTTTGCAATTATTGAAAACCCGTATGGTGATTTAAGTGAACGGCGAACAGTTGTATCAAAATACCACTTTGAAGTCAAATTTTCCAATACGATTTTTTAAAATTTATTCCAATCCGATTTTGATGTATGGCAGTTTTATGTAGAATTATATCCCAAATAACGTTTATTCTTGAACTTTTTTCATAAGATGCGCCGTTTTTGAGATATTCACAAAAAACGATTTCGTTCGAATGGGGGGTACCCCCCCTAATGGTCCATTTTTGCTCATGAACGAACTTGGCCTCGCATTTTACGAACAACGGACCTGCTCAAAATTTCAAGTCTCTAGCTCAATCCGCGCCACAGACGGACGGACGGACAGACGGACAGACGGACAGACGTACAGACGGACAGACAGACGGACGGACATGCTAAATTCAACTTTTTTATCATTCTAAACACACTGGTGTAATTCATTTTTGTGTGTGATGACGGGATCTTGGCGTTACAAATGGTAAGGCAAATCTAATATACCCTTTGGTTTCACCATACGGGTATAAAAATGTCCATTTTCGTGACCAATATTTTGTTTTGTGTCAATTTTGACCTTTTGTTACGGTTCGTAAAAGCCGTTATTTGTAAACACTATTCAGAAATAGGAGAAGTTCATAAACCGTGGTTCTACTATACAAAACAAATAGCTTTTAGAAATCAATTTCACATAACTTACCAATACATTAAAATTCGATTAGATTTCACTACCCTTCCTCTCTGTATACACATTTATACCAAGGGTAGTAAATGTAAACAAATGTAAACACTCACACGCATACAAATTTTACAAATTTTGAAAACTCAACCCCTATTCCGATAATATGTTTAATGTGTCCAAAGTGCAATAAAATATCAATGTCCAATATTTGATCTAGACGTGCTGCGAAAGTTTAATAGTTTGTGTTTTACATTTACCTTACCTAAGCGGAAAAATTAAAGTGCCGTATTTTAGCCTTTAAGCGGAAAAATTAAAGTGACGTATTTAGACTTTTCCGACATACCCCGTCCTAATCATGCTTTTTTATATTTTTTGTATATAATCGCCATCCCACTAACGCCAAAAACCCCTTCCCCTAAAGCTGTGACGTATTTTACGGACAGCCCCTAATGCATTACATTAAATATCAGTTGTGGTCAACACAAAACTTTCTTCTACAAAATCTACGACCCTGTACAATTTACGCTAGAGCCCTGTCGCGTTGTCAACCTAAGACGACCTCCCAATAAATTCTTGGTTCATCCAAAAATATCAAAAACGTACAAAATTTGAGATAACTTGAGAACGGTAAAAGATATCAATTTACGGTAAATGGCAAAAAGGTAGAAAATTTTAACATCTCCAATTCTTCCTTAAATTAATTTGTCGGAAAATCGTTAGTTTGCAAGTAATTTGCAAAAATATATTTTTTTATATTTTAATCTAAATATCTCAATAACGGTAAAAGATAACGGATAACGTTAGCAGAATGCCATTCTCATTAATTCACTTCATACATTCAGTCAGCAAAAACCCGTTAGTTTTCGAGATAATCGCAAAAAACTGTTTTTTTTTGGAAATAACGGTTTATCTCGATAACAGGTTGAGATATCGAGTTATAGCTAAAGACAAAAGTGTGGGAAATTTTATTTTCTCCAAGTTTTGTCATACTTAAGGCCACTAAAAAACGCGTAGTTTGGGAGTAAATCGAGAAAAACGGAATTGCGATTTTTGAAAAACCGCCATTTTGGATACTTCCGGTTAACGGATTTCCACCAAAAGTTGATAGGATCGTCCCATTTCAGGACCCAACATGACTATAAAATTTCATGGCGCTAGCTCTATTAGTTTTTGAGAAATCTTGTACACAGACTGACAGACTGACAGACAGACAGACAGAAAGACATTTTTAAAAGCTTTTATTTACATAGCTTGCCTTCGTGTTTGTCTGTTTGTCTGTCAGATCAAATCTTGCAACCCAATTTTGACCCACTTCCACTTGTCCGATTGACTTGAAATTTTGCACACTTATATAAGTCCGATGACAATACAATATTTTCACTACTTCGTCCTTGTAAGGATAACGGAAGGTCCTGTAAGGATAACGTGATTATCCTTTTCTCCAAATTTTCCGGAAAAAAATCTATTCTGGGGGTTTTTGGGGTCGCTGAATCCGAATCTGTCATTAAAAAGTCTGTAAGGATAACGGAATGTCCTGTAAGGATAACGTGATTATCCTTTTTCTCAATTGTTCCGGGAAAAAATATATTCTGCAGGTTTTGGGGTTCGCTGAATCCGATTCTCAAGTTAAAACGCCTGTAAGGACATCTCAAATGTAAAGCTATATATTCGAAGACTAAAAAGAACAAAATAAAAAAAAAAAAAATTTTAAAAAAAAGCTTTTATTAAAAAAAATGCACTAAAAAGAAAAAATAATTTTCTGGACGCTGTGTATCACAAATATAAACGCTTTTAAAAAGCGAGATAAAGCATAAAACAATAAAATAAACATTTATCTCGCTTTTTAAAAGCTTTTATATTTGTGATACACAGCGTCCAGAAAATTATTTTTTTCTTTTTAGTGCATTTTTTTTAATAAAAGCTTTTTTTAAAATTTTTTTTTTATTTTTTTTTTTTAAATATGACTCCAATCGACTCAGGAGTGATCGGGAAATGTTTTTTAGGCAAAATTAAGAGGTCGAAATTTTTCATGAATACAATACTTTATTATACTCCGTAGAAGAAAGTAAAAATAGGACCACATGCCTCTAGAAAAACGTTTTCCGCAAAAATCTCAAAAACATTTAATTTTAACGAAAGAAGGTTAAAGTAAATGCTTTTTGACATTGCTTTTCCATAAACCATAATCCAATTTGAACAATTTATTCTACGGTTCGGCAAAGGGAACTCTTTTTATATTGTTTTTTTTTCCAATGAAATTTGAAATGACAACTCAATAGGCGTCATCTGCTTCCAGTGTCAAAAAAGGGATTTCTCGACTTAACATGTTCTCTAAAGAGTTTAATTTTCGAAAACATGATTTTTTATATTCATATTTAAAAGTAAATCAAAGATATATACGAGTACAATGAGGAAAAGGGAACTGCGTCAAATAATGTTTTCTGTGAAATCTTCAACGTTCGCACACTCATAATAGTATGAGTAATGAATTTTATATTCAAAATGAAAGAATTGAAAAGGATCTCGCTCTTTTTTACCGAAATAAAAACTCTGGTTCACGATATACAATAAACATCTCAATAGAATATTGTCCGCTAAGACTTGCCTGTGAACTACCTTCCGTTTCTTTGTCCGGCATTTTTTTGTCATTGGTATCCTTTTTGTATGAAATTCAATTGTAATGATTTTTCCTAACCAGCCTTTTACTTAACCGAATTGAAAGGAATAAAAACATCCGTTCCCTTTTCCTCTTTTAATATGGGAGGTTCTTTTTTTCTTAGCCAGATCCTTGTTGTACCATATTGGGTTTTTCTTCAAATCCAATAAGAGTACACTTTCTAACCGAAAATTGTATGGAGTATGGCGTCCATTATTCGGTTTTTATTTGGTGTTTTTATTTTTTTTTTCGTTTTACAGTTAAGCGAATGAAAAGACAACCGACTGATGGTTAAAGTTGTAGAATTAAATTAACAGAATACATTCGTTGACCCATTATTTTTAGGCAGTTCTTTGTTCCAATTTCAAATGTCTAAGATTTTAGGACTGGTTTTCTAAAGTAAAAATGTCTTCAAGTAATAAAGAATATCAAAGTGAAGAAAAAATTCAACAATATAAGAGGAAGTTTTTATTTGTTCAGAAATAGAATGACTTCGGGAATTGAATTTATGCTTTCAGAAATCTTTTGTTTTAGACTTTTATTAAAATGTCTGGTTTTCCGATTCACTATGTATGTCAATTGTTTTAGCTGTTCTTTAGAAAATGTTCTTTTTTCATCAGTGTATAATTATGAACGCAAATATGGAACTTGATAAGATGGTTGAAACAAAACAAAATAAAACCTACAATCGTCAAATACTCTATATGGTGATTGATGACAGAGAAAATGTTTATTTAAAACAATTGTATAGGAGAGGGGAAAGGAGTCCTAAGGAGCATAAAGGTCGTAAATTGGGCGTCCCGACTTTTGTTTCGCGACAACTTCTCCACGACCTTTTGTGCTAATTGGGGTGGTCCGATTGGATGTTGACGGTTATATAAAATCATATTCTAATCAAATTTCATCTTCAAAAATTTCGATACGGCGCACAGTTTTCGAAAAAAAAACAGGAAAAAGTAATTCTATTTGTGTAAGCAAATTAAGTCAAAATCCCCGACTGAATTGAAAAACTGCCACCCTGACAACACTAGAGGTTGTGAGGCTGTGGTAGCCCGTCGCTGCGGTTGAGAGGTAGCTGAAGCGTTAGTAAGTGTGTAACATTGCTCACAAATGGAAGTGGATCTGACCCTAGGCTTCAGGAATCGTCCAACAAGGGGCGCAGCGGCGGGTTTCACCAAAGTAATAGGCAGTTCTACAGATTGGAATTTTTCATAAATTTTTTTTTTTTTATGTTTATGCCAGGAGCTTAGGCAAATTGCCTCTAATGCCGAAGCACAGCTCAAGACATCATTCATTCAACCATTCATACAATCCATTCACACTCTGAATACTCCTCATCACACTGCAACGAAGACTTGGCGCGACAGTACATAGCCTTATCGTCCATTGTGTCCTGTTACAGAGCTTGGAGGAGTATTCAGGCGGCGGGAGGCAAAGACCAAACTGGTCCGTGTTTAGGTCCATGAGCAAAAAAGTTCCAAATTCAAATTCAAGCCGAATTATTCTGCCCTGAGTGGGATTTGAACCACTGCTCTTTGGATCACAAGGCAAGCACTTAGCTGACTGAGCCATCCACGCCACAAATTAAAAAGAAATAAAACAAATTGCGTTACATTTGTATGATGGTCATCCCTAACACCCTGGTGTAGTTCATTTTTGTGTTCGATCGTTGGTTTGATGCGTCACGAAGAGTATACTAAATCTAACATAGTCCTATAAGATATATCATACAGAGGAGGCATCATCAGCTAGTGGTTCGGCTGGCTCATCACACAGATTGGCTTTAACAGCGTAGCCACTATAATCGACCTTTTATTGTGTGCTGTAATGCTTGTGTGTGCGGCTTCGGATCGCAGGAATAAAACGAATCGTGCTTTGAGTTGGAATCGGTGCATTATTAGCATGACGCATTTCATTTTAAATCAGTTCGTGTCAAGCCATTGCCTTGGAAGGTTGTGTTTCATTGAACTTTTATTTGTAGTGGTTATAAATTTTGATTGTAAAGGAAGCGACAGTTACTTTGATGACCCCTGATACAGAGTATAAAAATGTCGACAAACTTTTCTACGGCACAACAAAATTTTGGAAAATTTCTCGAAAAACCCTTTTTGTCCCCGCCAATTTTTATGATATCTTTTGTCAGATGTCAAATTCAATTACCTGTAACTTATTTGAATATATACAAAGTGGTATCATTGGAGTTTCCTGTGGTATAAGAAAATGTATATTTTTTTTAAAATCAGTGATTTTAAAAAAGTGTAGCCTTCGAACGGTTAGTCTTAGATATATGGTATGTTCACCAAATTGTAATCAAATTTCATTGGATTTTCAAAAAAATATGTTGGAAGAAAATTTTCATAAATAAAAATGTTCCCGGTTAAGGAAAATTCAAGAAAATTCGAGGAAGAAATCTTTTCCTATTGAAACTATTTTTCCTAGATTGTAAATCTAATTATCTATTAATCATACGGAGACACTAAAATGGCACCTCTAACGGTTTTTGCACATAATATTAAACTTATTTAAGTTTCGACTAATTTAGTTTCGGAAAAAATCGAGAAATTCATGTCCCCAGAGCAACTATAGGTTAGCTTTTTGTTTCTTTTTGCTCCAAATAAAAATAATAGTAAATACCCCAAAAACTTGCTACAAATAAAAATAATAGTAAATACCCAAAAATCTTTCGCAAAAAACAAGTCATTGATTTCGAAAGCTATATAAAATATTGCGGAAACAAAAAAAGCGCTATTCTGAAATTAGTTCAAGATCACACTTCTGTAAATTATTGCGAAAGCAAAATATGTAACATAATTTATGAGGAAACTTATGTGCCAAGGAATTAAAAGTGCGTTTGGTATTCAATAATGATTTCATTATGTTTATTACAAGTTCCTCCAGATACTCATAGTTTTCGGTTGGTAGGTAGTAGGCAGAACCACTACACCGATAAAGAGATGAACTATACTTTTATGGACGGGTAACTAAACATATGAGAAGGCGTATATGTTGCTAGTGGCATATTCCTTCTTGTATGGTTAAATAGTATATAGATAGTCATCATTAAGGCTTATGGGTACGATACGAAGAGTTTTTATAGGCGTACGTGTTCACTTGTTCAACTATGTTCGATAGCAGAGCATAAAACATGGGAGGGCTCCGAACTATGTTGGGCACATTGGAAAAAAATTGACACCACCGTCGAGGCATAAATTAGTGATGAGATGGTTTGCTGCTATACGACCGCAACTAGACGAGCCCCAAACCTATATACGTGATGTACTCATATGTGATGCTACACAACCGAGAAAACAACAGCGGCTAAGGGCAACAAAAACAATAATAATAATAATATTAACGAGGCAACCACGCCGCTGCTGCTGCTCTTACCAGCTAATCTTAGGATGTTCATCTCTGACGTAAACATGTGTTTTCTAGTTCCACCACTGGCTCTTAACTTCTCATATTCAAGTACGTTAGATGGTTTTTTTTTGTCCTTCTAGTGGCGTTGTCTTCAACTCACATCTCATGTACGTGATAAATGACAAACATTTGGATAATTTATGACATCATAATTTTATCTATTCTGAGCCCCCCTCAATACTCGACAAGTCTGGGTAGTACGAGAACTTCGGTCTAAAGCCCTACCTCAAGTATCTTACGTACAGCCCGCATGTTGGAAAAAAAAATAAAATCCAGCTTCCAAGATTTGAGAAGAAATATTTTCCTTTCTCACTTATCCACGAGAGTTTAGAAAGGTTTCCTTTACTTCCATATAGGTTGACTATCCTATAGTCTATCTGGTAAAGAGTTAAATGTCTTCTATTAAGGATAATAAATAATAGTGACAATCGATTTGTGTGTAACTAAATAAGAGTTATCTTAACTAAATAAGAGTGATAATTTATAACAAATGTTCAATTCGCAGATTTTTCAAAATTTTAGTAAATATTCCGGATTAAATTCGATTATCTGGCAAAAATAACGCAAAGAGCAACTATCTTATAAATTCGTTTTAGTCCTCGTAATTCTAGAAAATTTAATTCATGATCCAAAATCTAATCAAACTTATTGTTGATTTTGCGCTAAATAACGACGTTCATTGGCTTCTGGAGACCATGAACTTTCAAGGACATGGTAATAATGAAAATATGTAACACCATAGTGACAGTAAAAAAAATCTAGCACCTCATCCTCTATGGACTAATATAAAATTCACATGTGTTCACAATTAGATAGCCGAAAATCGCTATACCAGCAGTATTATTATATCTTATGGAGACCTTCAGGTATATACGAAAATAGCAAATTACAAAAAATTCGGTATATACTTGCAACAGGATATTGAAAAAACCTATAAACGAAATGATTTAGGGATACTAAGTGATTGTAATTGAGAGAACGCCAATACCATAACAAATCCTTGAGCAATCTATTTATATTTTTAGATAGCATGAAAACGATATTCGGATCTTTGAGACTATTTTCGGATTTAAATAAAGTAGCTACGTAACAGCTATTCTAGATATTAATAGAATTACTATGACACCATTAACAGTTTGTTGTGTTTCGATAATGGTTTCACAACTAAGATCGTTGTTAAGTGTTTATTTTTCTAAGTCGAGTGTAATCGTAAGTTATCCGAAATGGGGTTTATCTTTAAATTAAACACTATGTCAAGGCTAAATATCTTTCGAAACATAAGAAAACATTAACACGTGACTGGTGTTTGGTGTTTTTAGTACAAACATAATATTGTCAGAACAGTTATAGATATTTTTTTATAAATCGATTCACTACACTATACTTTAGGTTATTTTGGTTTTTTAGTTAATTTTATTTTATTTCACTTGATTAAAAAAAAAACTTTCCATTAAAAGTATTTCACAGTGTCCGCTTTCAAAGATTTCTCACAAAATATTTATGAAATTTTGATGAAACTACCCTAGTTATATTTTCTACTAGTATTTTTGAGATTTGCCATTTGCCATGGCAAATACGTGTCATCCATTGCTAGTAGCTTGATTTTTCAGTTTGTATCGGGTTTTTCAATAAGGACATAACAATTTTGTATTTAAATAAAACTAAGAATAATTGAGATATCGGGCTGAAATTTATTCCAGGTGTAGTGGACATGTTACATTTAAGTATGAAATTCGATGTCGTTCATATGGCCACCGCGAGCACGTTTGCTGATTGATTCTTTGGAGCCAATTTTCCACCACTCTTCCACACATATCGGCCGGAACGTTGGCAATTCCGCGTTCGATATTGTTCCTGAGCTCCTCTAATGTTGTTGGCTTGTTGGCATAAACCAACGACTTTACATAACCCCATAAAAAGAAATCCAACAGCGTTAAATCGCATGAGCGAGGTGGCCATTCGACCGGACCATTTCTCGAGATTACACGATTACCGAACTTCTCCTTTAATAGATTAATTGTTTGACCAGCTGTGTGGCATTGCTCGTTCGTGAACTTGATAAAAATGTAAACCTTAACTGACGTTTTAGCATTGCCAGATCATAAAAAAAGTTTTAGGGTGCGTTTTTATTAAAATACAAAATTGTTATGTCCTTATTGAAAGACCCTTTAGCTCCAAAACCGCGCGAGACACCACTTTTTTGCCTTCCGATGAATAATAGATTAATGCCATCTAAAAAACATAACAAAAGCTATAATTGCCAATCTGGCAATTATTGAAAACCCGTATGGTGATTTAAGTAAATGACGAACAGTTTTATCAAAATTCCACTATGAAGTCAAACTTTCCAATAAGATTTTTTAAAATTTATTCCAATCGGATTTTGATGTATGGGAGTTTTATGTAGAATAATATCCTGAATACCTTTTGTTCTTGGACTTTTTTGATAAGATGCACCGTTTTCGAGATATTCGCAAAAACCGTTTTCGTTCGTATGGTGGGTACCCCCCCTAGTGGTCCATTTTTGCCCATTAACGAACTTAGCCTCGCATTTTACGAAAAACGCATCTGCGCAAAATTTCAAGTCTCTAGCTCAATCCGTGCGCCTGCAATCCGCGCCACAGACAGACAGACAGACAGACAGACGGACGGACATGGAAAATTCAATTTTTTTTTATCATTCTAAACACACTGGTGTAATTTATGTTTGTGTGTGATGACGGGATCTTGGCGTTACAAACGGTAAAGCAAAGTTAATATACCCTTTGGTTTAACCATACGGGTATAAAAAAAGTTTTAGAAAACTACGTCTTAAGAAAAAAGTTTTCCCTTAACAAATTTCCAAGAATTTTACAAGAAAAACTTTTTCCGAAATTTGGTTGGAGCTCCGGCGAAACTTTACTCCTTATTTTATGAATTGTTGTCAAGAAAATCGAGAGAAAAGAGTCCACCCTGCCAGAGCTCTAGAAATGACAAAGCACTATAATGGCTGATTTTTCGTCCGCTGTGCAATACTTGCAAAAGCTTTTAGGAGGTAGAATTTAAAATGTGACAATATTGGTCATAATGGCGTAAAATGCTCTGTAGATATGGATAAAAATGTTAAGCAAGTGAGAAGCTTAGTGAGCTAAGGGCGGGCAACTCTGATTTAGAAGTTGTTTACAACATAGTTCACGCTAATTTTTACATTTTCCGAGCCCCGCTTTAGTCTTTTTCACGTTTTTTGATGAGTTTTTGTATATAATTTAATACCGCCCTGACGGTCCTGAATGTGTCACATTTTTTTGGAACAATTTTAGTTTTTCCGGAAAATTGGCGGGCAAGATTTTTTTAATTATTTTTTGTTGGTATGACCAGAAAAGAATTTTCAGGTAAACCTGACACCCTTCGGTCTATAATAGCAAAAATAGCAAAAATAGCAAAAAACTGTCCACTGCGAGTGGAAATTCTGACTATTTAAACACTTCTACATACAGGCCAAAGAGTTCTTGGGGATTTTCTCGCAAACTATTCTATGTAGAAAAATATGCCAACAACAGTTATTCCCAATATAGGTTAAATAATATGTCCCATACATCCATCCTTTGCTCCACTATTTTTTTTTACGAATTTTATCTACTCTTCTTATCTGAAATATAACAAAAAACTAGATTCGCATTTTTACATAACGAGTAGTGCTTGTAAACCTGCGAAAACCAACACCGGTTAACATGCTTTTCACTTTTTAAAAAACCGAAAACCTGGTTTTGAAATTTTCCAGTTTTTCACATGCCCTAATAACGAGTGACATATTAACACTACATACTTATTCTGGATGATTCTTCATCAAATTAAACTTTGAATTAATTACGTGCTTGACAATTAGAAAATTACAAGTTCAGTGTTCTGATTTTTTTTTGAAAAAGGAAAGTCATTCTGTTTACAATAATGCAAGCCATGTTTATCTTGCACAAAAAAAAACCTTTTTGTTAATTTTGAAATACGAACCAAGTACACCGCAAACAAAAAAAAAAGATAAATACATTTTTCTGTGATTATTCAACTAATGAGTAAACAGAAAAGGTTTTCAACTTTTCATTCTTGCTTTTTATTATAATTTTTATTTCTTCCTTTCTATCCTTTTCATCAACAGCAAATCAACAGCGGTTTCAGTATCCAGTTTTTTTTCCCACCCTTACTATAATTTTAATTTCACTGCTCCGAGAAGATTATCCATGACAAACTAATTGCATGATATTAAGCGAAATGAACCCTCAAAAATAATTGTCAACGCGAGAGATTTAGAAAGAACGAATGTATCTTGAAGGGTTCAGAATGATGGTAGGTTGAGTCACACCAAAAAAAGGATACGAGTGGATAAATTTCATCGTCTGTGTTCATAGTTGGCGTTGAGGAGAAAAAGCGCTGAAACTCAAAGAGGTATAGTTTTCACCTCGATTAAACTGTTGATATCAAAAATTATATTTAATTTCTTTATTGCATGATGGTAAGTCATAAGTTCCATTTCTTTAATGGCGTGTTCCTTATCAAGCAGTTTTTATCAGTTCATTACTTTTTGGTGCTGCGTTCTGTAATACTACGACTACTACCGGCACACTTCCAAGGACTTGTGCTCAAACCAAGAGGTCCTGTTTAACTTGTTGTTCTTATTTTTGTTGTTTTAAGTTGGTTGTTTAAATATAATTATTTTATATGGTGTTGGTGTTGATGTCAAAAAGTGTCGGTGTACATACAATGTGTTAATGTTGCACAAGGGGAAAAGGTGAACCCCTTTTTGATTATAGTCACACCTTGGAGCTAAATAGTGCTTTGCAATGAATATTTCATATGAAAGAACTCCCTGCCACTGAAATGATAAATGAAATTAATATTCCGCATAATGCTATTTTCTGGAAAAATGAAAAAAATGAAAATTAAAAAAACTATCGTGCATACCACCTTAACCCTACCCTTCTTTTCCGGCCACTGACTTAAGTGAATTTTCAATTATGTAAAGTGACAAACATTAATTTCAATTTTGCATTTAATTAGCTTGAAAATGCATTCGTCTATACATTTATCTACGTATGCAGGAATACCTTGATTATATGAAGGTTCATTGTTATAAATTACTATCATTATTATAATATTTGCTATGCAGATTAATTGTGGTTCGTCAAGTGGTTACTAGTCGACTAATCTGTGGATATTTAATGAGAATTATGTGTATATTTTATGTGTCACAAACAGAACAAATTATTTAATCTTGTATGAGTCTGACACCTATGTAGATTAGAAATTGCTTATTGAATATTGGATGTCATTAATAGTGGGGGAGCAGTCAAAATTAAATTAATGGATATGTTTGATAAGGGAAGAAAGGAAACATCCTATAAGAGCTATTGAAGAGAAAAAAACAACCTTTAACTTTTATATATGACGACGGAATGAAGCTGGTATAAGATATACACACTAATGTGTTATACTGATTGTCATTAAATGTCTTCATACACAACTTCATTCTTCCTCCTTTAATTTTTAGTTCTATTGTTAAACTTTTGGAGCCACGACATCCATTTTGATACAGTTTTTGTTCATCGGTTGCATAATCAAGTAAGCAAATATGGTTACATATTGGTGACGCGACGGTCACTTAACTTGAGTTGCAAAATATATGGAGTTACAAATTGGTTGCTGCGACGTCACTGAAACGGTTTTTCGGTGACTGGTTAAAATGTAATCGATATGTAACGGTTTTTTTCAACCGGTTACAAGATAACCAGTTAACAACTGATTTTTCTGCGACCAGTCATAAATTAACCGATTTGTTACAAAATAACCATCTCTCGACTGGTCTTTTCGTCATAAGGCAACCGTCAAAGAAACGGATTTGCAGTCGCTACTTTACAACTATGGTCACATGGTAACTTGAGTCACAAATGGTTGCTTGGATATGAGCAGTTTTTTTTTTTATTACTGAAAAAATTCAGGTATATTGATATCAATGGTTCAGCGATTTGCCTGAATTTTCGGATACAGGTAGGTTTTTGGGGTTTTATCGACATAAATAAAATTTAAAAAACCTAGGTTATAGGTTTACCGTGGAAACTGTACGTAAACTTGGCGATAAAAAAAAAATTCTGCAGGATATTTGAAAAAAAAAAAACAGAAAATACTTCAGACCGAAAAAAAATTCAGACCGAAGGAAAATTTCGCGAAAAACTCATTTGCTAGCCAGCGAATCTCAAATTCAAATACCGATATAATTAAAAAAAAGTTTCTGCAAAATATCTCTTACAAGCAAATAATTTTTCCTCTAATTGTCCGGAGTTTTCCTCACCCCGGAAAATTTACCTGGATTTTTTTTAATTAGGTTACATTTTCCTCCAATTACAACCGTTTTTTCGATTTTTATGTTCCTCTAACGGTTCCCAGTATAAATCTCCCGAATTTTACGCTTTAACTGGTTTTACGTATCTCTAACGGTTCCCAACATTATTAATTTTTTTGAAAATTTCTCGAAAATTATGCGCTTTTATGAAAAAATATGTATAATGAAATTTGAAGGACATAAAATTTTCCAAATTTTCCAAATTTTATGTTTTAACGGTTTTTACCTATCTCTAATGGTTCTTTAAAGATATTTAAAAAAAAAATAAAAGATATTTTAAAAAACATATTCTTTTCACATATTTTTCCCGAAACCAAATATTGCAGATGAAAGTTTTGTATAGATCACAACCGCTATTTCTTTCTACTACATACATTCAGTTCCACTTAAATAATCGTTTGAATTTTTTTAAATAGTTGAGTTTAAAGTTATTAAATCACATCATATAGGGTATTTAACGTTTGCCGCTGGGCAATTGTAACTTTTCCTTTCTTTCCTATAAAAATCGTGTAATTAATATCGCAACTTTGGCACATCATTTTCACTTGGCGTGATTTCTATTTTATCAACGCAAACAATTCCAAAAAAAGTTCTTTAACACATGAAGGTATTTTAGCCTTAACAAATATATTCAACAAAAATATTTCATTTAAATTATGAATTTTTAGCTGTTCTCCCACACACCTCATAAATATTCAGTTATAGGAAAGTTTCATACGTCCCATAGTATAAACTCCGTGTCATGGAAGCATTCCAATTAACACGAAAAATTCTCAAGATAACAATTAAGATATGGCCAAAAAAAATCTTTTTCTTTTTGCTGTTGAATAAAGAGAAGAAATGTTAAAATACGATTAATGTTCTACAGGGAAAAAATTGAGAATATTAATTTCACCTTAGCTCCGATGGGAGTCATCGAGAATTTTCAACCATTTTTATGGTTATAGAGGAATTAATTCTTGAGCGGTTTTATTCACGTTAAATTTGGCCATTACACCACATGAGATCTTATGCTATTATCATTTTTTTTGTTGTGTTATACCCAGAACTTTTTTTTTTTGAATTTGTGGAAAGCCTGTTGGTTTTCATTTGGCTAGTGGCTCGGTGGGCATAAATATAACATAATCAGTGGTAATATTCGTTACAATAATGACTATCTTCGATGCTGGGGCTACTATGTAGTATTCTCCAAAAGAAACATTCTTAATGTCATCTACATTTCATGAATTTCAGAATTTGTTTGGGAGAGCTTAAGCGATCCGATGCTAAGCAAGATATGCCGATATGATGATGAGTACCTGACCAAAGTTAGATGGGTGGCAGCAGGTGAAGATGTATATGAAGATGGTTTGGTTCACCAGCAGGAACAGCAATCAGCCACCAGTTCGAACCCTAACTTAAGCTCATCTTATGCTGTTGACGGGGAAATCCTCTTGTCATCCTCGACGATCTTCCCATCCGCGCCGAAATGCCCAGAGGAAGCACTTGGTCATCAATCATATCTAAAGTCTGGTGTTATTTCTGGGTTTTTTATGATGCTTCCTTTTTTTGCTATTTTGTGGTACATCGTCCATTGTTGTTGGCACCACTCAACTCAACTCATCTTCGGCAAAGCATATTCTATGTTGAAACTCTCCAGATTCCAGATATCTACTTGTATTCCATCGAATTAGGGGAAAACTGTCGAGTGGGAATGAACAAATTATAATTTTGATCCAATGTCAGTCAATGGGATTCAATGATCGACGAAATGGGAAATGCGATATGGGGAGGGAATCGTTTTCTCTTCTCAGCCAAAGTCAGATTATCCAGGATGCTATCGTATAAGGCACCGCAAGGAAATCTCTATATACTATTTTTTTTCACAAGTGAGAAAGTGTGCTTCTTATTCTTGTCGATCCCCACATACTGCTCTACTACTGTTGTTGTTGTTGTTTGTGTATTTTTTTCTTCAAGTTTTTTATGTACAGACGTGTGTTTTGAACAACGTATGCTTAGCTACTGCTTCTGCAAATGCCATTAGGGCAATATGTGAAATCGATATGTGGAGTTCAATTGATTGAAATTTTTGGGTATTTAACTTTTGAAGAGAGAAAAACTTTTCAATACGATTCGGATCAGAAATCATTTCACAGTGGAATGGGTTATACACGTATATAGAGTCAAATATTATCAACCTCCGTATATACCTATGAAGAATTCAGTGCCGAAAGGAAAGTTTTTTTTTGTGCGCTTTTAAGAATCAAAAATGTTTTCGAGACGCCCAAATAAGTTAAGCAAATTAATCGTTTGGAAACGTTTTCGCTATGAATAGGCAATTGAATACATTCAACAATGTTAAAGGATATCAAAATTTAATTATTTTTACAAAGTTTTTAAAGCAAAATTTGTATCCTTCGAAGAAAACGAAATGCTGAAATTTTGTTTTCGAGAGTATCCACTTGCATTTGAATACAGTGCGATTTTGTTCCATATAACGATTTTTTTTCGTTCCTTTAGCGATTTCGTTATATTGGAGGTTTCACTGTATATACAAAAATAAAAATTAAAAGTTTATGATGCGTAGATACAGTGGGAGAGGCAATCGGAAAAACTGAATAATAGAACTGCACGGGGTAACAAGCAATACTGGTAGATGGTCCATATTTTTATTACTCTGAAAATTGTGCGGATTGGTCTCAGATTAGATTAAATTGCCGCCTATAGAATTTGGGATTTTATCCACAAAAATAAAATCTAAATGATTCTAGCCCGCAAGTTTTCCAGAAGGCCGAACCGAACCAAAATCAAACCAGTTTTTAAAACAAATGCTATAAACCAACCAGCATTTTTTTTTGTGGTTCCATTCGGTTCGAATTTGAATTTAAAAGATCGCAAAATTCTCATTATTTTCTATTTTCCGACCAAATTTAGAGTCCAGAAAAAAAAAACATTCCACTAGTACAAAAAAAAATTCCATATTGGCCTCTAACAGTCTTATGTAAAAACCAAAACACTAAACCAAAACCACAACCAAATTTTTGGGAATTTTAGAAACCCAAAGGAAAACCAGAACCGCATTTTGAAATTTTAGAAAACAAAACCAGAACCAAGATTTTGAAATTTTAGAAACGAAAATTACAACCAAATTTTGAAATTCTATAGGAGCCAAAACCAAGAACCAGAAATCCAGTTCACCCTTGAACCAAGACCGAACCAGGCTAAAAAAAACTTTTGGTTTGCATCTCTGATTTTAATACCTTTCTTCTATGTAACAAAGGTAATAGATTTAAGAAACGTAAAGGTGCCGCTCCACATGAGAGTAAATGCCGGCGAGAAGCTCTCGATAGCAGCTACTGGCAAATGGACACATCTCTGAGAGTCACTCACAGAAACTCGCAAAAACTCGCGAGCGATTCTACTCTCTAGAGTTCAGTGGAGGCGTGTCCACTAGAGAGTAGTGATTCTACTCTCTAGTGGACACGCCTCCACTGAACTCTCGGAGAGTAACTCGCCAGATACGAACGGCGTTTCAATTTTGCGAGTCGCTCTCGAGAACTCACCAAATCAAGATGTCAAAAAAATCAAGATATTGGTCAAGATATTGAAAAATCGCGGAAATTTAATCTCAAATGGACAACCTCCTGCGAGTGACTCTCGAGAGTTTTTGAGAGTTACTCGCGGATTTACTCTCATGTGGAGCGCCACATTAAAAAAAATATCTGTATAAAACAATCATGATTTCTTCACCAAACCAGAAAGTAGCAGACCAGGAGATAAAAAGAGAGGGAAATTTGGGATCACTATACAGTCTATATAATACTCCCATAGAAAACCCTGCAATTAAATGTCATTACAATCGGTTTGCTAGTTTTTGAGATAATAAAAACAAACGACTTTTCATATACCAAAGTATTTATATCCACATCTCAAAAGTTTTGTGCCTGATTAAAAGAAAAGGATTTCAGATTTACAATCAGGAATTCAAAATCCACAAAAAAAGCTATTAGATACAAGTCAACGAAAATCATCAGTATATATAATTCTTGTCTATATAATTCTTGTCTCATATTTTCTTCGATTCGAGTGACAATTTTTCAAATCTCCAACTGATACACATTTCCTAACTCTTAAAAAGTTAAACATTCTTCTAAAATCCAAATCGATTTGGGTTCTCAGTAAAAGGAAGCCTGATAAACTTGGAGAAATCCCAATAGAAGGGACAAGCCTATATTGCCTTAAATACTCTGCTCCAAATATACGAGTATCTCATCCCTAAATTGTCAGTCCAGGTTTTCTGCCCCGCAGCAATCAGCAGCCACCTCTTTTTTAAGGACCTACTATGTTTCCATGATTCTTCGTCTAAATTCATACTTCCCCTTACCCCATTACCCAATTCCAGATTTTTTTTCGGTTGCCATTCATTTTGCTGTGATGTTTTTGATTGCCTGTCTCCCCGTGTTTTTTTTTCTCCTAATACTGCTGATGTCACTCCCGCCTGCCGTATCAATCCCATTACGGTTCATTAATCTCAAAGTCTCAAAGATTTGATAATGAGAAGATACATTTTTGTATCTTTCTTACCAAAAAAAATAAACTTTTCCTCTAAGGGTACCTACCCCAAAAAAGTTATCGATGTCAGTTTCTTACCCTTCTTCATCGCAAAAAAGCTCAACGTGCTGCGTGCTATTATATCTAATGTCTAACTGAATTTAGGAAGGCGAATCCAAAGTACGATATAAGTTGGAATTTAGATACAATTTCGACAATAGATAAAATAGATACCGATATAGAAATTTCCTTCGTTGTTTACACTCTACCAACCGCTGGCTGTTCAAAAATCCATTCGTACGAAACGCAGCAACCCCAAGGGCGAAACATTTCTTGCTGCGGGGGAAAAGTTGAAACCGAACTGAGTGACGGGTATCGTACAGATAAAGGATTGAAGGATGGAAAGTTGGAAGTCATCATGCCAGTTTTTACGAGTGGAAAATACGATATTTACGATAAGCTTGATGGCGGTATTATTAACCGGTTTGACACAGATTTCTAGCAAAAATAACCGAAGGAAGTGAAACACTGTTAAGTCACCTAATGTGAAAGATATTAACGGTCGATTGAGTCAATCATCCGAAAATATAGTCAACTCATTAGCCGATAATGTTGCCATGACATTGACGATACTCCCTAACTATGTAATACCCTACGAATATTACATTTGCGGGGGTGGAAGGAGGTGTAAGTCGGTTTTTTTTTCACTCAAGTTCATTCCTATGCAGAACAAATATAACATAACCATTAATGAAATAAGACGGAAAAACACAAGAAGCATAAACATTATCATCAGCATCGGCCCGGTCGGTCGGCCGCATACAGATTCGATACAATTTGGGTGGTCCTTAATTTTATCTTAATTATTTGATATCATATTTTTCGGCTTCTTGGATATATACCGGCCATCCTACAGTATTTAATTTGATCGTGTAAATACACATTCGAATGATGACCGAAAATTTCGGTGCGATGTTCTACGCTCTGCTGAAAAGAAAGGCCCACTAACTTCATAATGTCTATACGGGATGTTTGTTGCTTGGGGCAATTATTTGGATCATTTTATTATTTTTATGAATACTGATCAGATATGTTAATGATTATTGCTGGGAACAACAAGAGTACCTTTTCCTCACGTCAGTGAACCCATCATATAGGATCTGTTCAAACCTAATCATTAAATCGGCTTAGAATAATCCATGAAGATTTATTACATACGTATAGTCTTAAAATACTACTCATAGAAATGGTTAACTGTTCTCATGTAATCCAGAGATTTTATTGTTTTTGAAAAAATCTAGTAGTAAATCGCTATATTAAGCCATGAAAATATTGAAAAATAAAAACAATGCGCTTGTACGTTTTTTATACTTATTGTAAAAAATTTGAACTTTTTCAACAAGAGCCGACATATTTTCAAAAGAAAATTGAGATTTTTTTGTTATTTAATTGCTGGTCATGAATTTGAAATTAATATCTAAATTTAAAAAAATATATGTAGAACTGTACATTTAAAAAAATATTTAAAAGTTTGACGACGAAATCTTCCAATTAGTTGTGCAACTACTGAAACTTTTATATTAGATTAAAGGTCAAAATACGATTGGCTCGACACAACATTTACGACGGCAGATTACGGCGGCAATGTCACCCTCCATATACAATTGCGCACACTTTGTTGTTCTAAACATTATTTGTTTCTCATTTGATTTTGACAGATGGGCGGTGAGCCACATAAAACATTTTTTGTTACCAATTATCATACAAATTAGGAATGTGAATGTAAACAACAAAACATACGAACTATATTTCCTAATACTTGCTTTAAGTGACGAAATTTAGATTTTATGACATCCGCATAAGATTTCATTTTGAATCAACCACTAAAGTGGGCGAGCTGGCCGACAAAAATTAAATTTGATTAAACTTTTTACCGCTGCAAAGTTGGTCGGATTGATTGTATATAGAAGCATAGAGTCCTATGAGTTTAAAATCTGAAATGTCGCCGTAAATGTTGTGTTGGGCCAATTGTATTTTGGGCTCTAGTACACCGTTTGTAACGCATCGAACCAATCATCAGACACAAAAGTGAACTACAACAGGGTGTTAGGGATGACAAAAAATTTTGATTTCCGCATGTCCGTCCATCTGTCTGTACACTTGTCCGTCTATCCGTCCGTCCGTTAACACCATAGCTTTCGAGAGGATTAAGCTCGAGACATGAAATGTTGTACAGTTATGTTTATACCCGTATGATGAAACCAAAGGGTATATTAGATTTGCCTTACCGTTTGTAACGCCAAGATCCCGTCATCACACACAAAAATGAATTACACCAGTGTGTTTAGAATGATAAACATAACAAAAGCTATAATTGCCAATCTGGCAATTATTGAAAACCCGTATGGTGATTTAAGTGAAAAGCGAACAGTTGTATCAAAATTCCACTATGAAGTCAAATTTTCCAATAAGATTTTTTAAAATTTATTCCAATCGGATTTTCATGTATGGGAGTTTTATGTAGAATCATATCCTAAATAACTTTTGTTCTTGAACTTTTTTGATAAAATTCACCGTTTTTGATATATTCAGAAAAAAAGTTTTCGTTCGTATGGGGGGTACCCCCCCTAATGGTCCATTTTTGTCCATTAACGAACTTAGCCTCACATTTTACGAAAAACGGATCTGTGCAAAATTTCAAGTCTCTAGCTCAATCCGTGCGCCCGAAATCCGCGCCACAGACAGACGGACAGACGGACGGACGGACAGACGGACGGACGGACATGCTAAATTCAACTTTTTTTATCATTCTAAACACACTGGTGTAATTCATTTTTTTGTACGATGACGGGATCTTGGCGTTACAAACGGTAAGGCAAATCTAATATACCCTTTGGTTTCACCATACGGGTATAAAAATAATTAATTTCTGCATGTCCTTCCGTCTGTCTGTGGCGCGGATTGCTGGCGCACGGATTGAGCTAGAGACTTGAAATTTTGCACAGATCCGTTTTTTGTAAAATGCGAGGCTAAGTTCGTTAATGGGCGAAAATGGACCATTAGGGGGGTACCCCCCATACGAATAAAAACGTTTTTTGAGAATATCTCAAAAACGGTGCATCTTATCAAAAAAGTGCAAGAACAAAAGTTATTTAGGATATGATTCTACATAAAACTCCCATATATCAAAATCCGATTGGAATAAATTTTAAAAAATCTTATTGGAAAGTTTGACATCAAAGTGGAATTTTGGTACAATTGTTCGAATTTTGATACGAATATCACCATACGGGTTTTCAATAATTGCAGATTGGCAATAATAGCTTTTGTTATGTTTTTGGTATATGGCTAGGCCAAGTTCTTGAATGGGCAAAATCTGACCATTTCGTCTCCCCTCTCCCATATAAAAAACTCAACAGATTTTTGCATTTTTATCGAAAACGGTGAGTCATATTGAAAAATTTATAAAGATATGTTTAGAATATGATTTTACATAACTCAGCCATACATCGAAATTCAATCGGACAACTGCTTCAACCTTCTCCCATACAAATTGGATACTTTTTTCCTGTTTTCTCGAAAACTGTGCATCGTATCGAAATTTCAAATATATGATATGTGTTTAGAGTACGATTTTACATAACTTATTTGCACATAAAAATCCAGTTGGACTACTACTTCCCTCCTCTTCCATACAAATTGAATTTCTCGGAAATGGTAAGTCGTATTTAAAAATTTATTAAGATAAAATCTGTTTAGAATATGATCTTACATAACTTATCTATACATCAACATCCAGTCGGACCACACCTTTTCCTCTCTCTTATAGAAATGGATTTTTTTATACCCGTATGGTGAAACCAAAGGATATATTAGATTTGCCTTACCGTTTGTAACGCCAAGATCCCGTCATCACACACAGAAATGAATTACACCAGTGTGTTTAGAATGATAAAAAAAGTTGAATTTACCATGTCCGTCAGTCCGTCCGTCCCTCCGTCCGTCCGTCCGTTCGTCTGTCCGTCTGTGGTGCGGATTCCGGGCGCACGGATTGAGCTAGAAACTTGAAATTTTGCACAGATCCGTTTTTCGTAAAAATGCAAGGCTAAGTTCGTTAATAGGCAAAAATGGCCCATACGAACGAAAACGTTTTTTGCGAATTTGATGATTGCCTTCTAGTAATTGTAACTTTTCTTATGTCTTCATTATAAGTTAATTGAAAAATGAAGATTTTTTACTTGGAAGGTAAAAAGTGTGACGTTAGTGTGTACAGCAGAAAACGCTGTAAGTATGATTCCTTGGTCCAAAGTTGACTATTTATACTTCGATATCACTGTTTGTAGGTGAAAATTACAAGGAGCTAGAGATTGGGAATTCCTGAGACTTTTATGAATTCCTAGGTGTAAACGTTTCCCGGGAATTTTAAAGTTTTTTTTTTCAAATTTTTATTCTCATTTTTGATACAGTGATTAGTTTTCTTATTACACAAAAATAAAGAGAGGCGATTCCCATTTGGCACAACGATCCGTATTATGTACACTCACCTTACACATTTTAAAAAATTATGATTAATAATTTTTTCTCCATTTTGGTCATTGAACTTGGATAATATTTAATGCAATGTGGTTTTACATTAACGTGCTTTTATTTAAATATCGACAATTGTTGGAATTATGCGGGAAATTAAGGTTTTATGACTACAGTGGTTGATGGTCATTAAAAATGTGGTGCAGACACATATTTTTCGTATTTCTGGTTTTATCATTTTAGCAAAAGCTCCCAGAATGATAATAACAGAAAATTAACAATGCTGCTAACAATGCCGCCATTAGCGTTGTGACTGACTAATGCAACAAGAACGTATCCCGAATATTAGCGAATAAAAAAAAATCCCAGAAAGGCAGACAGGAGGGAATAACACAAAAAGTCCATTAAAAAGTTTCCTTGTTGGGACCTCATTTTCTGTGAAGCTTCAAAACTCTTCCGGGATTTCACTTCGCCCAGCAACCGCGAAGTGTGTTATTCTGATGGAATCTACTGCTACTTCTACTGCTGTGCACATGCATACATTACACTGTTCCTAAGGGTTCTGTATGAGGTGCTTAAAGCTTTAGCCACGTTTTAATAAAGATGCACACATTCCAAATACATACCACGAAGCGTATATTTTTATGCTTCTAGAATGGCATTTTATCCTTTTTGGATTCCTCTACCAAATGATTATATGCGGACTTATATTCGCCTCAAGTCCATTTTCCCTCTATAAGTAGTTCTTTGTAGAGCGCCCTTAAAAGCGTCCATCGGATTTTTTCCCCAACATATATGATATCCAAATATCCAAGCTTCAAGAGTTATACACATACGTTATGAGAATGCTGGATTGCGAAATTTTAAATTTTAATATTCAGTCGCGAGTGAATTTATCATTCGAGATAAATGCACTTAAAAGTTTGCATAAAATGTGGACTTAAAAACGAGTTAAATTGCTTTTTCCATATACCCATTGGATATGAGCATAGGAATAATAATTTTTAATACACATACACGTATCGGACATGCCCTAGAATCTGGTATCCTTCTTTTAGTTAACTCAAAGATAAGTTAATTTTCTATTCTCAAAAAAACAATATGAAAATATCGAAAATAAGAAAGTATATTTTCCATATAAAGTACATTAATTTTCTATCTTGTTTTTTCCGGTTTTTCTATATTTTTATGTTTCTTTTTTTCAACAAGCAAAATATCCAATTCGTTAGAAAAACTGACTTTCTATTTTTTCAAGTTTCACCCTTTTCAACTATTGTTTAAAATGAATTTTTCTGGAAACATGCCACCCTATAATAAACCGTTGAAAAGTGTTTTTCTTTGGTTGAAATGCAAATGAAGTTTAAAGACTCTCCCGTACATTTACTTTAGTGAAAATTTCCTTAGCTTTGCCACTTTTCCGCTTCACCCTCACACTCGCGCACTATTTTTCCAATTACCGACTAAACCACAAAGAAAATTTTCTACTACACTTTGAAGTCATTAAAGTAAATGCTTGTGCGAGATTTTCTAATGAAATTAAACATAAAGCACCAGCATCGGCAGAACAATTTACCAGCAACCAACCAGCCAGATATTTTAATACAATCCTTAGTTTTTTTCCCGTGCAAGAAATGTTACCAACGGGAGAAGAAGGACGATCGGTCCGGATGATTGCTGTGGATGAAATCCGGACGAAGATTATTTCAATGTGGGGTAGTGGAGTTTAGGGTGGTTGGGTTAAGCAAGACTTTTGTTCGTATCCGACAATGAATTGGGGAGGGTGGGTAGGTTGCCGTGCATGGATCATGTACAAAAACTCAACTAAATAAAATCTCTAAACAATCCAATTTTGTATATTTGGGCTTAAGGGCGAAATAATGTTCCGGATGGAGCAAAAGTTGTATGGAGCATAGATTAACAAAAAGGATACCGAAGGGAAATTGAAGCTACCAAAATAGTTTTTACTGTCTGTTCAAAGGGATGCTTTTAAGTTAGAAGAATGAAACTATTTTCGACCTACCCTCGTTGCCACACAACTCTGAATATTCCTTTTAATATCAAGTACATGCATATATCACACAAAAAATGCTAAGTATGAGTGTATACAGTATGGGTTCCTTGTTTTGGGTGAATACCTTTTTCGTGGTTTTAATAGGATGGCTCTTTTGCATGCGAATTGGAATTTTGTTGGGAAGTTTCGGAATTAAGGATTGAACCTAATTAAAGTCAAAATAAACTTATTTTACTGAAATTTTCTCGTACCCTTTTTCAACCCAAAATCCATTTCTATTAAATTCAAAGCTAATTTTCTGTATTTCGGTTGCTTTGTTGTTTGTTTACATTTTCTATCTACGACGCATATCAATTTCAATTGAATGAGATTTCAATTGAAGACAAAAATATTAACTCAAACGGAAAGTTTTCTATGTTCAAGTTTAATCACGTTTTTTGTTTCTTTTTTGGGTTTTCAGTTAAAAAATTTAAGAGCTTTTTTGAATAGTTCTTCACGCATCAATCAGTGGGTTAAGAACTCCTTAATAAAACTCATAGTCAAATGAGAACACCCGAGTTAACTCGAGCGGCCGATACTTGTATTTTATGTTATGTTAACAGAGTAAAAAAACTTTTCTTTTAAATATAGAAGTGTTTGATAAAACACGTCATACGAAGAGTAAAAGTCGAAAATTGTTAACAACAAGACGACAAGAGAGACTCAACCTCAGATAGAAATACGGAATAATACAATAAGCGTAACGAATTTTATAGACAGCCAAAGGCATTTTATTCTATTTTGGAAAAATTAAAATAATTCTTGGTATATCTGTGGGTTCGAATTTTTTCTGTGAATTACTCCACAAACTCTGCAACAACCTCTTGCTGAAAATTACTCTTTGGCCCACCTTTCCGATAATAAAAAAATATCTCTTTTATGCAATTTTCTCAAAATGGTTGGTGAGACCGAAAATCTAAATTCATAAAAAACCGCAATTTAAAACAAGGAATTGGACAGATCTGAAAATATAATAATTTTTTTTATTAATTTCATTTTATTTTTATATATATATAAATTAGTTAAATTCAAAGTAAAAAACCTTAATTAAAAATTAAAGTAGTAAATAGGGTCGGGTAGGGGCAAGTGGTCCGTAGGGAGAAGTGGTCCACCACCATTTTTGTTAGTAATAGTGACATTATAACAGAATATGCAACTCTCATCGGTTGCTCTTGATGACAGCTTGTTTTTTATTAGTTATTGAAGTGTGCAGTCGTATATTTACTCACTCTCACAGACCAGTGCCAAAAAAACATTGTGAAAAGTTTTCACAAGTATTCACATTCAACAACATTTTGACGAATTCTTCATCAATTTCAATAAGGTAATTAATCTAAAATGTTGTTTACATTATGAACTTTGTAAAGCCATCGAATTTGTGCATTTTTTCCCACAATTGTTGAAGCAGCGTCATTCCGCGCAAAATAGCGTCGGTAGGGAGAAGTGGTCCACGTTTGGTAGAGTGAAGTGGTCCACCCTGACAATGTCATATTTCGTGTTTTCAAGTTTTTTTATGAGTTATTTTGAGTGTTTCAAATCGTGGCCGAAAATCGAAGCGAAGCTCGATTATAACTTCTCCCAAAAATCGAGCTGAATTAGATAAGCAGAAAAAGCCGCCGGAAAACGACGCTTAACAACTACACCGAAGAAACCAATACCAAAACAGACCAAACGCTCATTTGTTACTTTCGAATAACCCATATTTTCGATCAAACTTCATGATTATATTTTTATTTGTCATTTAACTTTATGTTTATGCGATTTCTGGAAAAAATTTGTGGGTGGACTACTTCTCCCTACCATTTTGAAAAAATCGAGAAATCAAAATGTTCGATAAGTGCCTAAAAATTAAATTTAGTGTCAAAAAGTTGGCAATCTGTGACTGTAGAAAGTTAGCTTAGGTCCTGCGCTTGCGATTTGACTATCTTATCATGCAAAAATTCCAATTTTTGACCATTTTATGGCCAATAATAAAAACGTGGACAAGTTCACCCTACCTGACCCTACCAAACAAACATTAATCCACAAAGAAAATTTTGTTCTCGTCCTTAAACGCAGTCATTTTTCCCAGAAGCAACAACTGCCGCTTCCTGTAAGGCTTCGGTTTAAATCGACGATTTCAATGCTTTTAAAATACAGGATCATCCGCATAGCCCAGAACCACACTCCAAGCTAGCGGCGCCAGAAGAAACCGCAAAAAATCACTTCATCTGTAAGGTCTGCTGAGGTTATACCCATTCAACCATACTAAGTTTATGCCCGTTTGTGGAATTTTCGCATTTTTATATCGAATGAAATGAGAAGGTGGGCAAAATATTAATATCGCTGATGCCAAGACAGAACTAAAAAATATGCAATAACTTCGAAAGGGCTTTTATGTACCTGCTTGTGTTTATTGCAATTCAAATTACTGCACGATCAGGATAGCAATTTTTTTTTTCTTTCCTCTTCTATAAAGGGAAAGTATTGTATTCATGACGAACACCGACTCGAGAACGGGGGCAGATAGAAAATTTCTGTCCGTGCATTTTTGTCCGTGCATTTTTGTCCGTCTATCAGCATGTCCGTTGTACGTTTCTTAAATAACTCGAGAACGCGTTGACCTAGCGACTTGAAATTTGTTGTAAATAAGTTTTACGAGAATCGTAGTTTTCTATCAACTTTTGGAAAAGTGACGGTAGCTATAACGGGTTCCTCCCATACATTTTTTTTTAAATACACTTTTTTGAAAATTTCTCGAAATCTATGCGCTTTTGGGAAAAAATAAATATTACAAAACTTAAAAAATACAATTTTTTCTAAATTTTGGGCTTGACGGTCAATCCGGGACTACAGAACTTTCAGTTCCAAACTTATTTTCTATTAAAGCTTAGTTACGTTCCAGAAATACAACAGACCTGCTCCAGTCTTTCGGATTAAAATTAATGAAACATCACGTGAAATTAGCTTCCTGTATGGCTGATTGGTTAGATCCAAGCTATACAAAGGGACACTACCAAATCATATTTAGAATTCCTTTAATCAACTTTAGTATGTTTATTATGTTCCGCCACGCTTTGTTCCGCCGCTAATTAAATTCCATTGGGTACCATTGACAGTCTGCTTCTAGTCTATTACTAACAATACTTACCACATGACATCTCGCAAAAATCCTTTCAAATACGAATAATTAAACCGCGAGACACTCCTGTTTCGAAATAATGAAAAAAACCTCCATAATGCGAGCACTTTAATCCTTTCAAAAGTCGAATATACATAGCATGAAATATTTACAGAATACTCAAATTTATACACATTGTTAGAATGAGTCCTAACTCACAATACTCATTTTAATTAATTAATTTATGGTTTTATTTGTACTATGGTTTGGTTTAGTTTAATGCGATTATTACATCAAAACGAGCACAGATGATACACGTAAGTACTCTTAATGCTTAACTTGCTATCATTTCAATGGGACACCTGAAACTCGCTAATGTTCATATTTTCCCAATGAAATGCGACTGTGTGTGTGTTTGTTTAGTGGAGAATTCTTTAAATTTTTAACACTTTAAATTTTCACAAATTTGATTCTTAGCTGACATTTTACATGAAATTCACAATATTTATCGGTATTTAAAGCTTCTGACGGGCGAATCTAATAAGAAGAAATGTTTCTTTTAACGACGAATATTTTCTGTTGATCTCTTTTATCCGCTTGAAATTCATCACCTGTCACTGAGTACTCCCTCAACGGCTTATCACCGTGACACCATTGAGCAGAAATATTTCTGTAGTTTAACTGCCCCATGGGACACAGATCCGGTGAAAAATATGGAAAATTTTACGTATTCCTCGAGCTTTCCCGTTCTCAATACTATTCAGATGATATCTTCTTGCGACGGAAACAAATAAAAACGTTTTCATATTTTGTATAAATTTAATTTTTTTTACATGTACGTGATAGATATTCTTTCACGTTCTTTTATTTCATAAACTAAATAACCTGCATAAGCAAGTATCTATCAATTTGAAATTTATTACATATTCCATATATCGTCGGCTAAAAGTGAAATTGTGCTAAGTCCATTATACCAAATTTGACAGAAGAGCAATAAAAAAACCTTGTTAAATAATTTTAATTTTCATTTAAAAAAAACAGAGTCTCATTTAAAGAAAACCGAGACCAATTTTTCTTATTTAAAGAAAACTCAGTGTTATTGAAAGAGAATTAAAACGATTTAACAAGGTTTTCATTGCTCTTCTGTAAAATTATACCAAATGGACGTAGCAAAATTTCACTTTTAGCCGACGATATGTTTTTACAAGTATATTTCATAAAATCAAGAATATCACAATAAAAGAATAGCAACAGTAGTAAGAATTTTAATAATTTTAATGGTACAACAATGGGTCAAATCATATGAGGCTATCAGAGCAAGAGTGGACTAACCCACATGTCGAAATCGTGAGTTTTTTTTTTGTGTTTGAATCACTATTGCGAGTGAGTTTTTAAATAAAATTGTTTGGATGCACAAAAGAACATTTCAACATTGAGTAATAAAGTCCACAGAATGTTTTTTTTCCAAAAATTTACAGTCAATAATAGTACAAAAGTGGAAAAGCTTCAAAAACTCGATTATTTGGCTTGGTCCACTTTTGCTCTCAACGCCTCATATATGCGTTGGATTGCTTGGAATCAGTAGCATAACTAGAAATCGGAGGCTGCCCGCGAATATTCCATTGGTATTGTAATTTTAAGTGATTTTTAAACATAAGAAAAGCTTAAATCTTCTGATTGCCAGGGGGCAATCGTCAAATACTCTATATGAGGAAAGGCAAAACTTTTATGAACAAAATTAATTTGTATAGGAGATGAGGGAAGAATTGGTCCGATTGGATTTTGATGTATGGAACGGTTATGTAAAATCATATTCTAAACACATTTCGTATCTTTAACGGTAATTGAAATATTAAAAAAAACCCGTTTTTCCCAAAAACGCATAGTTTTCGAGAAATTTTCAAAAAAAAACTTTATGTTTTTGAAATATGTTGAAAATGGTTAGAGATATAAAAAACTGTCAAAGCAAAAAATATAGAAAATTTGATCTTCCTTAAATTTTATTATATTCATTTTTTCCCAAAAGCACATAGGTTTGAAGAAATTTTCAAAAAACTGTGTTTCAAAAAAAAAACTTGTAAGGGAAGTACCCGTTATAGCTACCGTCACTTTTCCAAAAGTTGATAGAAAACTACGATTTTCGTACAACTTATTTACATACAATTTCAAGTCGCTGGATCAACGCGTTCTCGAGTTATTTAAGATACGTACGAGTAAAACGGACAGACCAACAAACATACAAACCGACAGACCGACAGAAACATGCACGAACATCCTCATAATTTTGAAACGGATTGCGTGCCGATCGGAAATTTCCTATCTGCCCACGTTCTCAAGTCGGATTTCGTCACGAATATCATACTTTCCTTCAATAGAAAAGAAAAGTAAACATAACAAAAGCTATAATTGCCAATCTGGCAATCATTGGAGACCCGTATGGTGATATTCGTATCAAAATTCGAACAGTTGTACCAAAATTCCACTTTGAAGTCAAACTTTCCAAAAAGATTTTTTAAAATTTATTCCAATCGGATTTTGATGTATGGAAGTTTTATGTAGAATCATATCCTAAATACCTTTTGTTCTTGGACTTTTTCGATGAGATGCACCGTTTTTGAGATATTTACAAAAAACGTTTTCGTTCGTATGGGGGGTACCCCCCCTAATGGTCCATTTTTGCCCATTAACGAACTTAGCCTCGCATTTTACAAAAAACGGATCTGTGCAAAATTTCAAGTCTCTAGCTCAATCCGTGCGCCCGCAATCCGCGCCACAGACGGACAGACAGACAGACGGACGGACAGACGGACGGACGGACATGCTAAATTCAACTAAACACACTGGTGTAATTCATTTTTGTGTGTGATGACGGGATCTTAGCGTTACAAACGGTAAGGCAAAGTTAGTATACCCTTTGGTTTCACCATACGGGTATAAAAATATGGTTACTATAAAGAACCCATAATGTTTGATTGTCGGATGAAAAATTTACAATGATTTTAATTTCTAGTAGGTTTTTGCCATCATTAAATTAGTCATTAAATTACTCTTAATTTACTTTAAAATAATTAAAATTATCCTGAATCTACTTTAGTTCCAGTCCGAAAATTTTCGACAAAACTCCATCTTTTGTAAATAAAGACATTTTCATAAAATTAAATGAAATTGTACTGCATCTTCCACTTGATTGATTTGAAATTTGGTGCAACAAATTTGTAAAACTCAAGGGCCATTAATCACATTCGAGCTATATGTGAAAACTAAAAGAAGTTCAATTTACAAAATTCGTTTTCATTTTTCGCTTCGAACGTGGTTGAACAATTATTCACCCTAATCTGAAAATTTCTCTAATACCCATAACGAATTTACGTACATTAATACTGGGGATAAAACAAATGTGAAATAGTGAGATTTATGATTATTGTTGAATTGTTTTCGGATATACGAGAAATTTTGCCATTTATTATTACTGACGGTAATGTGATTAATTTAATTTTATATTCGGGCCAATTGTGGTAGTTCCGAATAATGACACATCGATTTTTGTTTCAAAACAATGTTTGTGATTAAAAATTTATAGTATTATAAATAAATACGATAGATTTATTTTGAAAAACAGGAAAATCTATGAAAATCTATGAAATGTAAGTTGTTGAAGACAATTGGCTTATTTAATAAAAATATTTGAAAACATATTATTTACTACATATTTTTTCCGAAACTAAATATTGCAAAGGAAAGTTTTGTGTTGATCACAACCGATAAGTTTAGTTTCCGAGACGCCGAGCCAACATGTCTACACTCAGAAAAATGTCCAGGTCAACTTTTTGTCAGGTTAACTCTGACCTCTAGCTGGCTGACAGAGGTTTCCATTACATGACATTACATCCTCGAAATACCTATCTAAGGTCAACTCGTGCAGCTCCCAATGCCCTACTTCACCTGCTGGTGGCTTAATTTCAGAATTTCTCCGACCACAGGTCAACTCAGTTTTACTTGCCCACATGCAGGCGAACGCGCGCCTCACATAGGCTAAATTTTCCTGCCCGAGGCCAATTACGCCGTATGTAGGTCGTCGAGTTAGCCTCAATTTTTCTGAGTGTAGATTCGGGACTATTCCGATAATTTCCAGACGCATGGTAATTTATATGAGACATTTTTTGAAGAAACTGATTTTCAGGGCACCCGAAAACTCAATTCCTCTCCCCGCATTTCATCAGCCAGTTTTGCCATGAGTTTAAAGTCTGTGTTAAACTGAAATTAAAAGTCCTCTGTGAAACCTAACCAACTAATAAGAAAACGTTCTTTAATTAAAACGAATTTTTATGGTAAATTTCAAGCATTTAAAATTCACGTTACTGTAGATCATAAAAATGTTAACATTTCACAATTAAACCTACAGCACAGTAATTAAAGTGTGCGTGTTAAGATGTTGTCAACATGAAATTTTTAATGTGTGATTTTAATCATGAAATGCCTGTCCCATGTTGACACAAAAACTAAAAACTTCTTATCAAGTATTTAAATTACTTAATAGCACGAGTAGTAAATGTGGCGTGTAAAAGGTGTGTGTACTCTCGTTTGAACTCCAGGAGGAATATCTTTTACTGTTGAACAACAAATTAACAATTTCCATGTTGTCCATTAAACAAAGGTAATCCAAGGGTCATTTACACTAACTAAAATTCTTTAAAACTTTATAAACTCTATTTGTGAGTGAAATTCATTTGTCGTATGTACTTTTGAGTTTGATTCGAACACTCAAAGAAAAAAGTTCGCCAACTGGAGTCGATGTTTTGGACAAGTGACCTTTGCCCGTGCGCTCTGGCGAACAAAGTTCACCTCGAGTTGGAGGTGGGAATTTGTAATGATTTACAACATTTTACAACTAGTCCAGGTAAAGTTTAAGTAACAGTAGTGAAACAATTACACCCTGTGTACAGCAACCTGAAATGAAGTATTGTCTATCACAGATGTATTAACTCTATAATAGTTGTACGTTTTTTTATAATAATTACCTATCCCAAATAAACTTGTTTTTCCCCATCGTTTCAGTGCCTGCATCAGGCAAACGTGTTCTAATACAACACTTGGTACAAATAAATTCCCCCCTCAACCTACAGCAAATTTACAGATCCCATCTGTAGGTAAACTGACATATAATGTAAGGAAACTTAGTCGGCACTAGCTAAAATAATCCTGCAGCAGGCTAAAAATCTTTACTCTAGTTCAGTGAAGGCTAGAAAAAATAATTAGTCAGATTTTCAAGCTTTTAAATACTGACATGTGCTATAATTGAAAAGTCTACGTCAATAACCAAAAAGGGAAAACGGCGTAGGAAAGAAAAACTCAGAGATGTTGAAAATTTGTGTATTTTTCTAGAAATTGAGACATGACTTAAAAGATGCACAAAAATCGCTCACGAGCAAAATCCATTAAAAAATATGCGCCGTGATTTTTACTTTCCTCTTCTATAGAGGGAAAGTATTGTATTCATGACGGGGACCGACTCGAGAACAGATGCAGATCGAAAATTTCGGATCAGTCTGAAATCCGTTTCAGGTGAAATTATGAGGTAGTCCGCGCATCTGTCTGTCGGTATTTTACGTATTTTACGTATTTTACGTATTTTACGTATTTTACGTATTTTACGTATTTTACGTATTTTACGTATTTTACGTATTTTACGTATTTTACGTATTTTACGTATCTTTTACGTATCTTTTACGTATCTTTTACGTAATAACAATTTTACGTAATAACTCGTGAACGTGTTGACGTAGCGACTGGAAACTTTTTGTAAATAAGTTTTGCAAAAATCGTAGTTTTCTGTCAACTTTTGGAAAAGTAAAGGTAGCTATAACAGGTACCTCCCGTACAATTTTTTTGAAAAAAATTCTGTTTTTTAGATATTTCTCGAAACCTATGCGCTTTTGGGAAAAATTGAATGTTACAGAATTTGAAAGACATAACATTTTCCACATTTCTTCCTTTAACTGTTTTGACGTATTTTTAATGATTCTCAAGATATTTGGAAAAAAATATGTTTCTTTGGAAAATTTCCTGAAAACTATGCACTTTTATATAAAAGATTCAAATTTAAATATCAAATAAATTGAAACATTTTTGGACGGAAAACGCCATATACACCCTGGAAACCTTTTTCTTTTTTAAATCCACGTGGGTATATCAATAAAAAAACTAAGGAATGAATCTGCCGATGGCAACAATAAACCGCAGGTATCGCCTACTTTTGCAGGTAAATGTTAACAGCACATCCGAAGGACTTGTGTCATATATCAAGAAACCAAACGAACGTTAACCACAACATATCCGCCTACTTCCGATTGAGGAAAATATCTCGATTGTCCATGTCAAATAACAACTGAAATATAATAAACCTAAACAGATATCATATAACTTACAGGAACGATTTAAAGATATCCATCCACCTTACCTGGTCGCTTTTATTCTTTTTCCAGTCCCCGAAGCGACAACCAGCGATTGTTTCTCTGAGCAGATATTAAATACTTATTCCTTTAAACAAACCTTTGAAATTTAGATCCGCACTCGTACTATATATATATAGTGAAAGCACTATACTATTATAAGATGATGACAATCTACACACATCCTTGCTGTGCGTTTAGATTTAAGAGATTCAAAAGATTAGACGAAATCAGATGCTTGAGATTATTGCAATTTGATACAGTAAATTAGTTCGTCCTTTGTGCAGAATCTCTCCCTCCAACAATTCCGTTCCGTCTGCAATTTCGCTTCTGTTTGCGTACAATATTCGCTGATACGTTTTTTTCTACTGTGTTTTATTACATGAAGACTTCGCTACCACTAGAAAAGATCTAAGACATTCTTTCTTTCAATGCCTCCAGGCTTGTCGTCAACTTATCACATCCTAATGTCTTCCCTTTACTAGAATTTCAAATAAATGTCCTTTTGATTAAAATATTTTTTACTCTCTTACATTTTTAGTTTATTTTTTTTTCTTTTTTCATTTTCTGCGAATTATTCTAGCGCTGCTGATGCTTGATAAAAAATGCTGATGTATTAGAACAGAAAAATAAGAACATAGCGAAAAACTGGGACAATTAAACGGATGTTTGTATTTAAAGTGGATTTTTCCTTCATTTCTGATATCCTGAATTGGATTATTGTCGTAGACAAGATTTCTTCATACTTTCCGTTTCTTGTAGTGGTTAAACATTGCCGTTGTTTCATTTCTGTTCACAAGAAAAACGCTTTAAGGACCGGAAGGTAATCCAAGATGTGATTTTCTAGAATTTTCATTCATTTATTTAGTTTGATAAATGTCAGCTGTGTTGATGTTTTAAATTTCAATATTTCTTAAGAAATTTCCATGACCACTTTCAAGAAAGAATGAATTCTACAAAGAAAGAATGATTTTCTTTTTCGTATTTTATACTTCAAGCAGATAATTTAATTTCACCTGTTCAGTGAATTGTTGGTTTACTTTTTTTTCTTTATTAATATCAGGGTTACATTTTTATTTCATTTCATCGCATTTCATATGCATTTTAAGAACAGGTTTATTTTACACCTGTACACGATGATTATGGGTCAGTTTATTTTTTATTTAGCCTCACACTGATTCCAAACCGAGAGGTAGTAATTTATTTGCTTTCTAGAGTTTATATCGTGTAAAAGGGAATTTTTTATGAACTATCAAAAGGGTATAAAAATTCACCTGCTTAACTGGGCAATGAATCTTTTATTATGCTCAATGCTATTTCAAATATGTGTTTTTTTCTATTTAATTTCAGGATAGACTGGTTTTCTTTCAATATACTTTGTTAAAATATTGTATGATGAAAATTCTGATATTTATTAAAAAATACTTCTAGAATATCAAAATATGTTTATTTTTCTTTGAAAAAAAAAAATTGGCATCTTGACTTTTAATACATTTTAAAATTGTGGTGAATAACAAAACCATCTGCCCTTAGAGATACCTACAATTAGCTGCATTTTCTTACCTTTCATTTAAGTTTATGGTTTTGCATTTTGAATGCAAAAGACGAAGAAAATCACGCCGAGGCAAACAATCAGCTGTGAACATGCACCTGGGTTTCTTCTGTACTCGTGCGAAACATTTTTTCCTCTTGATCGTGTATGCAATTTAAATGGTTTCCTCCAGTATTTCGTGTAATTTATTGCCAAATAAGTTCATTTATTATCGATTCCATTGTAGTTTTTAACTTCTCACAGTTGCCTACCAAACAAATGATCTCCACCTTTGAATAAAAATAAAACTAATTTTAAAGAGTTTTCAAGTACCGAAGCAAATCTTAAAGGCATTCGTCAATTGTGAGTGGTTCAGATTTTCAAAATTGTCCGCAAATTTTTTAACAATCGATATGTAATGCGCTTTTGTTGTCCGAATTTATGTGATTTACTACACCTTTCAGGCGGCATCAGTATTTTAGATTTTCTGAAATATCCCACAAAGAAATTCACTTAAAGAGAAACTAATGATGAGCGCCATGAGGGAATTCAAACAGAACCGATAAATGTTCGGGAATGATTTTTCCTGGAATTCGTATGATGCTGGTGCCGAAAATCTTTGTATTTTCTGACCGTTTAAGTAATTTTTCAATTGTCAAGAGACAAGGCTTTGGTTCAGAAAGATAAATATGCTGAAGAGGTATATGAGAAAAGGTGTTCCTAAATAGGTATTTTCACACGAAATCGGCTATGAGTAATAAAAGTACACATTCAACCACTTAAACTTACGAAAAATAGTTTGAGCTAAGGTTTCTCTTATGACAAATACAAATTAATCAAACAAATAATAATTAAGTAAACACCAAACATCGTTCTTACTCTGCTAACCATAAACATTTATATCTTGAAAATCTTCATTAATATCCTGCTCAGGGAAAAATAATTGAAAAAAAAACATAAGAAGAGCTACGATTCCCAGGGAGGAGCAACTGTCAAATACTCTATCTGAGGGCAGACAAAATTTTTATGAAAAAACTCATTTGTTTGGGAGAGGGGGGAAGGATTGGTCCAGTTGAATTTTGATGCATGGCACGATTATGTGGCACGATCACATTCTAAATACAATTCATCTTAATAAATTTTTCGATAGTATGCACCGTTTTCGAGAAAATAGAAAAAAGTATTCAATTTGTATCGGGTAGGGGGACAGAGTGGTCTAACTGCATTTTGATGTGTAGATAAGTTATGTAAAATGATATTCTAAGCACAATCTACGTTTATAAAGTTTTCAATACGACTCACCGTTTTCGAGAAAATTGGAAAGAACTGTCAGGGGCAGGGGCAGGGGCAAGGGCGGGGACGGGGACGGAAGGAATGGTAAAATTTTTCCCGTTCAAGACTTTAGCCTCTTCAAGTCTCTAGGTTAATTCTAAACGTAAATCGCCTTTACAGCGGTAAAGCAATAACAATTTTATTGGGACGAAACAAAATTTCAAGTCTCTAGCTCAACTCTTTCGAAAATTATGGCAGATGTGCAGACAGACAGACAGACGGACAACCCGACGAACAGACGGACGGTTATGCGGAAATTAAAATCTTCTGTCATCCCTAACACCCTAGTGTAATTCATTTTTGCGTGCGACGATTGGTTCGATGCGTTATAAACGGTATACTAAATCTAATATATCTACTCCTCATATAGAGAGTATAAAATCCTAAAAATATGCGATTGCGTGCGTAGTCTGTCTGTGGCGCGGATTGCGGGCGCACGGATTGAGCTAGAGACTTGAAAGTTTGCACAGATCCGTTTTTCGTAAAATACGAGGCTAATTTCGTTAATGGGCAAAAATGTGAATATCTCGAAAACGGTGCATCTTATCAAAAAAGTTCAAGAACAAAAGTTATTTAGGATATGATTCTACATAAAACTCCCATACATCAAAATCCGATTGGAATAAATTTTAAAAAATTTTATTGGAAAGTTTGACTTCAAAGTGGAATTTTGGTACAACTGTTCGAATTTTGATAAGAATATCACCATACGGGTTTTCAATAATTGCCAGATTAGCAATTATATCTTTTGTTATGTTTTTATATGGAAAGAACCCCCTTAAAAAATTTTTTCGTTTCATTTGATTTTTTCGTTACTTCTTTAAAAAAATGTGATTTACAATTTCAATTCTTCGGTACAATAAATTTTTGGCTAAAACCATGCTTAAATCACATAAAAAATGTAATCAAATTTAAAGACAGGTTATTTATATATTTTTTTTATTAAAGAAAACTAATATTGCAGAATTTTCTCAGTTGCACAAAATGTTTGACCATATTCTGTTCAGCCAGTTGATAAAATTCTATTGCCAAACACAAAAAAGCACCAAAAATTCAATCACGTTTAGGTCCAATTAAAGTGTAACTTCCCAGAAATAATTTACAAATGTCATCATATCTCCGGTTCTCCATTCCAAAAACTTGTAAACTCAAGAACTCAAGAAAATATTTCCACGATTTCAAGCGTCTACGAATAGGCGATAATTTTTGATCATGAATCTCACCTTCATCCTTTACAAATTTAATTATCACCTCTTTTCGTTTACCGTATAGCGTCTGATCAATATAAATTCCCAAATTCCCATCAGGGTTTTGAGTTACTTACTCATCATAGCATAGCATTAGCTCGAGGGGACAAATGTGGCCTTTACTCATACATACCAGAGTATCAAATTGACAAAACGATTAGCATTTACATTGGTAAAAAAAAAACTCTTACTTGTAGATTACGTTTTATGTTTCGAGAACAAAAAATCATTTAAAAAATCTGTGCTCGACTTTATATCGCAATAGCAGCAGCAGCACCTGTCCGACCCTTCACGGTCGACCAAGAAAAAAATAACTCCATGGTTTGTCAATCGAAACTCCAACTAACCGGTGGCGGTGTTTGAAGTTTTTTTCATCTCCAGATTGCTTACTGGACGCAATTTTATGGTAATTAAAAATTTTAATTACTTCCACCGAAGAGAAGCCAAGCAAGAGTTATTTACGTGTGCTGTTGTCGATTTGTCGCTTTATACTCAAAAATATGCAGATGTGCCAGCATGGAAAGGTAGAAGCCAAACTCAAGGAGAGGTTCTACTAACGCTATCGAAGATATTGGTCCATATCGGAGGCACTACATCGAATTCAGGCGCTAATTCATGCGTGAAATAAATCCATGAAATTCAATTACTACTCTTCAATCACTGACATGCAAAGAGGGGTAGGTGTTTGAATCATCAGTACAGGCACAGCTTAGAACACGGATCTAGACTGCTCCAGGCTGACGTTACTATTTTGATAGCTAGCCTGGAAAATCTATTTAATCCGGAAATATAAAGTGGAAAGGTATCTAGAAAATTTGACTATTCACACAGGTTGCTATGTATTTATAAATCGTAGGGGGTGGTTTGTTTACTGCTTATGTATATGGATATAATTCATATATTTACTATGCTGTCGTGAGTATCGATAGTTTACCCTTTGATTGAACAGAATCACCCATGCAAACGGGACGACCAGCCACGGCGATAAATCTCATTTTACCAACAAAAGTCAATCAGCGAGAAAATCTTTATGTGTGCATGTGTGACAGGTAAATTTATGTTTTAAGTTTAGCACCTGCCGTGTTTTCAGGCTGTCTACTATACAACATACCTCGGTCGCTACAAGTACTTGAATCTTTATAGCTTATTGAATCCGTTCGCTTTTACCTCTTTTAGCAGCTGATGGTTTTCGTTGTTAGTATACTGAAAAGTCGAAGTCTGCCAGATTACCTATTCACGCCAGGCCGGCTGGTCGCAAGCCCTTAAGGGTTCTGGTGTGAGTACATGGAATTTGCACTGATTTGAATCATTGCTTGTTACAAATTTTACGTTTTTGTGTTCATATGCTTCAATATACCTGAGTCTGTTTAGAGCCCACCGCACTTGCTTGTTCCAAAAAAAAAAAAACACAAAAAAACTGACCACAAAAAACATCCTGTGCGTAAACTAAAAAACAAGGAGAAGTAACAAGCACCAGTGGATGAACATTTTGGGCATAAATATTCACCTGGTTAAATTGTATATGCGAATTCACAAAGGTAAGATAACCAACCACTTGAAAAGGGTTGATGTGGGTCCATACCATCGTCCGAATATTTAAATCTCGTCTGACATGCAAATATATGTGAGGTTCCTCAACTGATTCTAAATACAGAACGGAAAAACTTTTGAGGTGATTTGCGTTGCTCTGCCTTGTATAGTTTTGTCTGTGTTTCATCTTCAATCTTCTTTTGCAAGTGGAATTTGAAATGGACAAAACCTTCGCCCTTCAATCCCGGATGATTTTTCTGTTGGCAGATGGGCAGGTGGGAGCATGTGGCACTGCAGTCGAAAGAAAACTTTTTTTGCTGATAAATATTTTGGGTCAAACAGGTGTTTCTGAACGTTCCAGTTTTTATTTTTTCAATGTTTTGATACAATCAAATGGAAATCAAATACTTTTTCATGGCTTGCTGCTAAAATGTAGTTTTTGCTCATAGTTTACAAACAAAAAGTTGACGTTTTTTTCTACAGCCACACATGGAGTTTAGTGTGATTTAAGAAGCTTTACAAGATTTCACGCCAAATGTCGTCGCAAAGTTTAGTCAATTGATAAAATTTTTTAGATATGAATTGATGTTCCTCTCAAAATTTGTTTCTCCCGAATCATAGATTTTCTAAATTCTTCCACTACGTCCACCGTGAACCCACAGCTATACAAAGAAAATTGTAAGCCGGTGATTTTCTTTTATATGATTTTTTTTTTATATAATATACACATCCCTGGATTTACAAAGTTTTTGGGGGCTAAAAGTCCGTCACTTTGCGCCGAAATGTCGTATATCGAGGTTTATTTTTTTTAACATTTTTGGTATACATATATAGCTATCGGAAATCACAAAAAAAAATTAAAAAAATATTTTCAAGAAAAATTTTATTTGTATCGACACTACGACAATATTTTGGAGTTCTGTAGAGACACTAAACACACACAATCCATCTAAACTCATATATTTTCTAATGACTTTAACCGTCAGAATTTTATTAGTAAAACAATATTCACTTTCCATTAATGGGTTAAAGGAAAAAATGCAGGAAATTTTATTTCCTTTCAATCTGGTTATATTCATTTTGTCCCAAAAGCGGATAGGTTTCGGGAAATTTTCAAAATCCTGTATTTTTTCAAAAAAATTATGTGGAAGGTGCCAGTTATAGCTACCATCACTTTTCCAAAAGTCGATAAAAAACTACGATTTGCGTAAGACTTATTCACATAAAATTTCAAGTCTCTAGGTCAACATATTCTCTTTAAGATATGTACAACGGACAGACCGATAGACAGATGCACGGACATCCTCATAATTTTGCCTGAAACGGATTTCGAACTGATCAGAAAGTTTCTATTTGTCCCCTTTCGCGACTCTGTCTCCGTCATGAATACAATACTTCCCCTCTATAGCAGAGGAAAGTAAGGAATTACAGGTACTGGACGTTTGTAAAGTCGCCATGCCAATAAGTAATATATCGGCTTCCTAGCACCTATTACTACATGTACAAAGAAATTTACGAAAAACACAACTGTACAAAATTCCAAGTCTCTAGCTCAATCCCTTCGAAAATCATTTTACGTACGGAAAGACAGACGGACGGATGAACATACAGACGGATGGACAGACAGACGATTGAACAGACAGGTAGGCGACCGAACGGACATGTGGAAATTTTTGTTATACCAAACACCCTGGTGTGGTTCATTTTTGTGTCCGATGGTTGGTTCGATGCGTTACAAACGGTATACTAAATCTAATATAGGGGAACCCGGGGCTAGTATTAACATGGGTAAGTATTAACAAGCCTATTTTTTTTGTCAACTTATGTTCCTTGAAACCTTTTCAATTTTTATTTTGTTTATTTTATAATTTTTGTGAAAAAAAAAATCTTTTCTTTTAATTATTTCCATGTTAAAACTTATGTTAATACTTACCCCACCGTTGTTAAAACTAGCCCCGTGACCGGGGTTAGTTTTAACAGATGACATTTTTTTCATGAAAATGATTTTTTTTCATATAGTGACTATCTGGTTGAAACTTTTATTATTTCTTATGATACCTGAAGACCTACAGTATGACACAGATATAAAAACAATATCAGAAATGTTACTTGTTAAAAAAATATGACCCAATTTCCAAATTTTGTTAATACTAGCCCCGGGTTCCCCTACTCCTATTTGATTCTCATTTAGAGTACAAACATTTTGGAGCACCATTTTTAGGGGAGTTAAAGTGATTCAATAATGATTAAAATCACTTAAAAATTATTTGCCGAAAAAAATGTATTCTTCAAACCAAATGTATATCGAGCACTTTAAATCAGGACGACAAATTTAATGGATTACGATTGCCTTTTGCTAGCAGCAATTCCTTTCAACGAATGATACTTTCATCACTGAAAACTTGTAAATTTAGTCAATCGTTCTACTGAAAACTACGACGACCGTATTCACATGATAGCGACAACCCCTTTTTTTACTATCGCCGACACGCGCTAAATGAATTTCCGTAAAGAAAATTTTTGTAGCCATGAAGCGGAAAAACTAAACGTGCGGATGATTCAATCAACAGAAATTACGCCAGTTCATTGAGCACAAGTCGTGTTAAAGGAAGTAGGGTCATCTATTAGGATAAATTTGCTTATATGTGTATATAAGTTGCCGGACTTTGTCGTATTGCAGATAGCGTGTGTGCGTGAAAAGACATCCCTCTAACCCCCAAGTTACGAATAATCAGGAAACTTCACAAATTTCAAATTATTTTTTCTATTGTCATTGCCAATGCCGCACAAACAACAATTCTTAACCCTTTATCTTCTACAAACATAAATATAGAGAATATAATCAGAATTTCGGGTTCGTACTGCTATGGAAACAAAAGGATCTACAAACGGAATTTCAAGGCTGCTGGGAATTTTCAAAGAGGTAGGCATGACTAGTCGACACGTTTTTTAGGCAAACAGAATCAGTTACATGTTTCTGAATTGTATAGAAACACAACATTTCCATTGTAGACGTAGGCAGACATTTCCTATGCTCCAAATTACGTCAACAACACAGAAAATCCTAGCAAGGATAATTAATGTTCGACTGCACTACGCAGCATACATCGTGGGAGTAAGTTTTCATCTTAAATGTTTAACTCACACAAGTATTAAATGTTTCACTGCAACGAATATATGTGTTGTTTCGCTACTCGAAAACAGTGGCGGATTTAGAAAATCTGAAGCCCTAGGCGCAGGATAAATTTGACGCCCCATGACCATTTTAAGTTCCAAGTTGTGAAACCTTTTTTGGATCACTTCCAACTTAAGGTTTTAAAAATGTTTGTGCTGTAAAAAACAGTAAAATAATAATGCGCCGTTTTCAAAACAGTAAAATAATAATGCGCCGCAGGTGAATTTTTTTGACTAATGACTATTTTGTTTATTTTGAAGTGTTAATAAATCGAAAAGCGCGAAACGAACCCCTTTACGTACAAACTATTTTCCAGAGTGAGTGATTTTTTTTCACTTTTTATGGTGGCGGAAATCACGATCTTTTGTTCTACCAAAAAAAAAGCGTGTAACCTGAATTTCGCCACGGCTCCAAACTCTAATTTCTCGAATCCTTATTCCAGAACTTCATTCACATCGAATCATTGAAGGTGCCTTTTTAAAAGCGTTTATTTAGGTTGTTTTCGTGTCTGTGCTTTTTTCTGTTTGTCTGTCAGTCAGGATCAAATCTTGTAATCTAATTTCGACCCACTTTCACTCATCCGATTGACTTGAAATTTTGCACACATTTGTATTTGTTGTTCTTGTAAGGACAACGGAAGATATCCTGTAAGGAAAGCGTGATTATTCTTTTCCTCAAATTTTCGGGAAAAAATCTTATCTGGGGATTTTCGTGGTCACGAAATTTTTTTTTGGAAACACTAGGGTTTCTCAAAATTTTTATAATAGGCTAAAACTGTTCATGGATCTCCCCTCCACCGAATCCCCTCTTCTGCTATCTTCTAAACCCATATTCATAATTAAATGCGATTTTTGTTAATGGATAGAGTTCTGTTTGAATAAAATTTTAGTTACAATTCCCATTAAAAATGCACTACCCTGCCCTTGCAAACGCCTTGCCGGTATATAAAACAGTATCACATTTACATAGCGCGGTGAATACGATAGACTTTTTTAAACGAAAATAGATGAAATTGAGTTTTTATCTATTTATGCGCTCAAAGTTCTAATCGATAATACATCTTGCCTTAAATTACCACCAACAGAGTTCGAAGACATATTTAGTTCTGACACAAAAATTTATCGTGTTAGCATCCCGATTTTATACATATACTCGTCCATGAAAAAGAGAATGGGTATAGAAGGGGGTCCATGATAGGTCCTACTACCTATCACTTGATATCCGACTATTAATCATTGCCCCATTTAAAAGGAGCCTATGTTGGAAGATTTTTGCTGGCCTGTTGTTGCTTCAATTAATTTTAAAATCTGTGGAATGATTAACATAATGATATTGTGCTGGAAGAGTAATGTTCCATCTTCCATTTCCATAATGCTCATGATGGGATAGCGAACAGGAGGCGACCAGAAATCAAAATCGTGTGGTCTCTCCCCTATTTTAGGGCTGTGCTGCCGTAAGATCGATTTAATGAGCTCGAACACAGTTTGTCAGAAATTGCGTAATGATTAATGAATGCATATAAAATATCTTAAAACCGATGGAAATGGAAAGGGGCTACACAATATAGATGGCAAAGGTGCGATGGCATATAACAATTGGTATTAAACAACAACAACAACATTAATATAAAATCATTTGAAATTAAGTTGTATGTACGCCCTCGATTTCACCTTAACTACAATCCTGTTGGGTTTCGTCTTCGTACCCTCCTCACCTGCTGTTTTATGGAAAACTTCAACTGAGTTCCTGAAAAGCTAATTAACCATGATTTGCTATTATATTATGCCACATATGAATGGATTCAAATAGATGAGCATCATACAGCCATTTATATTTTCAATCAATTGGTAAATGGTATTATTGCATAGTGCTTTCTATACAAAAGGGGTAAAAGTCAAAAATAAAAGGTTTTCACACCATTTTTCCATTTATTCCATTTTTTTTTACTCATCCAATAAAAATATAGAGTCTCAGCTACTGAAGCACAACTGGTCCGGGTCAATTAATTGAAATACATTTTTATTGAAATTGGACATTAAAAACATTAAATCGATATCTCATGTGCAAATATTGATAATTGCATATGGTTGTCATGTTTAAACCATGCCACATACAAAGTTGTTATTTTTGCCATTTCCAAATCGAATTGTGGGAAAAGTTGTGAAAAAAAACATTTTCTGCTTAATGCTGATTCCATGTTCTGATTAAATGTTTGCAATAACGTTAAAAACATGAAAATAAATAGAGGGTTTAATGTGAAAATATCAAGGATGAATTAATGTGAATTAATTTACACAATAACAGAATTTTAAGTTTTACAGTGAGGTATGCAAAAAGTAGTGGTGGGAAAAACTTTTATAGTTACTTAGAGAAAAACTTGTGAACAATTTCAGGAAAAAAATAGTTTTTTTTTTCGAAAAAATCAATATTAATTTCGAACGCGCTTATGTTTGCGTTCAAAATTAAAACAATTGTCGTAAAACTATATTTTTTACACATTTTGTCTTTATTAATTTTTCGATACGACTCACCGTTTACAATAACTTCACCAAAAAAAAAACTTTTTAAATTGCATGAAGAAGATGGAGGGGAAAGGAATCGTCTTACCACACTCAGAAAAATGTCCAGGTCAACTTTTTGTCAGGTTAACTCTGACCTTACAGAGGTGTCTGTAAGCCAGCTAGCGGTCAGAGTTAACCTATCTAAGGTCAACTCGTGCAGCTCCCAATGCCCTACTTCACCTGCTGGTGGCTTAATTTCAGAATTTCTCCGACCACAGGTCAACTCAGTTTTACTTGCCCACATGCAGGCGAACGCGCGCCTGCCCGAGGCCAATTACGCCGTATGTAGGTCGTCGAGTTAGCCTCCATTTTTCTGAGTGCATTGTATATCAGAGCCAAACACCACTCACTCATCACTGTATCTCCCGAACCACTAAACCGATTGCCATGCAATTCTGCAAACAGAATCTTCTTACCTCTACGAAATGGTGCTACGAAATTCGAAACAGAAGGTCCTGTAAGGATAACGAAAATATCCTTTTTCCAATTTTCTCACGAAAAAACTGGCTTTAGGGGGTTTTCGAGGTCGTTGATCACGAATCTGCTGTTAGAGTTTCAAAATTCAAGGCCTAAAGGTATTACGATTTTTTTTTTCAAAAAGTGATTTCCAAGTTTTTTTTCTCTGTGCAAAAAAACTTATGCAAAAAAATTTAACCCGGCAACGACGGGTATGGAAGATAGTTTTCCATATTCTATCAGATATAAAATATCTGTTTTTTTTATTTATTTACTGTTTTTTATCGGACTGCATAAAAAACATAGCACCGACTGCTCTAGCACCGACTGCTGTATTTTCGTTATTTTCAATATATTGATCGTGAAAGGACTATATTGAAGCAAAAATATTGAAGTGACTCATAGGATTTTGAATACTCTTCAATATATTGAAGCGAAAATATTGACCGTGTAAGGCAGGTCTTGCCGCAAAGTGGGAATTAAGCGGGAATTGCAATGGCCCGACAGCGACACCAACAGCAACAGCAAATGATTTCATTGGCTGAGAGTACTCTGACGTCATAGTGTCAGCGAAAAAATTCTCGCTGTCGTGTTTCAACTCTAATCTTCATTTTCCTGTCCTTGCCGTGCAGCATTTTTCACAGCATTTTTGCAGCATTATTGACAGCATTATTGACAGCATTTTTGACAGAATTTTTGACAGCTGGCTTCGTGTGGCGATTTGGGAGCAATTCAACGAATTATCATTAATGATAACACAATTTAATCCGCTAAAAATCAACAAAAATTAAATTTTAGTGAAAACAAAATAAGCAAAATTCTCGCTTTCGTCAAGTCAATGTAGTTCACACGGCACGATTCTTAGTTTTGCTGTCGCTGTCGCTGTTGCTACTGGCTATTATAATTCAGCCTTAAATGAAATTTCAATTAAAAAATGTTTAATACTTTCAATATCTTATAAAAAAGATAAAAACATATCAATAATAATTTTCTATTCGAAAAATATCGGAGGATTTTTCGAATTTACGTCGGAAATTTTCCTAGATGATAAATTCACTATAAAGCTCAGCTACTTTTGTGGTGAAATCTCTTAAGCGTTGCATATCATTTCTCGTTTTCCGTCTGTCAAGAATGATCTTAGAGCTATTTATTTGTTTTGTGTGGAAGGCAGAAGCATCCCCTGCACTCATAAAAATTTTCCGCATAATAATAAATATGAGACTAGCAAATAGCATAAGCAAGTCAAACTATTCACCCATGAGGAAAGTTTTTAATGGTTTTCTATGAGAGAAATTTCATATTATGTCACATGTCGCAATGGAACGACAGCATTTCAGCCATAAGAATAAACTCCTTAAGTTTGTAAATGTCTTTTATATGGGATACAAGTTTCACACAGAATGTAAAAGGGTTCTTCCTAATACTGCGGCCCTTATAAGGAAATATGTCGCCCTTTATTTCTCCATCCATAAATGCATGAACTTATATCCAACTGTTAGATTCCCATCTATTCTATACGAGAAATGCTACTGTAGTTCACCATAACCATTAGACGATGTAGTAGAGAAATCTAGAATACTTTTTCCATATATAATACCATTCCATATCACTAATCCATCTTTTCGTTTCTTAGAGCTGATGTATGCGCAGTTTTGCTATTAAACGATTTACTTGCTAGTACAGCTTGAATTTTTTTTTATCTTGGAACTCATCATTTTTGGACTTGGCAAGCATATACGGCGGTCGGGGATGTCAAATAAATGTCTTCGTCCTGTCAGATTGTGTACAAGATATATCAAAAAAGGGGCTAAATTGTTGCTTGATGAGTAGACAGGGAGTAAAAGGCACCATGCATAGATGGAATCCATCAGCAGGCAAACAGACAGGCAAACAGACAAATAATCAGGATGACAATCGCATTTCTATATGCATTGAGGCAAAGTGCGTTTGTCAGTCTACTGTCAGAAACAAAGCCATTTTCGTCTAAAATGCGGCCTATAAACCGATTTCCATTTCTGTTTCCAATTCGATTCAGATATGAGGGTACATCCGACAAAAACACCGAAACCCAATATACCCAAACCGCTTGCCTCCATCATAGTTTAGTCGGGTATTGGATACAAATTTCAAATTGCATTGCAACCAAAACCCTGGATATAAAATATGCGCAGGACTCCGTTTGGTCTGAACTATGTCGTCTGTCTTCCTATATATGCCACATTTAGCTGTCAATTACAGAACGATGAGTCCTTCCTCCCTTCGACCTCATTGAGTTGAATTTTAGGGGATTCCAGACGATTTCCAGCATCAGACCGTTTTTTTTTTCAGGGGGATGGTAAGTTTCTATACTACAACTCATAATAGTAGAAATACGAATTGAGTCTTTTCAATTAAAGTAATTCTATTTGATTATGCGATTATGATGTAATGCCTTAATTGACGAATTGTACACATGTAGATGGAATTTCACTGCACACCTCCATCAAATATAATACCGTATTAAATATACTAGCATTCGTATAAGAAATTATAGTTTCCCGCATCAAATTGACGCGGCCGATGACGATGGCGCGACGTCGTATAGCAGCTGCCATGACACAAGTCAATTATTTCTATCTGACAAGTTGAATCGTGGTAATTAGAATGAGTTTTCTTTTTTGTACGGTCAATGGACACACGAACAATTTGAAATAAACGCATATCCTATGACTAGCCCTATTTGATAATCAGCCAACAAATGCTAGTTGCTAAACATAAAGTTATTTTCGAATGATTTCCGTTCAGAATCACACATCGTAAGGTGGTGGTAATTCCTCCTTCTTCCCTGTAAATCTTTCTATCATTGTATCAAACCATCCCTCACAATCCCGTGTCATTTTGGTCTAATCTGCCACTGGATCCCTGGCATTTTGGGGAATTTCGTTAATGATTGGGCAGTCCGTTCTTCTTTTTTTGTTGTTCAGCATTTTTTTATCGTCTAACTATGGCCACTTAAGATAGTCAACGAAACGTAATAAATTGGATAGGTCAACTAAAGACATACTACGCGATGTAGTTTCAAGGAGTGCAGTAATTTTGTCATCCCAATCATCTTTTGACTGGGTGTTTTTTTTTTGTTTTCAAGAGTGGTTAAAATAATTATTTAATGATGAAAAACATATAGGAATCACACACCCAGCTCAGACCAGGTGAAAATTACGACTGATTCCAATCTGATTACTTTTCAAATAATGTGAAGAATCATTTTTTCGCAATTATGTAAATAACATGGTTACGAAACTCGGATATATGGTTTTCTTGTCGTGAATTCTTAGAATCCGATTTATATCTCCTGTAATATCTATTGTGCTCATGGTGTCAATAATCGGTGTTATGTTGTATGAAACAAGGTGTTATGTTGTATCAAATAATACCTATGTGAAAGTTGCAAGTTTTTTGAACTTATGTTTGCCAAATTGGTGTGAATGGGATTTTAGCGTAACTGTCAATTTAATTCGGGTTCAGTTTTATGACCTCTACCAGTGAATAATTTTAATTTCATTATTGTTCAGAAAATCAAAGTTAAATATAATTTTCTTTTAAAAACATGGTTTTTTTCCACGGGATTTTATTCTCTATACCAGGCATCGTCAGCTAGTGGCTCGGCTGGCTCATCACACAGATTGGATTTAGCAGCGTAGCCACTATAATCGACCTTTTATTGTGTGCTGTAATGCTTGTGTGTGCCGCTTCGGATCGCAGGAATAAAACGAATCGTGCTTTGAGTTGGAATCGGTGCATTTTTAGCATGACGCATTTCATTTTAAATCAGTTCGTGTCAAGCCATTGCCGTGGAAGGTTGTGTTTCATTGAACTGTATTTTAATTTGTAGTGGTTATAAATTTTGATTGTAAAGGTAGCGACAGTTACTTTGATGGCCCCTGCTCTATACGATATCTGGTTGAACCAATCGTCGGACACAAAAATAAACTACACCGGGGTGTTACGGTTGCGGAAAGATTTAGATTTCCGCATGTCAGTTCGGCCGTCTGTTCGCCCGTCTATAAACACAATGGGCCTTACCAATGACCCGTGACTAACTTAGTAACAGCTTTTGGTGTGTGCGAAACGGGCTATTTGCTTGCTAATTCTAGTAAGTTTTCACACATTTATGACAGCGAATTTAAAACTTTTCAATAAAAACTAGGATTTGAACCGAAATTAGCAAGCAAATAGCCCGTTTCGCACACACCAAAAGCTGTTACTAAGTTACCCAAGTAACCAAAACTGGTTATATTCCGGTTGAATAACCGTTTAGTAACCTTGGTTGCGTAACACATGAAGTTACAAATTGATTAGCATAACGTTGCAATACCACTACAGTAACGGTTGCACAACCGTAAACGCCGCGTTATTTTGTAACCATGGTTAAAAAACAGTTTTCTGATAACGTTGTGCTAACGTTATAGAAAAACCATTTTGTAACTCTACGTGGCAATTCCTGCCCTCTCTTTTCATTTATAATGAACTCATCTTTCTTTCAGTCAGCTTTTTTAGTGTGTGTTGAAGGAATGTTTTCACACGAACATTTTATTAGGTTTGAATGGCGATATGTTTATATGTGGTTTCATTGAATATTTACTTCAAGATGGAAATATTTTATTTAGAATAATATACACGTAACATAAAATTACTGAAATTTGATGATTTTTGACCAAAAACTTTAAACGAGTAAACATTCTTGGTGCATATGATAGTGATACCTCGAAAAAATACATTCCGCCTGAAGTATTTTGCAAAAATGACCATATTTTTAAAAATATTTGGAAATATGGGCATACAAAATGTAACTTAAAATTACTCAGAATTCTTTTTAGACTAAAATATGTCCCCTAAAAATAGTTTTTTCTTTTATCTAGCTCGATAAAAAATAAAGATAATGTATTTAATTGCGTTTTCAAAACTCGAAAAATTATATTGGTAAGACACAGCCATCTTGGAAAGTTTTCTTATAACAAATTGTCTAAATGTTTGTAATGTGTGCGTGTGGCAGGCGACGACAAAGATTATTTTTCAGTTTTTTAGCCGCCATTGAATAAGGTGAAGGTACCTAAAATGGAACGTCTTATTAAAATGGCAAAATAATTTAATTGGAAAATTAATTATTTTTTTTTTGTTTCTAAATTTGTTAGGGTCGAATCTTATAAAAAAGTTTTTTGAATTTCTCGACCATTTTCGAATTGAAATTTTGCACACATACGAAACTCCGATAACAATTCTTTATTTGTGTATGCATGTACTACAAAAAACAAAGATTTTTCCCAAAATTTGATAAGCTCCATTTCCAAATTATATAGAGTTCGATTTTTCCAAAATTCTTTTGCCGCTAAAATTTCGAGGGTCAAATGTAAAAGTAGCACAACTTCACACAGCCCTTAAAAATTATTATGAAAATTTTGAAAATATCACAACAAGATGTGACATAGTATTTTACTTATAATAGGAAAAATCAAAGTGTTCCCAATTACCGGCCCCGTACCCTATTCAACACATTTGATATTTCCTCTTGCAGGTGGTGGAATTAGCTAACAACTAGAGAACTTCTAGAGAACTACTACCAAACTAGTCTCGTCACCAAAATCTTTTAAAGTCAAATAAATAATAAATGGAATTGAAAGACGGGGTTTTGTAGATATTGTAGAAATCTACATAATGGCAGTTTTTACTGAAACAAAAATCATCAAAATCTGATTAGTAGAAGTTAGAATACGGTTTCTAAAACACCTGCTTGCAACTCAAGGTAAAAATTCGTTACTAAATAACGGTTGGTTAACGGTTTATTACGAGTTAGTTACAAAACGGTTGCCGAATAACGTATTTGCACCTCAGGTTAAAAATTGGTTAGTAAATAATGGTTTATTTCGGGTTATTAGAAAACGGTTTGCAAAATAACTGAAAAGAAACGGTTAGAAATTGGTTGTTTTTGTAACCCATGTTACTTTCCGGTTGTTTTTATAACCTCGGTTACAAATTGTTTGTTGGGTAGTCACGGGTCATTGGTAAGGCCCAATAACTTTCGAAAATATTGAGCTAGAGACTTGAAATCTATAGTTGCGTTTCTCGTAAATGGCTAGGCTAACTAGCAAAATTGAACCAGTCCTTGCCCCCTCCCCCTCCCTCATACAATCCAAAAAGTTTTTCGCAATTTCCTCGAAAACGGTGAGTCATATTGAAAAATTTATAAAGGTAAAATGTGTTCAAAAAAATATTTTACGTAACACATCCATACATCAAAATCTAATCGGACCACTGCTTCTCTACATCTCTATCGGTTCTCGATATATAAGAAAAATGGGTTTTTTGAAAATTTCTCGTGAACTATGCGCTAATATGAAAAAAAAAACGCATTAAATAAAATTTCTTGAATTTTCTCCTATAACTGTGTTTACATATCTTTAACAATTCTCAAGATACAGTGTGACCTCGGTAATCGCAACTATAGTAGACAGAGCCTGTTGCAATAACCGAGTCAGTTGCACTCAGAAAAATGTCAGGCCAACGGTTAACTCTGACCTCTAGCTGGCTGACAGAGGATTCCATTACATGACATTACATCCTCGAAACGCCTATCTAAGGTCAACTCGTGCAGCTCCCAATGCCCTACTTCACCTGCTCGTGGCTTAATTTCAGAATTTCTCCGGCCACAGGTCAACACAAGTTTTACTTTCCCTCATGCAGGTGAACGCGCGCCTCGCATAGGCTAAATTTTCCTGCCCGAGGCCAATTAGGTCGTCGAGTTAGCCTCCATTTTTATACCCGTATGGTGAAACCAAAGGGTATATTAACTTTGCCTTACCGTTTGTAACGCCAAGATTCCGTCATCACACACAAAAATGAATTACACCAGTGTGTTTAGAATGATAAAAAAAATGAATTTTGCATGTCCGTCCGTCTGTCTGTCCATCTGTCTGTCCGTCTGTCTGTCCGTCTGTCTGTCCGTCTGTCTGTCCGTCTGTCTGTCTGTCCGTCTGCCTGTGGCGCGGATTGCGGGCGCATGGATTGAGCTAGAGACTTGAAATTGTGCGCAGATTCGTTTTTCGTAAAATGTGAGGCTAAGTTCGTTAATGGGCAAAAATGGACCATTAGGGGGGGGGGGGGGGGGTACCCCCCATATGAACGAAAACTTTTTTTCTGAATATCTCAAAAACGGTGCAATTTTATCAAAAAAGTGCAAGAACAAAAGTTATTTAGGATATGATTCTACATAAAACTCTCATACATCAAAATCCGATTGGAATAAATTTTAAAAAATCTTATTGGAAAATTTGACTTCAAAGTGGAATTTTGATACAACTGTTCGCTGTTCACTTAAATCACCATACGGGTTTTCAATAATTGCCAGATTGGCAATTATAGCTGTTGTTATGTTTTAAAAATAAGAATCATAATAACAATAATTTCGTTCCCTTCACCCTATTTATTAATAATAAGTATGATTGGCATGGCAAGCATTGAACATCAAACGGGTTTTATAAAAACAAATGAAATGTGGTTTGATAAACAAATGTTTGATTTAATTTGTTCACATATGGAATCACAAAAAAAAATATTGACAAAGACATCTCTATTTACCATAAACAATAAATATCAAAATAATTCCCAGGTTATTTTTGGCCTAATCTACTAACACAACCCGATTAAATACGAAAATGTTGTTTTCTTTGTACTTTGGTAATGTATTACCCGACATAGAACTCTGAAAATAGCTCAAAGGGAATACAAACAAATTTTTACTAGTGAAACAGATCGTTGTAGCGTCCGGATGTCCTTTCAAAGAAAACATGAGTCTTTTGCTGGAAAGCACTTCGTAGTACATATCACGGTGAATAAATTATTTACGAACATACTAAAGGAAACTGGCCAGGATAATTGAAAACTCGGGACCAAAATACCTAACGATATGCAAAAGTGCACGAAATCCAATCGGTGGACTAGATAGAGAGGGTGTATGCTATTAGGAAGACTTACTAGACGACGCCTACATACTGGTGGAAAATATATTCGAGTGAACTGAAACGATAGGCATCTGAAATGAGGATACTATCGGTAAATAACTGGACACGTAAAATTCTAGATATCTGGAGAGATAAAGTACTTAATAGTCGTAGGTAGGATCTACAAAGGACTGATAGTCGCCATTCCAGACTAGTATATGATGGCTGAAAGCTTTACGTTCAATTTCCCTGAAATAAATCGGAAGATAAAAGGAGTCTATCCCTAATAGATGTGACACTCAATGCTACTAGCAACTACGTGATATTACGTCACGTTACTCAATCTATTCCCATCTACAGCTTGGTTATCTCGAATGGCAATAATCGTCAATCCTTTGATATTCTTTGAATGCTGATAACTCATGAGAGAGTGAAGTTTACTTTTCATCTCCTGGACCATCCTTTCACAATATGAGCACCAGATATGTAAAGTATTTTACTGCCTCAAGACCTGTTGAATAGAAAAATTGATCCGTTTAAAATTTTATATGAAAATTCATAATTGTTTAAATAATTTGATTATTTAAAGGTTTCTAAGCTGTTTATAGTATTCGTTATCTATTTTAAAAATACGAATTCACGAAAAAGATCGCAATTTTTGCTTCCCGGCCAGAAATTTCAGAAGCAAAAGGGGACTTTCGAGGGGAAATAAGAATTCATCCTCAAGGCAATCGGCCCTTGTGTTACTGATGGAAGCTCTTAATTAATCTTCTTTCAGGAATGAACAGTCTTCTTCCCACCTGAGGGCATATCAAACTTTAACTTCAAAGTATTTTTCTTTAGTTGATCTTTTGAGAGCTATTTTTTATCATCATAAATTATTATCTACTCAAACTCAAACTTTTTAGAAAAAAAATTCAATGCATTCGAAAAAAAAAATTTCCACCCACCAAAGAATCAGTTTTCGCTATACGGTTTGAAGAAAACGAGAACAACACCATTATAAACATGTATTTTGGGAAAATAAAAGTAAAACACGAGAGAAAAATCCAAAATAAATATGAAAAGGGAGAAAATATTTAATGGTTAACCCATAAGCGGTAAAAAAAATGTTTTCAGAAAGAATGAAAAATTTATCCTGGTTCCGGGAAAATGAGTTCGACATCATTGCTGTTATCCTTGGAGGTGATAAAACAAGAAAAAAAGTAGGTATATAAAAATAAGAAATAAAATGGCGGAAACTTGCTACAAACTTGCTTAGGTTGGTTGATAGAATGCAAAATTGATTTTTAAATTGACCTACTTGCTATGGAAAAACGATGGAAAATTCTCCATTAAAATTACCCCCGGGCTGGACCCGAGAATTTCGATAAAAATTTGTTTGATATGACAAAATCATTTCATCTTGTGCAAAAGCAATTCGCGTGTAAAAATTCTAGAGAGGCAATTTGTTGAAAATCCATTGCCAGTTAAGGGGAAACTGAATTCAATTTACATTTTGAATTTCCTATATCAAAATATACCGAAATTGGTGAAAAAAAAATTGTATGTCATTAGATTGAAGAAAATATAAAGAAAACTGAATGAAATATAATATATTTATTATTTTTATTTTCTTGTGATCTTTCAATGGAAGCGATGAAATGAAAATCATTGAAATATGAAAATAAGAAAAGATGAAAATTTCACAGCGCTTAAATATTCTTTAATTTACATATGATTTTTTTTTCTTTTTTGTAATATTATTTTATTAAATATTTTGATTTTGATTGCTATTTCATTGAATAAAATTATGCTATGTTAATTTAAATGCCGACAAAACTCATATTGGATATAAAATGATATCAATTTCAATTTATTTTGTTATTAAATTTTGTGCGGATATGAAATTTTTGAGTGCGTAATATAGATTATATTTAAATGAAAATTTAATTTATTTATGAAATTCATATTTTCGTCACATTACATTTGGATAAGGAAATTAATCACTTGAGACTTAAGATATTTTTCAAAACAAATACAGTGGACCCCCGATTTACGCGATTAATTGATTCCGCAAACACAACGCGTAGGTCGGAATTGCGGCAAACGAGCTATAGAAAGCATGAGTTCGGCTCTGAAATCGTGAACATTTTACAAAAACTGTGAGTAAAAAAGTTTTAAATTTGTTTTTTAAATAAGGTGTTAGGGATGACAAAATATTTTGATTTCCGCATATCCGTCCGTCTGTCCGTGAATTCCACAACTTTCGAAAGGATTGAGCTAGAGACTTGAAATTTTGTATAGTTACATTTTTCGTAAATGGCTAGGTAAAGTTCTTGAACGGGCAAAATTGGACCATTTCTCACCCCCTCCCCCCTCCCCCATACCAACGAAACCGTTTTTTGCAATTTCCTCGAAAATGGTGAGTCGTATTGAAAATTTTATTATGGTAAAATGTATTTAGAATATGATTTTACATAACTCATCCATACATCAAAATCCAATAAGACCACTGCTTCCCCCCTTTCCCATACAAAAAGAATACTTTTTTCCTATTTTCTCGAAAACTGTGCATCGTATCGAAAAATCTATAATCATGAAATGTGTTTAGAATATGATTTTCCATAACTTATCTATACATCAAAATCCAATTGGTTCACTCCTTCCCTCTCCCCCTTACAAATTAAATACCTCTTTTCTATTTTCTCGAAAATGGTTGGTCGTATTGAAAAATTTATTAATGTAAAATCTGTTTATAATATGATTTTACATAACCGTTCCATACATCAAAATCCAATCGTACCCCCTCTCCTATACAATTGGATTTTTCTAAATAAACATTTTGTCTGTCATCATATGGAATATTTGACGATTAGCTTCTGGCAATTGTAGCTTTTCTCATATGAACAGTTGAAAAATTCGTTTGTTTGTCGTCTTGCCAGCTAGAATTTTCAATTATTTCTATTGCTGTCTCCTTCTTTCTCGTTGCCCTATTGTAAACATTGTATTGCAGAATTTTTGGCCATTTCTTTACTTCAGAAAATCATTCGATGTTACCATATCTAGAATTCATATACAAATCGATATAAAGGAACCATTGATTACAGTTGATTTGGTAAAATCTAAATATTAACACACCAGGACATAATTTCAATACAATACCCCAGAAGGTTACTAAAACCGAAATGAATTGAACTTGACATATATATTGAAGGTTAATCTTATTATGCCACGTGCGATAACCCTGTCGCTATAAATCACTTAAGAAGTTTTGAAATCAATACTCGTTCCATTCGATTCCATTTTCAGAACAATAAAAGAGCAAAGTCGAAAGTACGCTGGGAACACGTCCGCCAGCTCTTAAACCAATACTTGCAAACTACTCAAGAGTCCCAGTACAATACCCTTCAAATGTTATTACCAGATAAAGGCCATAAACCACATGGTTTTTATCGAGTATATACAGTAACAGTGAGTGTTTCCTTGCAGCAAAGAAAAAAATATCAACTTTTCAGTAGCAATAGTCGTCACCATCAGGCAAGGCCATCTTCAGGACTTAAAACAGAAAATTCACCGAGAAAAAGTTTCGAATAAAAGGAAAAACAGCCACGCAAAAAAAATTACACTAGAAAAAAAATCCTTAGAAAATATCATCTCAAGAACGGCAATCGAATTTGTTGAAATTTCGCTCACGAAGTTAACAGAAACTTGAACAATGATAGAACCTACTATACGGCGACAAACGTGTGCCATCATCATCATCATCATCATCTCCACGACAAGGATGATATTGTGTTGCCCGTTACCACCTTCCTTGTCGGCGGCGGAAAGCACAGTAAAAGAAATACAGCAAATCTATACTTATATGGATCTGGTTGGTAGAATTACCCACATCCTTATGGTATAGCTTCAAGTATCATCGTACAAGTGTGCATAAGTGGAGAATATGTAGTCATATTATAGGTAGAAGATGTTCGGTATCAACGAAAATCGGAAAATAGAAAATTCACCACTAAAATGTTACGTAACTAGAACAGGATCCAAGATGTACATATGATCATATACGAAACTTACAACTGAACTAAAAAAGACACTTTGACAGACATTTTACCAAATAGTGTAGTTACGGGTATAACTCTTCCTTTACATTACATGGTATCCATAAATGCAACAAAATATATATATATATATGAAAAGGGCTAAGGGAAGAAACCCTTCTTCTCAAGAATATCTTTTAGCCGAGTAACATCAAGTAAAATTTGAAACATGACGACTTTATTCACTCAATCGTTTTTTATCTATATATAGTTCAGGGTTAGTCTATTGCTATCATCCACCAACACACATTTCCGTACGGATTAATTTTCCATACTCCAGCAGATACGGTCGGTCGCCTCCATCTCCGGTGAGGATATCTTACGTGACATGCATTTGTGGAAGAGCTGACGCGATATGATATCTAAACGGGAAACTAAATGCCCTATGAGCTAAGAAGGACAATTCCCTATGGCAGATAAAATGGAATAACAACTCGTTACAAGTATCTTTTAAGTATTTTCACCGACTCAGTTTCCTTCATTCCAGGCCAATCCGTTCCAGCACTTCCCTTGGGTACCTTAACCCTTTTTTTCTGTTCTTTTATTGAAGATGATTCCGCTCGCTGTCAGAAAAAGTTCTAAGAGAGGTTATAAAGCACACCATAAAAATTGCGGTATCTCGTTTCATTTTTCCTTTGTTGAACACGAGTAAATTGAAGTGTTTCCTTTGAAAGACACTAAAAGTTACTTATTGTTTTCAGCGTATAAAAGTTTTCGAAAGAAAACTCAAATAATTGGCGAAAAAATGAAGTTTTATGCAATTCAAAAGTCAAAAAATTATTATGTGCAGTAATTAAAAAGTTGAAAATGTCATTCCTTTGTAAGAGAGTTAAAATTGTAAAGTGGATCAATTTTTTTTTAAATAAAGAATTGAGGAAATATTTCATTCGAACAAGCGCCAAAATGGCGATCATGTGATTGAAACTTATGCTACATTTACACGAATGACAAATTTGTCATTTTTTTCTTGTCATTATGTTAATTCCCGTGTAAATGGCATAATTTTTGTAATTTTTTCTGTCAGAAAATGTCAATCTCTCATAAAAGAATGAACTTGTCCATTCTTTTATGCCAGATTGTCATTCGTGCAAACGCAATATTAGTTATGACCACTTTAGTATTCAACTTTTGTACGAATGACAATCTGGCATAAAAGAATGGACAAGTTCATTCTTTTATGAGAGATTGACATTTTCTGACAGAAAAAATTACAAAAATTATGCCATTTACACGGGAATTAACATAATGACAAGAAAAAAATGACAAATTTGTCATTCGTGTAAATGTAGCATTAATATTCTTGTATTAATATAAAAAAAAATACGAGAGCCTTAACATTAATTTGATTTTTTTGATTCCATTGTAACTGACAGTAAATTTGTGAACGGAAGAGGAAATTCCTCGAAATTCTTACATAATTGTCTTATACAACTTTGTTGGGCAACTATTTTGAACTTTAATGCCTGGAGCCCAATGAACGCAACGCGAACGCACAAACTGTCACTTACAAGTTTGTTCCATAGAAATCATTTGAAGTGAGCACAGTGAACGCAGTGAACGCAACTACAACGCAAAAGTTTGCAAACTTCTAATTTTGCCGCAGAATTCTGCGTTGAGAGTTCATAAAGTGAGGTTGGGGAAATGTCGTTCGAGAAAAAAATGATAGCCTTAGTGCAATAACATACAAATATCAAAGATAAAGACCAACAAAGCAAATTATCGCTTCAAAATTATCCATTTTTGTAATTTTGCCAACTTTATACCACTTTATATTATGTAACTTGTATTACTTCACGAGATGCCATTCGGCTCTGCCGCTGAAATGTTGCGCTGCGTGACAGTTTGTGCGTTTTAGTTGCGTTCGCGTTGCGTTCATTGGGCTCCAGAGGTAAAGGAAAAAAACAATAATTTTTATTATGCGTTCGGCTATTTATTTCCCATTCTCACGAGCGATGTGGCTATAACTTTAAATCTGGGGTGCATAGTTGATATCAGAGGTTCACTTGCGAGCTATTCATCTGATTTCGGTTTCATACAAGGATAAAATCACGAGAGCGGGATAAAAAGTAATCAGCATAGGCAAGAAAACACAACTTTTTTCAGCAAAACTCATTTTTTTCTCAACATAGTCTCATTTTAGGGAAACACAATTCATTCAATGAAGCCTCAACCACAATAACGCGTTCGTGCGTGCGCCACCCACGCGGTGAAGGTAAAAACTACGCATTTATATGAGTAAATGTATAATTGCGCGTTGCTCAGACGCGTTGCCGCGTCCCTGCCGCGTAGAGTAGGCTCAGTTTCTACTTTTAGACGCGGTGACAACTACTAGATGCCAAAACAAAATAATGCCGCACGCACGCACGCGATATTGTGGTTGAGGCTTGATTCTCCAATTTTCTGGTACTCTCCGAATAATACGATTTTAAGAAACCTACAAAATAGACCTCTGTTTCAACGATGACCTCTTCGTTCGACCCAAATCTCTTACTATCGAGCCATTTATTCAAGTTTGGAAATAGATAATAGTCGGAGGGGCCAAATCTGGAGAATATGGTGGGTAAGAAACCACCGCTTTACTAGGAGAAAATTAAAAAGAAGGGTTCAATGGCCGCAATCATGGATTTGATGTCGAAATCGTAAAATTTGTATTCGGAGGTTCTGTAGGAAAAGTGATTTTTGATTTTTTTCGGTATTTCCAAAACTTAAAAATATTTTGTATAGAAATATACATTTCGTAACTAGAATTTGTCATTGCCTGTCATTGCCAGGATCATTGTCATTGTCCACATTCTAGTTAAATAAAAAATTCTCGTATGTTTCATTTATTTTAAATATTTTCCGTTTTAACACGTTGGCTACCAGCCAAAAAAACGCTTACTCCGCTAGTATACACTGGGAAAAAACGCAAAAATCATTTCTGTACTTTGTGAGTCACCAGTGAACACAAGATCAATACAGACAAAAACGAACGAATCGAATAAAATATAACGGACAAAAAAAACCCCTTTGTACCGCACGAGCGACTGCACTCAACCATGGAACTTGAGAAACTGACGGTAATGACAATAGTGTGTGTACACCGGTGACTCACATGGTAGCCAACGTGTTAAGCAAATTTTTTTTAAAGTCGAAAACCTGAATTAAAAGTTTCTTAAAGTATTATTATACCAAGATAAATGAAAAATATAATCTAACACTTTCTGTAAACCGTATGGATATGAAGATATCTAATTTAAAGAAGATAAACTTTGTCCCGGTTCATGTGTCCCTTTTGACACTTGTACGATTTGAACTGTTCGCCGCTTAAAATCTACGTAGCCGCAACTTTGTCCTTAGGTTAAAACACTTTTGAATTAATTTGTTGATCCTAATTCCATCCGACCAATTAAAATATTATTAGCTCAGAAAAGACTCGTCTCTACGTTTTGCGTATACTACGAAACATTTCTGTTACATATGAGGATATTCTCATAAAATTAAGCAAAGTAAAATATATTGTACATACATATTAATGATGTAGAAAAGCTGAAATAGTCACTTCATACATGGATAAATATTTATATATGGTGGGGAATATGGTTCCTCTATGCTACTCTCTGTAAATAATGTAATGCTAAGACTCTATACGTATAATAGTCAGCGCCGCTGTGTTATGCATGTGTATATTGAGATAGAAGTGTGAAGTGAAGAGAGTGATCCTAAAATTATTCGAAACGATATAAGACAAGGTGGAAAACATTAGTAGAGGATTCTGGGAAAATTGCTGATAATGTGAAATGTGTACTGATGCTCTCCGTGGAAAAAGTCGGCAGGCTAAAATTTGTTGTATCCTGGCAAGTTCCTATATTTTAACTACTCATACGTGAGGCTATATTTCAGTATATCATATTGTCCTAAAAGTCACCTATGTAGTATACACTCAGCCATATTCACTAAAACCCACTGAGTTTTTGACGCGTTTTGGCTTGAGTTTGGTATTCACAGTGTTTGGTTGAGACCACCCCCCATATAAATATATCAACACCATTAAGTAATTAAATATTTATCACTTTTTGGCAGTCCTAAAATGAGCATCCCCTAACTTAATTTACCTTATTTACCGTGTGTGAATTTCTGATTTTGTTTTTGTGTTTATCTATTTGATATGCATAATATACCCCATGTACAAATAAGTTTATTTATACAATTGAATGTTAACTTTGGAGACAAGGCATTAAATAATAACGTCGGGGATAGCAGGCCCATAGTTGGCGCTATCTGAATATAGTATTAAGTGTACGTAATATGGGTTCTGAAATGGCAAAATTAAGTCCACCCTGCGCAAGAGTCCGTGGAGTATCAGTAAATAATGGGGCGGATATGAGGGATGATATGTTTACGAGATACTTTGAATTTAGGTGAATTGTCGCAGTACAAATTACAGGGCGATGAACTCTGATTAAATCAATATTTTTAAATTGATAAAAAGCGCGGTGGCTTTATCCGTGTTGTGACAAAATAACACCAGGAAAATCTGCGGTTTTTGAGTCTATTTTAATAAAAGAGACGGGCAACCAGAGCCAGACTCCTGTCGATCAAATCGACAGTTAGTATACCCTTTGGTTTCACCATACGGGTATAAAAATTGAATTTTGCAGTTCCGTCCGTCTGTCTGTCCGTCCGTCTGTGGCGCGGATTGCGGGCGCACGGATTGATCTAGAGACTTGAAATTTTGAGCAGATCCGTTTTTCGTAAAATGCGAGGATAAGTTCGTTAATGGGCAAAAATGGACCATTAGGGGGGGTACCCCCCATACGAACGAAAACGATTTTTGCGAATATCTCAAAAACGGAGCATCTTATCAAAAAAGTGCAAGAACAAAAGTTATTTAGGATATGATTCTACATAAAACTTCCATACATCAAAATCCGATTGGAATAAATTTTAAAAAATCTTATTGGAAAGTTTGACTTCAAAGTGGAATTTGGGTACAACTGTTCGAATTTTGATACGAATATCACCATACGGGTCTCCAATGATACTATAGCTTTTGTTATGTTTTGCTTCTTTTTTTAAAATTCTCATATAGAGTGTAGTTTTTCTTACATATAAAATATTTTCATAATATTATATTTTCACAAGATTCTCCTCGTTCTTGGCATTACACCTCAATACCGAGATTGGGTCGTTTGTAATTAGGGTTTTATAGCCATTTCCGGCTTCCCTACTTCACATACATATGATTTCCCATGGATTTGCAAACTCACATATGATTTCCCATGGATTTGCAAACTTTAAGTGAGAGTTAAACATTTGTAAGGTGGTTTGTAAGTGAGATTTAAACATTTGTAAGATCAAATCAAGAAGAAGTGTAAACGATTAGTTCTATGCGTTAAAAATGCTTGAGCAAAGCTATTGTATTTTACGATATTTATGGTTTCACCACATAGGGTATACAAATTATTTGATTTACCTAGCTTATCTATACATCACCAAGGTGGACTACTCATTCCCTCCTCCTTCATACTTTAATTATTTTTTCTACGTTCTCGAAAACGGTCCACAGTGTCGAAAAATGTATAACCATTCCATACATAAAAATCCAATCGGACCAATCCTTCCCTTCTTCCATACAAATGGATTTTTTCATAAAAATTTTGTGTGTCCTCAGATAGGGTATTTGACGATTGATCCTTGGCAATTGTAGCTTTCCTTATGCTTAAAGTCTCATTTGCAAGTGTTAAGCTTTTCTCCAAATGTTTCGGAGTTCCAAATCATTTTCCTAAAATTAAAGGCAAAATAGAAAGAAAAAAAAACGTTTCGTCAAAAATTTTCTAATCCCATTATTTAAAATCAAAATTGTATCTTTCATGTCTGCTTTCTTTTATAATAAAAAGAAGACACTTTTCGAATTATTTTCTTGTCTTAACCATCAGAATCGCTTTTCTTAAACAATTTAGATAACATTAAAAATGCTGACATGACGCAATGCCTTAGAATCTCAATTCGACAGAAATGTTGAGTGAGGTATTCATTTCAAATTATACAAATAAGCGATCAATGCCTATTTTTAAATAAAATTAAATGGATCCCGATATTCAGAGTAATTTATCCAGCCCGGTAAAAGGGAAAACGTATCTAAAGAAAGTAAAAAAAAAACGCGCGTCTAAAAATATTTTCGAAAGTGAATCATCAATTATTGAATTATTTGATATTACACTTAAAATTCTTGAAGAAGAACGACGCAAGAACCACGGAGAAGAAGCACTTTATCTTCACTTCAAACTGCGGTTTTTAATCAGCTAAATCAACGTTGCCCAAAGTCCATTGCTGAGAGCCCAAGTCGATCAGTCGTCGATGACTTGCGATGTTAACTCTCTGGAAACGTTACAATGAATTTTATTCTTCTCATTTGGCATTTGAGTCATCAAAATCATAAAGTAATATAAAAAAAATACCTTTTCATATATAGCCAGCATAGGTACATGTCCGAGCCCCATTCAACAACAGGTCGTTTAAGACATTTTTTTTTTCTTCTTTGGAGCTCAATTTCTGTTGTTTGCTTGATCGACATGGACTTCAGAGCATCATAAATGAGCAAAGGATGTCTATCAGAATGGCCTTTAAGATGTCTGGCGGCTCTTCTGATTCGATATTTTAATGAGAATTTCTACGAAATATCGACTGGAATATATTGCTAAGTGATTTGCGAATTTATTGTATCAGATAAAGTGCTTTTATACCATTTGCTGAATGAATTAAGCAGAAATCTTGAGTGAATAAGCCAAATAACCAATCATCAGTAGCGAAAAACTGTTAACACCGAAAATTTTCAACTTACATAACCTTATGTTGTTGCGAGCAATCAAAATTGCCACACACGTTACTGATATTTAAGCCAAAATTTTCTAATTCTTGATTTAAAGTTTTAACGTGTTGGTATATTTTGTTGATTTGCAGCCCAAAAAAAAATTTATAGGATATAAAATTTCATATATTTTTTGCTTTAGTGGTTTAAGGCTTTCCTCCATTACCATGACTTCTGTAACTGCAAAAAAATGCAGGAAACTATAGCAAGATAGACTTATGTAGATCTAAAATAATAAAAAGGAATGACTGAATACAAGTTAAACGCTATCCCTTCCAGTTTTACATTTTTATAGCAATCATATCAAACCTTATGCTATGAATATAATGTTCAAATTGGCATGGTAACAAAGCTTTTGACTATGCATGCGAAGGAGAAAAATGACATCACGCTATAATAACAGTTTGAATGTGTCCGTGCTTACTATTCACTTACAGGGACAATGTGTGATTGTAGTAGAAATCGCCATAAAAAAACAGGGGAAATTATTCTTGCAGTTGCCGACAAATTTTTGCAGTTGATTCTTATCTCCCTTTCTCGCCAAGGTATCTTCACATAAATGTGTCTCTATTTTTTGCAGTTGCCGAAGTCATGGTAATGGAGGGCGGCCTTTATACGTATCTTGAACGGTTCTCATTATATTAAAAAAAATCAAGTTTTTTGAAAATTTATCGGTTTTTTGAAAATTATTCGAAAACTATGCGCTATTATGGAAAAATGCATATAACCACATTCAAAGAAAATGAAATTTCCTGTACTTTTTCCTCTATCTGTTTTTACGTATCTGTAACGGTTCTCAAGATATTTGAAAAATATTTTTTTTACTTGCTTTTTCTAAAAGTAAAAAGGTTGCAGAGGAGAGATTTGTGTTGATCACAACAGATATTTTTTTCATTCATCTAAATCCATTTGGAATAACTTTAAACAATAGTTAAATTTCAAGCCAAGAATTTAAATTTCCATTCAATCAAATAAATTCAGATTTGGTAACCATAACGAAGCAGTTACATCACAAAAATGTTACAGCGACCAAATACACTTAAGGTGGGTTTCACGAAACTTTTAGCAGCCACAAAATCGACATAAAAGGCTCTTTTTTGCTCGAAATACGCATGCTAACTTGATTTAGCGGTCGTAAAATTCGCAATTAGTTATCTTATAACCATAGTTACACGAGACGGTTACACAGTAACAGAATCGCTCGCTTATCTAAGCAGCATTTGTTAACGACGATATAATGTTTGCCACTACTGTTACGGGTGACATAAGTGCTGCTCGGGTAACTCAACATAACTATTTACGATTACAAAAAGCCGAACGTTTTTGGTTTCTGCAACTTCTGTTATAGTCACAAAATCTATATTGGCTACTTGGAGAAATCAGATCTGAGCTTCTCATATAGAGTACTAGCTTGCATACCCATCGTTGCCAGGTTAAGTTTTTTCAAACTTTTATTATTTTTCTTTTGATGGTCTATGTTGGAGCTAAACTTCAGGCCAATCGGCTCGGTAGTTTCCCCGCGAAAGGGTAATATAGAGGAAGAGCTAAGTTTCGAGATCACTTTACCCCCTCCCCTTACTGCCCCCACCCCTCTCGCTACTTTTCCGTATACCTATGTTGGAACCAGAACTACCACAGACACTCCTGCCAAATTTCAAGTCAATCGGTTCAGCAGACAGACAGACACCAACTCATTTTTATATATTAGTATGATATATTTGACGATGGTTTAATATTCGTTATGTTGAATGAGATGTTCATAATCCCTACAAAAATTTCAAATAAAAATTAGACTATTATCTAAATTTAATGATGACAAAAACGTAAATAATTTTATAACTTGCAGCAATTAGAAAAAAAAAATGCGACATATTTCAAAATCAACAAATGAAAAATTTCTTCTGAATTATCTTCGAATCAATAGTTTTTGCCAGAAACTTTTATGTCGGCAGAGTCCAACCATTAAACTATGCGATATTTATGATCTCTCCGGGAGTAAGAAAACTTCTCATACCACAGAAAAACAAAAGCCAAAGCACAAAAAATAAGTTGGAAGGTAACAAGATAACACAGATTCCGATTTACATAATCCAAAAGCTTAAAACTTTAGCCAAGTAGTACCGACACACATTAAAACATGATAAATATACTTTTTGGCAACATTTCAAACATCGTAAATCCTTTTCAACCAAAAGTCGATGGTATATTCTATTCTTATTCTACCGTGTAGATCAACTGAGAATTGCTTATAGTACCTACAAGTTAGCAAAGAGCAACATTGTAAAATATATGGAAATATAGTATGCTGTCTGCGGATGGTCTTTTAGAGAATGTCCTTTCGTTATGTGAGGAGGGGACAAACAGGCAAGTATCATAATATAACTTCGGAAACGAATATTTAAAGTTGTTAGTTGGATACGACTACAGATAATGTAAAAAAGTATGCCTTTTTATGTAAAATGATGGTATGTAGTCCATTGCTCGGTAGTAAATTCATGGTAATAAATTGTTTCCAATTCGGTCCAAAAGTAGCAACATAGATGTTAAACGATAGCCAAAATTGTGCTGAACAGTTGTTGTAAAAGATTTTTGGTATAATTTTGTTATACTAGAAATCGGAATAAAGGCAAGTTAGGTGTTGAAATTCTACACGGAGAAAAAAATGTGCAACGCAATAAATATAATAAATATATCTGGATCAAATATGTTTTTTTTTTCCTGGACAAATATACACATTTTCCCTTGAGTATTTTATTGTATTAAGTGTTGGTAATAGATATGATATACGTTTATTGTTTTGATTAAAGTAATTTTTGATTTACATATTATAATTCATCAATTATTGTGAAACGAAAAGATCTAACTGTCGTCTTATTTATTACTAGCTTGCATACCCGTCGTTGCCGGGTTAAGTTTTTTCATTTTTTTTATGGTCTATGATGGAGCTTCAGGCCAATCGGCTCGGTAGTTTCCCCGCGAAAGGGTAACATAGAAGAAGAGCCAAGTTTCGAGATCACTTTACCCCCTCCCCTTACTCCCCCACCTCTCGGGCTACTTTTTAATGGGTCTATGTTGGGGCTGGACCCCCGACGTACATCTATGCCAAATTTCAGGCCAATCGGTTCAGTAGTTTCTTTATCACGAACCGAAACGGAGTTCAAGGGAGTCCATCATCTTTCGGAGAAAATCAAACTCCGGACTAGGGAGTTCACGACAGTTCCCTGTGGTGTTCATTTTTAACACTTTTTCGGTGTTAAACCAACTTGTCAGAGTAGTTAAAGAAAAAATCATCTCACAAATTCTTTTTTTAAAAGGATTTAAAATGTTTTGATTTTTTTTCCTATGTTGAAAGTTAATATTTAGTAGTTAAGAACGTTTCTTGCATTGTAAACCATTCGCCTTCCCCTGTTGAAGGAAGGCGGTATTGAAGCCAATTGGTAAGCCTATTATTAACGTTAACACCCTTTACAATGGAAATAACTCCTTGACTCCAAAATTGAGGTCAAAATGTTGAATTTTTGTCAAAATTGAGGTCAAAATGGTGAATTTTTGTCAAAATTGAGGTCAAAATAGTGAATTTTTGTCAAAATTGAGGTCAAAATGGTGTTAAAATAAATGTTTAGCTCCTTAAAACGCACTCAGAAAAATGTCCAGGTCAACTTTTTGTCAGGTTAACTCTGACCTTACAGAGGTGTCTGTAAGCCAGCTAGCGGTCAGAGTTAACCTATCTAAGGTCAACTCGTGCAGCTCCCAAGGCCCTACTTCACCTGCTGGTGGCTTAATTTCAGAATTTCTCCGGTCACAGGTCAACACAAGTTTTACTTTCCCTCATGCAGGCGAACGCGCGGCTGCCCGAGGCCAATTACGCCGTATGTAGGTTGTCGAGTTAGCCTCCATTTTTCTGAGTGCGGAAATGTCAAAATAACTCGCTACGGTGTTAAATTTTCGCTGAATCCCAAGTAACCTTATAGGTCGTAAAGTGGACACTTCGTCTTCAAATGCGTCCCTATTGGTCGTAATGCCCACGACTTTGTCGACACTAGGTCGAACTATCGTCGACCTATCGTCGACAGTGGGGAAGGTCCGCCGGACCACGAAGTGCCCTATTTCACGCCCTATAAGGCTTCACGACTTTGAAGGCCAAAATAGGGCCTTGTTTTACCATGACGAAATATTTTTTTGACATTTCATCTGGCGACATTATTTGTCTTTCTCTATTCTATAGGCCGCATGAGGAGAGAAAGTAAGACAAGAATCATAAAGTTTAATGGATATATTTTGTGGAAAAAAACGTTCAAAATAATTTCATACGGTGATGTTAAGGTTTTTTGTGGATTTTATTGTCACAATTCACATGCGATTTAAAGTTTACGTAGAAATCGGTTTTGCCAGGAGCTCTATTTACGTGGGCCGTAGCAATTCTCGATTTTAGTGATATAATTTGAAAATTATTTATTCAAAGAATTTTCTTTTTTATTCGATTTTAACACGTTGACGGACAGTAGAAACAAGTGAAATTCGAAAATTGACACTATATGTTTTTGTAATTTTTAGAATATTAGAAGTATAGTTTTACTCTTTCTGCTTAAATACACTTAATTTTGATTAATTCAGCACCTTTAATTAGGTTGCGGCTACAACCGTCATGGCGCCAGCGGACTCTAGACACTATGTAATGGGACGATGGCGGCTATAACAGCAAAAATTTAAAAACGTAAATGACAGGTTTAATGACTGAAATAAGCAATTTTTTGTGAGCAACAAAGTATTTTTGGGAGTTTTACACGAAATGTTAGTTCATGATCAAACAAAAATAAATAAATGACAAATAAATTTATTATAATTTTATAATTATTATAAATTGAAGAGAAAACAAGATCGCACTACTCCGTTCACAACCACGTGCATACTCAATGTGTTAACCTTGCATACTAAATTTTTTTTCGAAAACATGACACTAGGCTTCTACTTGTACGCTGGTAAATGCACATTTGTGCTGCTACAGCCGCAGTGTCTAAAAACGACCGTTTCGTATTGGACGGCTATTGCCGTCATGTCACATAGTGAACTTGAACTTGACGGCTATAGACGCAACTGTCCGTCAACGTGTTAATAAAATTCTTGTAAAAATAAAGTTATGCTGTGTACCCAAACACATAAAATTACTTTTTATTCGATGTTTTTCCATATTGTGCTTTAAAAACAGATTTTAAATTTTCAGTAGGAATGTTTTTTTTCATTTCAATGAACGTCATGGCGGCTCGCACCGTGAATGCTAGAAGCATATTCGAAGTATGCTAGAAACAAGCTCGAAGCAGATATTCATCTGCGCATGCTCGAAGCATTCTCAAATAGGGCATTGGAGTGTTCTCAAAGGCATTATGCCCTATAAGGCACTTCGTGGACGAAAGGTGGAAGGTTGGTCTTATAAGGCAGGGCGACTATGAAGGCGTCTGGAGGACACTACGACCATGAAAGCCAAAACAAGGCATTCGAACATTAAGACTATCAGGGCATATATTTAGGTCACTCGGACCGCTTGACGACCACTGCAAAAGCCTTGAAAGGCATCACGCCTTATAAGGCGGATTCGCTGGTCTTGGTGTGGTCGTAACGACCAATTTTAAGACACCACGCCCTAATCCAAGTCATTATGCCTTATCTGGTTGCTTGGGATAACACTGCGAGGTGCTTACTTTTAAGTTTGTTTTGGGGTAGTGTTAATCTGCCTCCGGATTTTTTCGAAAGTGTACATTCCAGAATGGTCGGGATAAACTTGGATTTAGGCATGGTGTCCCGGTGTTCCAGAAACTAAACTTCTGAAATGGATTTCATAGTGATCAAAAATTTTCTATCTGCCCTCAATCTCGAGTTAGTCTCCGTCATAAACATAATACTTTCCCTCTATAGAAGAGGAAAGTAAAAACCGATTTTCCTGTAAATGAACCACGCCATCTACTAATATGGGAAATTTTAGCCAATTTTCGAATTTGAAAATCCTTTAAAGTCATCACCGAGAAAAAGCGCCGATTTAGAAAATTTGATTAGAATTTTGTATTTAATAGGATTTTCATAATATTATCAACAATTTTTTCACAGTTTTAAATTTTTTCGAGGAACAACGACCACTTTAAATATTTTTAATAATTGGTTTTTAAATCTTTCGGTAAATATATTGCAAGAATGCACAAAAATTCTTAATTCGCAATATTCCTCGCATTGAGTTCATCAACAAGTGGGTAATTTAATGTTATTACAAAACTTCGAAATAGTTTAAAAAGCAAATTTCAATTTTCCAATGAAATTCACTACACATTTTTAGATTTCATTTATTTTTTAGTTTTTAGATTTCATTTATTTTATATTTCCATTTGGGCAGGAGCAATTGAAATAGCAAATTGAACTTTTACAATTACATGGCAGAGAGTCATGCAATTGCCAAGAGAATGGCAAACATGAAACCTGAACTAAAAAGCCTTACATTATTTGTTATAACATGCACTATACAAGTATGTATCTAAGCGTAAAATCCTGAAGGAAGATATCTGTACGAATATCGGTAGCATGTGCTGAATAAGGGCACCCATTTTCCTAAGAAATTTTCATCCTATTTGGCTTTTTGTTTTTCTTGTCAGAAAAAGGAAATAATATTGGAGACAGTGGAAATGAAATGAAAAAAGTTTCAAAGATATTCGTGTGTATAGAGATCTAAGAATGTGGAGAACATCAAGCAAGAGTAGAATCAACACAAACAAATAAAATGCAAACTAAAAAAAAAAGTTTTCGCTTTTTTTTCAAACAGTGCAGTTTTTATAAGCGGAAAAGTACGAAGAATACGTTGAAAGTTTAAGAGTTGAATTGAAAAGGAAATCATTACGAATTGTTGCACTCCCATGCAGAATAAATCCTTTTTCGATTTGAGATGCCTGTGTATTCCTATTGGCTACCATCCTTCTCATTTTTCAAATCTTTATTTGCCCATTGCTTGCTGTTTGTCGTGTGAAACTTTTCCTCAAACAGACTACAAGAATGCAAGATTGTTGCCTTTAAGCTTCACCGACTGGAAACATTTTTGATTGGAATTTACTCAAAGAACTTTTGGATCCACACAATTGCATTTGAATTAAACTTTGAATCATTTCTGGAGCATTAAAATGGTGGAACGAAGCACAAGTTTCTCAATTTTTTTTTTCAAACTTGTCGGTTTACCTTTTTTGAAGTTACTTTTAACCTACAGAGAAAAAGATTTCTTAAAAAAAGGTTATTCTTCGAGTTTTTTTTTAGAATTTGTATGTTTTTGGACACTTTTTCCTGGTAGTATACACGAAGGGTAATAATAGGACAGATTCCTATTATAAATATGAATTTACAAGATAGTGAATTTTTTTTGGTAATGACACCCAACCACAAGAAGAATTCATATCCAAAAATAGGAAAGTTTCCCCAAAATTATAGGAATAATTCCCTATTTTTAGAGATTTTTTTATGACGAATCCACTGTTTGGTATATTTCTATTTGGATTTCCCTCCATTTACTTTTTGTTTGAATTTCTATGTAATTTCAGCTCCGTTAAACAACGTAGGTTTGAATCATGAATCAAATACAACAGATTGCGCAAAGACGAGTTTCATTTTGGTAAACTTCTGCGCATGTCGTCACAAGAGCGTACTGAAATGTCATTGATATGAGATTTGTTCTGTTTTCGCCTGAAAACTGGAATTTATTCTGTTTGCTGCAATATAAATATTATTTATTTTTATAAATAGTAAAAAAATAGTCAAACAACAACAGCATTGTGTATTTTTTACTACACTTTGTGAAAATAAATGAAACATAGCTAAAATTTCTAGGTTAGAATTTTTTTATTTTTCCTTTTTCTTGTAGTTAAATGTTCACAGAGTTCTTTATTCAATTTACGTATACGAAAATACATCCTCGATGTGAAAAAAAGTTTTTTTTACTTTAATATCACAATTATCTAAAGATTCAGACAGTGTTTCAGACATGATGAACCCATGAATAAGCATTGATTGCTTTGTCATGCAAAGGCTCCTCGTTTTGTTGTAATAAATAGCAACTAATAGTTTTGACTGCTTTTCAGCCATCCTGGTTGTCTGACTTGAAGTTGCAACAGTTTCGGAAATGCTAAATAAAGTTGGAATAGCATTTACCTTCAATTTTCGATGATGTATAAACCCTGTAAAATATAAACATTACTTAGAGTTTTGCTATTTACTCATATCTTACCTATTTCATACTGCATATTATTTTCGAAGCAATCAGGTACAAAATGTAGGCTACAAATTCTCGCAGTTTTTATATTAAATGTATCCTTTCTTTAACAGAAGTTTGTTTATTTCCTCAATAAAAGTTTGTCCTTGGGAAATGTATGGAAACTCGTCTTTTCACTGCCTTTCTTTTCGTTGTTGCACACGGCACAAACACCCATTTCAATGTCTTAAATATTAAACACTTAGTTCTTGAGGTTAGTTTTGATATTACAGCACTTTTAATTACTTTTCAAACACTTAAAACTGAGATAAAACCACAAATTCTAAATTTTCCATAGACTTATTAAAGATCTACGCGCAGCTGACGTCACAATCTCTTGAGAGCAAAAATTCAACATGGCGGACCTGCGCAATGCGCAATCTGTTGTATTTGATTCATGGGTTTGAATATTAAAGCGAATATTGAAGCGAATATTGGAGCGAATATTGAAGCGAATATTGAAGTGATTTCCCTCGGATTATAACACGCAGAAGTTCAAGGAGAACATAAACCGACATCTACTTTTGTCCTTCCGACCATCCTGAGCTGTGCTTCGGCATTAAAGGGTCTTCCCCTAAGCTCTGACTGGAATTATAAAAAAAAACTGGTGTATCTTTCGTACAAGCACTCGAATCACACTTTAACGGTCAGCAAAGATTTTTCTTCTCGGTGTCAAGGCATTCGACTTTCATCCAGACTGGCGAAATATTGTTTTTTTGTGGACAATATGTGATTGAATTTTGAATGTTCTAAAAATACTTTGACAAAACAAAGAAATAAAATTAGGAAAGAAATAATTAAGAAATTTGTTTGTTTTTTATTAGTATTTTCCAAAGTGTTCCTTTACCATGAACCACATTGTGGTATTTCTTGGCTCACTAAAATATTTTCTACATCATCTCTTTAAATCCTCTCACCATCTATGTTTTTGAATTTTAGCGAAATTTGGACCCTGTGTCGACTGTTCCCGTTTCTATCTCTCAAGGAAATATTTAACTGCTAAAATCGACCCAATATATACTCTACAACATTTTTTCTTATTTTTTTTTAAAACATTACGACCGCTAAAGCGATCCGGAATTAAACAAAAGAAAAAGTGCTGCCCGCAAAATACGTCACGATGATTTCAGGCTTTTCTAACCGTCCCAACTCCCTTCCGCCGTCATTTTTCACGAGCCTAGCACCACAGCCCCCTTCCCCCACTTTCGATACAATGATTTTAGGTTTGCCAAACCCTCGTTTCCTTACTTCCTGCCCCAATCTTCAAACTTTTCATCAAACAGCAGACCCCCGCTTCTCCCAATCATCTAAAAGTGTGACGCATTTTATGGACAGCCCCCTGTATCTTACCTTAAGGAAATATTCTATTCAGTAAAACCTCACATAAACGATTTAAATTATTTAAAGAGAAAGTGTTTTTTTTTAGAATTTTCATACACTAATCTTATTATTTCTTACTAGTATTTTTTATTTTTATCATATCAAAAACATTTTAATAATCAATTTGAATATTTTTTTTATGTTTCTAAACTATTTTTAGGTTTTTCCTTCTTTTGTATGCAAATAATGACAAAAGCCGATCCCTGCAAACATTATCATACCATTGAACTTTACATTATGTGTGTAGGTTTTGCAAATAAAAAGATATTACGGATATCTATATGGAGCTTTCTCTATTCTCATATTTTTTTTTGACCAAACCAGTTTTCTTGATAATGACCTACTTAAGGAACGGTCTTTGTTCGTTCTTTATCGAAAAAGGCACTTCCTTGGGCCGTAAATTTCGAAATCTTTTGGGTCATTTAGAATGTGTTTGGAAATCGACACCATGTAGTTTTTTTTATTTTTATTTTCACCCACCCAAACACAACTATCGACACCGAAAATCTATGCCGGAAAATTTTGTCCTTCGGTGTGAAAGGGCGAAAAAGCCAAGATAAGTAGGTAAAAGCGAATCAACGTAGCGTGTAGTGGGGGTAATCGCTATAAAATTGAGAGATAAATTTTGTTATCATATCACACACAACCTGTGCTCCAAGTATACTTTGCTTTTCGCCTCTGCCACCGTACGGGATTTGTGGCACTTTTGATTTTTTTTTTGCCCCAACAGTAGCAAAAGACCATATTATCCCGGTATAGACAAGTTTACCAAGATAACCATTTGCGGGTGGAATATTTTCTCCTTTTTTGCACATAAGCCACTGGTCTCGAAGCTATTCAACTGGAAAAGTACGTGACACACATTATGTGCACTTGCTCCGAACGAACGACCAGCCATCTACCCAAGCATGAGATTTCCCAGCATTTTCCCGATACTTTTCCCACAACGTCCCACGGTTTAAACCCCAACTGTTTACCTTAGTCGGGAGTCCGGGATGATTCCTGGAATAATCCAAGAATACATGTAATCGTACGTATATTGGGTTGAAATGACGTTGTCTTGCCGGTTAACTTCATACACCCTCGCTCTCTTTGGAAAATGTGTATGTATCATCACATTGTGGAAACGAAAAACGTAAAATGGACTTCAATCTTCAATCCCATTAAAAAGGGTAGCTGGCTATATTAAAGGATTCAACTGTGGCGTTCTACCAAGAAATATTTTTCGAAGAAAGGTGCTATTCGGGCAGGACATTTTCCCTTCTAACTTTCATCCGTTCTGCTCTGGACATCATTTGACTCTTTGTCTCTTTGCTCCTACAGCTAGACGAAAGTGGTAACAGTCGAAAGGCATTGAAATAGTAAAGGGTTGATGGCTCTGTTACGATCATCTTACACAAAAGTGGAAATAAAATTGGGCTGGCAGAGGCCAAAATGAAATCTACAGGACGAGGCGGCTCCTTTCTCCTATTTAACTCGCTTCGCATTAGCTCTGTGCGTTCGTATTATTATAACATTGGTACACATTTGGGATGGATGTTAAACGGGTGTACATTTGCAGGACTTCAACAGTTATTATGGGCAGATAATGACGCGATTCAAACGCCATCTGCACCAAATTGTATTTAAATGTTGTGTTAATAGCACTCAAAGAATTATCTTTTTCTCCTTTGGCCAGACACTTTCACTCACTTAGGGCAAATGGGGAAAAACTTTTTGAATAGAATAATAGACACTTTAGATGTGAATTTTCATTGCGAAATTGGTTATAATGTAAGTTTAGATTACTTTTAAAATTGATTTAGATTTACAAAACTTTATGAATGAAATTTTCTACTGGTATTACTTTAAAAGATACTTCTGGACTGTTTTCTTTAAACATTTATTTAATTTTTAGTTTCTTTTTCAAGACGACTTACTCGAATAGAAGTTAAAGGTGATGTTTTTTTTTATTTTTTCGAATAATTCATTTTTTAAAACATTCCCGTCTTTATCTTTCTCACAATTTGATATCCTTTTTTCTCACTGAATTATATATTATGATTATTTTCGGACTTTGCCTCATATTGAAATATTTTTGCTTCTATCGAAACCATTTCGAAACCATGATGAGATCCCGCCATTGATCTTCGGGATCAAAACTTGAGGTTTCCTTAAAAAAACTGTTTCGATTCTTCGTTGTTATACCCATATGGTGAAACCAAAGGGTATATCAACTTTGCCTTACCGTTTGTAACGCCAAGATCCCGTCATCACACACAAAAATGAATTACACCAGTGTGTTTAGAATGATAAAAACAGTTGAATTTAGCATGTCCGTCCGTCCGTCCGTCCGTCTGTCCGTCCGTCTGTCCATCCATCTGTCCGTCCGTCTGTCCGTCCGTCTGTCCGTCCGTCTGTCCGTCCGTCTGTCCGTCCGTCTGTCCGCCTGTGGTGCGGATTGCGGGCGCACGGATTGAGCTACAGACTTGAACTTTTGCACAGATCCGTTTTTCGTAAAATGCAAGGCCAAGTTCGTTAATGGGCCATTAGGGTGGTGGGGGGGGGTGGGGGGGAGGGGGTACCCCCCATACGAACGAAAACGTTTTTGTGAATATCTCAAAAACGGTGCATCCTATCAAAAAAGTGCAAAAACAAAAGTTATTTAGGATAATCCATTTTTTTGTGTTTATTCTTGACCGCTGGATGTTTTATTGATGCACAAATATCTTATTTAGGATATGATTCTACATAAAACTCCCATACATCAAAATCCGATTGGAATAAGCTTTAAAAAATCTTATTGGAAAGTTTGCCTTCAAAGTGGAATTTGTGTACAACTGGTCGTTTCCATTTAAATTTGATTTCATTGTAATATTCAATTGTTACCATGAGATTTAGTACTTGAACATAAATGGTTTCAATAGAAGCAAAATTATTCCAACATGACGTATAGTCGGAAAATTATCAAAATAAATAATATTAAAATCCCAGAAATCGAGAAATTCATTTTTTCCCGAAACTAAGTATTCCAGAGGAAAGTTTTGAGTTGATCACAACTAATATATATATATACAACTGATATTTTAAATTTTCATATAATACAGAAATGAAGAGATAGTTTTTATAAGGACTCATTTAAGTACCTACACAAATACCAAAAATAAATAAGTTATAATTAATTCTCCCATCGTGAAGAATCATTTATCTGAAAATACTAAGTACCTAGTTGCCTGGCAATAGGAAATAACTTTTCTCTTACCTGATTTCAAATGCAAAAAAAAGAAGGATGAAACATTCAAAATTAACACGCTCAACTCGAATTCCATTGTTCGGAAAAGTTTTTAGTTTCAGTAACCGCTTGGTTCAATTACCAGTAAAAGGCGATTAAAATCCGGAAGCATCTGCAGGAAAAGTCCACTTCTCAATTTCTTCATTCTCTAACCGGAATTGGAATGTTTCAATCTGTTCGAATGTTCATCAGACTAACGTCAGGACATCCATCCCTATAACGTTGTTGTTGTAGCCCCCCATCCCCACTACCGCTGACCAGCCCCTAAATGCTTAAAGCAGACAAGTCAAAATGTAGCTAACATTGGAACTCGGAAGGGATGCTGCCCGGGTGTCCAGCTTGTTTCGTTCACATGTTTTACACAAGTACCGAAACTGTTAAGTGGTGGGGAAGCTCAGCATTGAGAACCACGGATTGCTATCATTCGGTTGGCTATGAATCGGTGTACCAGCATAGCATTTTGCATGAGAAATCATGAAAAAGTAAAAGCAGAAACTTGCAAATTCCCCGGATATTAAAAGGGAAGTAATTAGTTTGCAGCCAGGATCTTTGTTACTGGTAACGTTAAAGGTGAAGTGAAAAGTGCTACTTGGAGAAAAACAAAACAAAGCCAAAGATATTCAACAGCCTGAGCTTTAACTTCAGCTACAACTGGAGGTGAAGAATAGATAGGGTCTCTACCCCGGGGCATACAATTCGTCTTGTTGATCTATAGTATAGCGCACCCCCGTCATCATCATCATCGCCCTCCATTCACATTACATAGTCACCATCGCTTATGCCATGCCAGACGAGGAAAATAAAACGGTGAATTGCTTTTACAGGTGAGTACACTATGATGGTATTAAATTAGCATTTTATGAAGTTTTAATTCATTGAAATGTTGTCAAAAAAGATTTCAGCATCAACCAAAGAGAGTAAGGGAAAGAAAAAAAAAATACGGAACAAATGTTTCATACACCAAAACGGATAGAAAGCAGTGGAAAGAAAAGCCACATCAGGAAAAATCAACTACAGAATAAATAAGGGAAAAATCTTTGTAGGGTCCATTCTGGAAAACTTTATTCCCCATGAATATTTTAACTTGAAAGATGACATTCTGCTTCCGTTTCACTTTTCTTTTCTTAACTTGGCGACATTTTTTAGTCAATTAAAAAGTTCTCTTTTGTGTAATGTTTATCATTAAGAGGAAAAATACCCAATTCTGTTTGAAAAATATCAAAAATCAAATCAATATAAGGTTCTTTTTATTCTGAGAGGAAATTTGATAAAAACGAAGGTTCCAAGAAAATTTTCATAAAAATAAATAAAAACCTCTTTGCAAGAAAAAAACAATCTTTTTAAAGACATTTATGTAACGTTTTGTGAAGTCGACACAGCAGGAGTGTGCAAAATACATCACATCTGTAAGCGGAGCTCTGGGTAGTGATCTACCTGTATACACAATTGACTGCAAGAACATTTAATGTTCGACAACATTTGAATCATTTGTCCAAGGTCCACACTCGGTGATGGGTCAAAAGGTACAATACTGTTATCATTGCAATATCGTATCATATCATACTAATCATAATAAAGGGTGGTTAAATTTTAAGGGCCGATGTTGAATGTGAACCACACCTAAACGTCAAGTTTTCTTCTGGATTTCATTTGACATTTCTCAATTTCAGACTAACTCAATTTGAACCATGGAAAGATACACAATCGAGCAACGCGTTAAAGTTATTCAGGCTTATTATGAAAATGGGCGTTCAAACAAAAATTCATTTCGAGCACTTCGTGGTTTTCTTGATCAGCCCATTTTCATCTCAGTGGCTTCGTCAATAATCAGAACAGCCGCATTTGGGCGAATGATAATCCAAGAGTGATTGTCGAAAAACCAATGCACCCACAAAGAGTGACTGTTTGGTGCGGTTTATGGGCTGGCGGCACGAAGTGCACGATATGCATTTTGATTTGAACGCCCATTTTCATAATAAGCCTGAATAACTTTAACGCGTTGCTCGATTGTGTATCTTTCCATGGTTCAAATTGAGTTAGTCTGAAATTGAGAAATGTCAAATGAAATCCAGAAAAAAACTTGACGTTTAGGTGTGGTTCACATTCAACATCGGCCCTTAAAATTTAACCACCCTTTAATATAAAAAAATGAGTTGGTGTCTGTCTGTCTGTCTGTCTGTCTGTCTGTCTGTCTGTGCCTCTTTCACGCAAAAACGGCTGAACTGATTGACTTGAAATTTGGCATGCGTGTCTGTGGTAATTCTGGTTCCAACATAGGCATACGGAAAAAAAGCGCGAGGGGTGGGGGGAGTAAGGGGAGGGGGTAAAGTGATTTCGAAACTTAGTTTTTGCGCTATGTTACTCTTTCGCGGGGAAACTACCGAGCCGATTGGCCTGAAGTTTAGCTCCAACATTAGCCATAAAAAAAATTGAAAAAACTTAACCCGACAAGGACGGGTATGCAAGCTAGTAATATTAAAAAATCCAAGCTGCCCATTAAATCGATGCGAAAATTAATTTAAGCCAATAAAACTGATGAATCACCTTACCTATTTTTGAAAATACACAGCAAAATTGACAGTTGCTATTCAGATAGCGCTATGTGACTGTATCGAAAAAAATAGGTTCAGGATAGCAAAAACAGTTTTTGTTAGAGTGGGACACAAAAGCCCTTGCTGACGATTAGAACCAGGATAAGCAAACTCGCATAGAATACTCTAAAATTTATAGAAGGATGTTTTTCAAGAAGTGTTATGGTTTATCCTTAACCTTCTTCCGTCCCTCGGGTCTAATTTGACCCAAACAGAAATTAGTTTGCTTGTACCTTTAAAAATATTTATATTACGAACCTGAAATTTTTTGACTTTGCCTTATTTATTGTAAACTAGCAGTATGCAAAAATTTGGCAACTTCCGATTACCCGTTACACTGCTACAAAAATAGTCACACTAAAGACCTTCGGGTCTAAAATGACCCAAGGCAGTTATTCGTATAAGAAATGTTTAATTTAGTCATATTATATTATATTAGTTAGTGTTTGTAAACTATATCTAGAATACGGATCTAAAATCTTTGACCGAACGGGGTGATTTCTCGGGTATAGGAAACCGATTTTGTTGGATGTCAATTGGGAAAAACTCAACTGCCATATTTCTCAATTTTTGTATGAAGTTTTTTGACCGCTATTTTCGGGGAGAGTTCATTAGAACAATATATAAGTCTTTTGGGTTATACATATGTTGTTGTATGTTGTAAAAATTTCAAAAAACATAAAAAAACTCGTTTTTTGATTTTTGTATACACTAAACCTTTATGGGTCAAAATAGACCCGAGGAACTTTAGTGTGATTTTTTTTGAGGGACGGATGAAGGTTAATGGCACTCGGACCAAAGTACAATCGGACCAAGATCCCCTAACGTGTCTTCACCCTATCGTCCTGGAACGGCCGGGATAATCCCGGATGGGGTGTTGTCCCGAAAACTAAAATGTTGTCTTAGATTTTTTATTTTGGATTTTTCAAAAAAAAAAAAGATAATACGATCACGAAATATGCAAAAAAATTGGCTTGAGGTGGCTGTGAATTACATTCTTTTGCCTGCAGCGCGGCGCAGTATTTCTACGATTTTCCACAAACTGTGCATGTTTTTAAAAGTTTTAGCCTCCGGCGCATTTCTCTTTATTTGGGGTTTTCCATTTTCTTTCGCGATTATTTATTACGAATTGCCGAAATTTGTATTGACAATCTTTTATGCAACTCTCATAAGTCTACGCGATGGTTTTGGTGTACAAACACCGGTAAAAATTTTTGGGCGATTTGTTCCATGTTTTAATTAATTTTAATTTGCCATTGATTCCCGGCATTTTCAACTTTTATTTTATGGCGGCTGAAAAAAAGGGTGTTTTTTTTAGACGAATGGTTTTCAATCTGGCACTACTTTTTTCGGAGTTGGTCTTTTTGACAGTTGTCACTTGATTTATGCTCAGTTTGGTTTGCCATTTCGTCAAACGACCATCAAGCGCGTCGCACGTTCGGTGAATGGGCCCAAAACGAGATGGCCACAGATTCCGATTTTCACAAGAAAATTTTGTTCAGCGATGAAGCTCACTTTTGGTTGAATGGGTACGTCAATAAGCAAAATTGTCGCATTTGGAGGTATGGTAACCCACAAGCCATTCTTCAGACGCCGTTACATCCTCAAAAAGTCACTGTTTGGTGTGCTCTATGGGCAGAGGGAATCATTGGTCCATATTTCTTCAAAAATGAAGCCGGCCATAATGTTACAGTCAATGGCGAACGCTATAGAGCCATGATTAATGACTTTTTCGTGCCTGAATTGGAGGATGTTGATGTGGACGACCTTTGGTTCCAACAAGACGGCGCTACATGCCATACAGCCAACGAAACAATCAATTTATTGAAGGAAACTTTTGGTGTGCGCATTATCTCGCGTCGTGGGCTTGTGGCGTGGCCTCCAAGATCGTGCGATTTAACACCGCTGGAGATAAGTTCGAGACGATTGACGCCTTGGAAGAGAATATTCGGCGCCTTATTGCTGACATACGGCCCCAATTGCTGCAAAAAGTGGTCGAAAATTGGGCCTCTCGGCTGGAATTTATTCGAGCCAGCCGCGGCGGCCACTTGCCCGAAATCATTTTTAAAACATAACGGCAAACCCTTATCTTAATAATAAAACTAAACTCTTGGCCATAAAATAAAATAATATGCGTTTTATTTCTTCTTGAAAACCACACGTCTAAAAAAACTCCCTTTATAAGCATTTTCAAGTTTTTATTTTGTGGCTACTGAAAATACACCACCGAACAGGTGATCGATTTACAGAAATATTCGAACGGTATGTTCATGAAACACTCTGCGTAAAAATACGCAAATTCGCAGTCGGTAATTTTATCTGCTTTCATGAATGCGTTTATTTCATACGCAGGACAAATTTTCAAAAGGAAATACAGGGCGAATAAATAAATGTTGTTTTACGATATTTCAAAAACTATTAATTTTAACCCTTAATTTATGAGGTGAAAATCATATGCGTAAATGATGAGGTGGTTTCAGAAGGACTTGTTCTAATCACATACCAAATCCGTGCTTTTAACTCGGCATACAACACCATACTGTATGAAGGTACTGAAGATTTCAGAGTCACTGTGCTGAAAACATGAGAAATAGCAAAGAGAGAAAAGTCAATGTGGGTCCACTGGACCCACCTCATCAATTAAGGGTTAAAAACACAGGACAACGAGTATCAATTTTTTTCATTAAAACCCACTGTGTTGATTACCCTGCAAGCAGCATGGCAAAACTTGCCCTGTGTATGAAATAGACATTTCATGAATACCCATATTATTTTTCTTAAAATTTATTCATGTAAACGATATAACCAATTGTGATAAAAATCTATGTTACCTATTGTTATTAGGAAATTAAACACCTATTTTATCTGCTTGAGTTTCTTATATTTAAACTCTATAAAATGATTTTAGCCCAATAATACAAGAAACTATACCAGTGATATTTCCTTCCACTTTCAATTTTTTTAAAGACATCCTCAAGATTTCATAGAAAGGAAAAATTCAAATATAAATCACGGAAATACTTTTTAGCCAATATAACTCGGAACAATCGAAACAAGAAAAAAATCCTTTTGCCCGATTTCTCCGATATAATATCCGCGTGCAATATTTGTGAATGGTATTCTGTCCGCAAAAAGCCATTAGTAAACAAGAGAATTATATGACTTTGGGATATTGGAATATTGGCAGTTGAGGCTATCACATCAATATCTAATGAGCCGTAATGCCTGATATAAGACATCGTAGAATAAGGCAAATTCGTCGCAATCATAAAAATGTTCAATGTTCAAAGTTAAGCGGACAACGACGGATAAACTCCTTTCCGACATTTCCGATAATAATATCTAGCTTTTTATCTCCATATTTTTGTATGACTAGTAAATGTTATGGCTGTGAAATACTATTTCTTGCGAGGGGTTATTTCACATCTCTATATATTGGTTTGGTTTACAAGGTCCCAATATAAGTTGTTGTGATTTGGATAAGATATTCACATCTTTTCTATTCTTATGAATCTGTGGAGCTGGCATGAGAAAATGACTACGACATCATTGTTTGGATCATGAGTTGTGAACATCAAACCCCCAATTCGTGGGCGATTACAACCCCGTAAACGAATAACTAACGAGGAAAGGTCTTCTTGCGGTTATGCGATTTTTGATTTTTTTTTTCTTATCCCATGGTCATCGATTTACCCCGTTAGGCTTCCGGTCCCCTGCCCGCCTTTGATTTTTCTCAACTCCTTAGAGAGAAAGCTTTGATTTTTCCATCCCTAGATCTGTAAATTCCGGTCAAAAGAACTTTATCGGATTTATGTGATTTTATTTGAAATCAACCGCTCAATTTTTTTTTCTTCCTTATAATTTTTTTCGAGATTTTTCCGCTTTCGTTTTCTTAGGGGTTGGCCAGTTGATGGTCGCCTCGTTGGTTGATTGGTCGCTTGATCGGAAAACCAAAAACGGAAAAACTATACACGCAACAATTTAGATATTGTATAGTCGAATTTTCTGTGTTGTATAGCAGGGGGAACGAAAAGTACACGCACGATTCAATCTATACGAGACCAAAGTAGTATCCCCAAAAGGAGATTGATTATTCCTCTATATTGAAGCTTAGCCTTTTGATTTTGTCAAGTCAGCTTCAGTAGAACGGAAAAAGTTTCGTTATGAGATTTTTCCGATTCAAGATGATGATAACCAACAGGGACATAGCAACGAATTTTCTGATTTTCTGTTTTATTTTTTTTTCCATATTTTTCGGTATAAAACTTGATGTAAGAGCGAGAAAAGGTAGTGGAGTGGATACGGTATAAATGGATAAATGGCAAAAGGATCAGCAAATGCTGTGCTCCTGTGGGCAGCAGAGAGGGTATAAAATTACATAGCTAAACTGAAACTGAAGATGTGAAAAAAAAACAACAACAAGAATGAAACCATGACATGACCCAAAGGGATTACTGATTAAAGATGACATTTAAATTTATTCTGACGGTTTTCACATTGGCTGAAAGGGCCATTTAGTAGGGCACACCTGAATACGAAAAACGAACGACGAGAAGGACTCACAACTGACTGACTGATCCTGATGGTTTTTCGCAACGCATCACATGTTTATCTTCCGATCCCCTATCCCTATGTACGTTTGTTGATACATATTTCCATCTTATTTGACCACCGAAAGAAGTTCCTGATGGCAAAAGGGAATGAGTCATTTTTTTTTGTGTTTTCGTCAAAAATTTGAGATGCTTACCGGTGCAAAAATCCGTTTTCTAGTCTCCTTCCTTTGTTCTTTGAATCTCCAAAATTTTTCGCTTTCTACGTTTTATATTCATTTTTGTTATTTTTCTTATTTTTGTTATTTTCATTTTGTGGCCTGATGTTTGCTTTAGCTGGATTAGCTTCTTCCGAATCCTTTTCTTTTTTGATTGTTTATGCGAACCAACTCTTCTACCTTTCTACATACCTAACTCTTCTTCTAATATCCTTTTTTGTACCTCTTGTCATCCCATTCAGCAGCAATCCGACAACCAATACCGCTAAAGAAACATAAACCGAATTCCACCTGGTCACTGCATATGGTCAAGTTGATACATATGAAAGGATTTTTCATTTTCGGCTTTCGACAAACATAAAAGGGTTTTTGCGGACCACGGCCGCCAGGATCCAGGATGAGGCATACGGGGACTAAACGGACAATGTACACACACACAGACATATATATATATATATATATATATATATATATATAGACGACTTGGTGTATTCCCTTGAATCACAAGGGTGCCAGGTGCTTTTGCTCCAGTTACTAGACGTATTGTCGTGGTTTATTCGGGATAGTCAAAAATAAAATACGATATATGGGTTAAAGGATGAGAGTATCCTTTTTTTTATAAAAAAAGTGATTGATTTGAAATTTGAACGGATCTTTGATCTTGACTGCCATCGAAATATTGAACGAAACAATAGGGAAAAATGTGAAATTCTTTAGAGAATTTTAAGTGTGAATAAGGGTTGTTAGAGTCGTGGCTATGATTCTGGTTGATCCTTCTTTTGTAATGGTTTGTCGAAGAATTCTTTGACCCATGTCGATTATTCAGATAATTTAAATTTTATTTAGTTCATTCTTGGAAATGAACCTTTTTTGCCCAAACTCTTTTGTACACACAAAGTTAATAATCTCATGGACCCCTAAATTCAAAATTAGTTTGCAGAAAAAACAACGTTTTTAATATGAAAAGTCGAAAATTCAAAAGGACTTGAATGGATTTTTTTAAGTCACCACATGAAAAACATTAAAATTCATCTGTCCGCAAAGAAACTGAGAGAAATTTAACTTCCTGGAACTTATCAAATCACATGCTTGACAAATGGCCAACAAATCAGATTTTATCATATTCCAATTAGTTGATCTTCCACAAAATGTTGGTTTCAACTTTTGACTTTGAAAAATTCCCAACAAACCTCATGGATTTGTTACCACATTCTCAGGCTGTCGTCGGAAAATCGTCATTATGACGGACGTAATTAAAATAAATCAATTTAAGGCCACTGTCACTTGTTCCGTAATCTCTTTGGAGACGTCCCGAAAGTATGAAAAAAAAATTTTTTGACAGGATTTGAAACCGCAAACCCAGACTAATTACTTGAAGCTCACCCTAACGCGACCAACATGTAAAATCATCGGTACCAGAAGAACGCACAAACTGTATCAAATTTCCAACAAAAAATCTATACAAAAAAATATGGTTCAATAATTTCATCCCAGCAGCGTATCACTTAAAATCCATGCGATAACCCAAGAAAAGGAGAAAATCCGGGACCAATGGGAAATGGCTCGACTCCTCTTGTTTCATTTATAAACTCGAGAATTGGTCATAAATCATAGTGAGGAATTGGAAGCCCGAACGCAGAACTCCCAGTATATGGTATGGGCAACTGATTAGGAAAATTGCTCTAGATCTGGAATAAAGTTGCAAGGACACATATGGAACAGATGGAAGTATGCTCGTTATCCATACCCGTCAACATCGTTTCATATGGCTATAATCCGTGTCACTTCTAATACCTTTCTCCTCCAATGCCGCTTTATATGGCTGTTACATCGCTTGATATGGGACCAACGATAGCTAAAATTTATTAATATCGATGTTAAAACTCCAGTAAGCGGGTTAGGTTAAGATACGTATAGTCATATAACATCGTAAAGATCAACCCAATATACCAGTATAGAATATCAGATTCATTTGTCATTTAGTGTAATTGAAAAGAAATTTCCGTCGTTCCCTTCTGCCATTACATAATCTTATATATGGAGTACAAATAGAAGAGTAATCCACTTTCTCAAAACAGTATCGATTCGAATTTATGTTGAGGAATCATAATTGAATGTACATTCTATCAAAATATAATCCGACATTATCAGAACGTTGAGATACACTATTTTGATAACTGAATCAAAAATCTGTAACTGATATTAGTCAAAGACAATAAAAAAATATCTGCTTTTCTATTGAATTCTGTGAATTCGTAAATTAAAATATTTAAATGTTTGAAGAGAACAAACAAATTGACATATCTTTCTTACAAACTTTTACCTTTAATTTTATCAAAAATTAATGCAATTTACTGAAACAAATGACTGAAAACACGAGAACTGTTTGAGGTACAACAGATATTTGAAATTCAGCAAAGAGCTAGATTTTATAGAAATTGAAATTCAAAAACAAGAAAACTGAGCAACTACTTCACATCTGCCTTAAGCGCAAAATACAATTGGCCCGACACATCATTTACGGCGACAGATTACGGCGACAATGTCCTCCATATACAATTGCGCACACTTTGTTGTTCTAAACATCATTTGTGGGTATGGTGAAACCAAAGGGTATATTAACTTTGCTTTACCGTTTGTAACGCCAAGATCCCGTCATCACACACAAAAATGAATTACATCAGTGTGTTTAGAATGATAAAAAAATTGAATTTTGCATGTCCGTCCGTCTGTGGCGCGGATTGCGGGCGTACGGATTGAGCTACAGACTTGAAATTTTGTGCAGATCCGTTTTTCGTAAAATTCGAAGTTGAGTTGGTTAATGGGCAAAAATGGACCATTAGAGTGGGTAGGGGGGGGGGGGGAGGGGGGGGGTACCCCCAATACGAACGAAAACGTGTTTTGTGAATATCTCAAAAACGGTGCATCTTATCAAAAAAGTCCAAGAACAAAAGTTATTTAGGATATGATTCTACATAAAATTCCCATACATCAAAATCCGATTGGAATAAATTTAAAAAAAATCTTATTGGAAAGTTTAACTCAAAGTGGAATTTTGGTACAACTGTTCGAATTTTGATACGAATATCACCATACGGGTTTTCAATAATTGCCAGATTGGCAATTATAGCTTTTGTTATGTTTTTCATTTGATTTTGACAGATGGGCGGTGAGCCACATAAAACATTTTTTGTTACCAATTATCATACAAATTAGGAATGTGAATGTAAACAACAAAGCATACGAACTATATTTCCTAATACTTTCTTTGATTTCCCCGACGAGTGACGGAATTTAGATTTTATGACATCCCCATAAGATTTCATTTTGAATCAACCATGAAATTTTTGTTGGTGAGCTGGCCGACAAAAGTTAAATTCGATTCAACTTTTTACGACGACAAAGTTGGTCGGATTGATTGTAAACAGAAGCATAGGGTGCTATGAGTTTAAAATCTGAAATGTCGCCATAAATGTTGTTTCGGGTCAATTGTATTCGGGCCTTTAAGGTTAATAGCGGATTGCACAGGACTTTCCAATGATATTTCATAACATATCCAATGAAAATAAAAACCCTTTTTTAGATAAAATGCGATAAGACTCAAATTTACATTCTGCAGTGGCAGTGAATCTCAAATAAATTACATTAATTACATTATTTACATAAAATACATTTATTACGTCTAAAATCGGAGGTATTTAAATCGACGTCAAACACCTTGTCAAATCTACTCCAATTGCAGAACGTTACACTTTGGGAGGATACAAAAGATCGCAAAAAATCATGACAAAGTGGGAAGGGACGTTCGAAAGGCCAAAATTAGCGTAAAATATGTTATCGATAGTCTACATATAGCTGAATATTTTTAATCCAATTTTTAATTTCAAATTCCTTCTTATCTTAGATCCCACTACACTTTTATCCTTTTAAATTCTGCTTACATGCCAAACTACACTAATTGCATGGAGTTCTATTCTAAAGATGTTTACTGCAAATTGAAAATCCTCAAAAAACACAACGCAAACTTCAGAATTGGCTTCTCGAACGATAGTAGATATGCCACAAATGCATTTAAATGACATCATTTACAACGAAATCTTAATGCAAAGGTGTGCACCACGTGAAGTGAATGTGACCAACATGAATGTCTGAAAAAATCAATTTTAAAATCAATTTGATGTTATCTTGGCTTTGAGCTAATGATGATGGCACCGAAAAATTGGTGCAGTTGCACAGGAAGTTTAAGGTAAAATTGCTTGTCACATTGATATTTCCCTTAATAGGATGCCATTCTTTCAGTGTTGTAATATCCATTTTCGTTGCTTACCAGGTATTAAGGGATTCAACAGTTAAACTAAATGGGAAAAGTCAGTACTATTCTAATACAGCAGGATATTTAAACAGGAATTTCGGACGAAGTCTATAACTGGAGTGTGTGGTTGAATAAATAAACTAAACGTATAGAAAGAATATTTAAATTTTAATACTGTTATTCCAATGATACAGTCATTATACTGGAAATTACTAAACTTTTACTCATTTAGTTAACCAGTGGAATTTTAAATCGGGTTTGAACGCTTAAAAATACCCTAAAATAATTAGATTCAGACTTTGTCCGGAACTTTTCCAATTGATGGATCTTTTGAAATGTTTTTTAGATTGAGTTTCACGTTAAAAACAAATACCACTCGCTATCAGATTTTTTTTTCTATGTTATTTGGTGGCAGATACATGCCATGCACGAAAAATGCCAAAATGTAAGGTGACCATATTTATTTTGGGTTAATCCAGTGGTTTCCAAACTTTATTTTACCACGGCTCTCTTCAAAATATTTGATCATATGGCGCCTCTCTTCCATAGGGTAGCATCAGCAGCATAGTAGTTAATATGTACCTATATGTTACGTATTGTATTAGCTGCACGTGCACTTTTTTTTGTCAATACTGGCTAATATTCGCGCCTCCCCTTAGAGTAGTCCACGCCTCCCTAGGGAGGCGCCCCTCCCAGTTTGGAAAACACTGGGTTAATCGGTGGGAATATGGTCTAGGGAGGGGGAGGAAGGAGGAAGGGGGGTTGAGGAATAACGAAACAACTAATTCTATACTCAAATCAGATAAAAACCATCAAATTAAATTCGGGGCAAAACTTTAAAAAAATATACGCCGCAGGCAAAACTTTTTTTAACCGAGATTAACAGCGCAAATTAACTCGATTTTTAGAGCTACCTACATTCCTTAGATAAATGCCAAAACGCCAATAAAGCAAAATGTGCCGCAGTCAAAAACTTTTGAAATACATGCACCCTATGAAGAAATTCCTAAAAAACTATGATTTACAGTGATCTATAGCCGAAGTTAATTTTGTTTTGCATATTTACTCTTCGTTTTTTTCCAGAGTTTGTTAAATTTCAATACGAAATTGAATAATCCGGGAGAAAAGAATAGTTTCTTTCCGGGACGCTGTGACCCCATGCCTTAATTCGGGAGTGTTCCGATTAATTCCGGACGCATGGTCACCCTACTAAAACGTCTTATTACCTAGAGCTAAAAAAAATACCGCAATTCTGGAAATGCTGTCAATTTAAATCAAGAAAAAAAAAAATTTTTCTTCAAAGAAAATTAAAAATTCCCCCTAAAGCTCGGAGAGAAAAAAATTCGATTTACAGAAACGTCTTAAAAATGTTTAAAAAAAAACTCAATCCCGCGAGCAAGCCTTTCTATAAATAGGAAAAACTTTGTAAGAAAATCTTCCTGAACCCTTTCACAGCGGCTATCAGTCTTAATTTTTAAATAATTTTCTTCAAATAGAGGTTGTTTATTTGAGTGTTTGAGTTATTAATTTAATGTATTTGAGACAAACATATTATAAGGGAGGACAGAAGAGGGTGGGACATATATATCTCATTCACCTTTTATGATTTAAAAAAAATCATGTTTGCTAAAAATACTCCGACAGTCCCTTAGAATCATAGATATACTAGATCGCTCGATTTGCTGTCTCAAATGGTCCCATTTCAATACAGTTCAGTGAATCAAAACGAGTCAAGTAAGAGCGAGATAACCGTATGAAAATAAATATAGTCCTCTCGTTTAAACCGTGAGCTGTCAAAGGAAAATAGACTTTCGGAATGGTGTTGGCGCCTAAAGTTATTTGTTTGCGCCTAAAGTTAGTCTCAAACTTGTGAAATTTGAATTTCGCGGCAAACTAAATTTGAATTTCGCGACCTTATACAGTTCAGTGGATGCGTTCAAGTACGATAAAGAGGGAAATACTTTTGGGACCATTTTTCAGCAGAGCTTTGTATGGTGACAGTTGTTCTATGTTATATAGTTCTATGCTTAGAATATAGTTGGGAAATATTTTCCGGCATTCGAAATGCATTTTTAAAGTGGAAAGCAAAATTTAATACCGGAAATATCAGAGTTAAAGTTTCGGATAAAAAAACAAAGTTAAAACTTATCTTCCTAATGGTCGTTTGTACTAACGAAGCTTTGCAACTTAAGCTAAACTTAAATTATTTAATTAATCAAGAATTTCTGAAGAATTTAAAGAATTTTTAATTTCTATTTTTTTAAGAATATCGTCGCAAACGGACCAAAAAAAAATTTTGTGATGGAATTAAAATCGAACAGGAGGCGGTTAAAATCTTCAGTTGGAATAAAATAGTAAAACTCAAACTTCAGGTTTTTTCGTGGAAAAATGAATGAAATTTTTGCTATAATTATTGCAAAGTTTTCCCCCAAGTTAATTAATTTGTAATTGTCTCCTTATTGGGATATCACGTTGTATTATTAAAAAGGGAGGAACTTTTAATATTAAATTAGTACTGTATTAACAGGACTTATAATTAAGTCAAAAACGAAACCAAATAAAAATAAAACGAGGAAAAGGATAGGAAAATTGGAAAATATATAAATTAAATTAACGAAAAAAAAAACTTGCGGTTAAAATGAGAACATGGCCCTTGCCGATAGCCTTCACTGATGGTAGCTTTTTATGTTTTGCTTATGGTCTGTTGGTAAAAATAAAACAAGACCTTAAAGGCTTTTGTTAGTTAATTTGTATTCCAGTCCAGAATAGATACTAACGAACGATATCTTTGAAAGAAACCATTAATGCAAATACGCAGAGCTACCCACAAATGAGCAAAATTTTAATAAGGCTAAAAACTCACTCATTCACTCGTCGTTTGTATTTGTCCCTTTCCATCTCAATAATTAAACCTTCGAAGAAATGCCAACAAATGAATTTTATTATCCACCAACAAGGAAATTTGTTTTAATATTGATGAACTTCTATGTTAATAAATAATTGATGAATTTTAAACTTGAGGATATCTTCTTCTATAAGCACTTGTAGAAAAAAGGAGTACACAAATAACATACAGCAACAACAACAACACCAGCTAATGTAAACATGACATGATGAAAATATCAACGGTATTTCAGGTAGATATCTTACAGTCTTACAGTTGGATGGGGTTAGGCTATTTGGTTGATTATGATGTTGCTGATGATGATGCTGATGTTGTTGTTGATAGGGTTTCAAACATAAAACGGAGTCGGGTATGTAGACGGGGTGTGCAAACGCGTAGGTACATTTCGAAGAGTTAAGAAAATTCATCGGTTCACCTCCACCGAATAGCTTGACACCATGGCAAGATAATTTAGCCAAGGTGACGTAATCTAAATAATAAAGCATCCTCCTGAGATATCCTTTTTAGGACATAATAAGAAAATTCATTCGCTCTACCTTCCAATTGGTTCGTTGTACCGTCAACTCCGGTAAATCCACTTAATACGCAAACACAAGTCTTTACGCAATGTTATTCGTATGAAGACCAAGTCTCATAGCACGTTACGCTTGCTTTTCGAAAGAAATTTCATCATACTTGCTGATCCTTATAGCGCTCGCCTTTCGATGGCATTCTGTGAAAACTCTTGTATGCCAAAAGAAAAATCCCGATTCACTTTAGAAGTCGCCTCGATGCCTATACCTAATTTTGGGCTATTTCCAAAATACTCTGAAATTCTATGTGCTATGGACAAAAGGATCCTTACTTAGTTAACAGGAGCCATTGGAGAATAAATTCCCGAAGTCACACTGCCCACCCCCCAGCCTAATGTTCAATGTTGAATATTTTTGTCCAGACGAAATTCAAGCAGACGAATTCATCCCTTCCATGGCCCTTCGGAGCCTTGGGGTCTCTTCAACTAAGCAATCTAGGCGAAATTCCATCTATTGGCTAAAATGAAACCGGAATTGATATAGCGATGGAGGGGGGAGCGTTTTCAGGACTAAAGCGCAGACAAAATCAGAAGTAAGGATATCTTACAGCACACTAGCCAACCACCACCATCGAAAGCCATCTCCAGTGAACCCAGCACTGTCATATATATGCAAAACATGAAAACTTTAATTACCTTGGGGCATAATAACTACTTAATCATAATGAAACAAGGTATCTGTCCATGGCTATGTGCGGTTCTCATCCTGATTCTGATGTATTTATTTATATGTGTATTACCATATTTATTCTACAAACGAACTGGTATGTGTGCCAAATCAAAGGACCACACAAACATTTCTATTTATTTTGAAAGTTTAGGTGTGTTTCATAGTATATCTTAATGAACATCCAAACATATCTAATATAATCTAATAGATACAAACATAAGTAATACACATTTCTCTATAAGTAGAATTTAAAATGAGTATAAAAGCCAAAGCCATAAACGAGAATTCAACTTGGATAATATATTCAAAGCTTTTTGGAATAACCCTAGATGAAAAGGACATTGTTAATATTGTTATACATAAAGTGGAATTTTGGTTTAAGGAATTTTCCAAAAACAAAACGAAAATTGTTCGAAAGTTTTCATAATTCCCCTATCTATTCTAAAACTTGGCATACTGGATGCTTTGGTTTCTTCGTCTTCTTTGGGGTACTATTCACATTCATAGCGATATCAAAAATGCCCTCAATATTTGTGTGAAAACTTTAATGTTTCACTATGTGAATTTTAACAATTACTTTTACTTTGCCACGCGTACTCGTTTGAAAGATTAACAATGTGAAACAATTCTAGATTTGTTTGGGATACGTAAAATCCCATTCAAAATCAGAAAATAGTACTTTACTAAACATTGGCTATTACTGAAATTTCTTTGGTTTTAAATTGTGATTTAAAAAAAAAAACTAGGAAAAACTATTATTTCCAAAATTACGAAACGAAAAAATCAAATCTAACGAAAGAAAAAATTACAATATGTGCGCCGCAGGCAAAATTTTTCTAAAGAGAATGTGGCGCAATGATTTAATAAAGAGCTACACCATCCCAAGCCAAGCGAGAAATCACTCCACTTTTCGTGCTCTTTACGTTCCATAAATAAATGCAACTAACATTTGAAACAAAATTCAAAAGAAATTTTTTTTAAAAAGCTCTTATTAAAAAGATAAAATAAAGATAAAATCTTTAAAAAGATAAAGATAAAATATTTTTTTCTTGCGCTGTGTATCACAAAAAAATTGCGATAAACATTTATTTTCTTGTATTTTTTTAATCTCGCTTTTATTGCTGGTACACAGCGCCCCAAAAATGGTTTTTTTTTCCAAAAAATTGTTTTTTTACTTTTTTTAAAAAAAAGCTTTATTCAATTTTTTCATTTTGTTTTATTTTTTATTTTACCTTTTTTGTCAATTAAAAATTCCAAATGACGTCTGTCTTTCACCACGCTTATATATATGCTTTTTAGTCGTCGAAAATATATCCTTACATTTGAGATATCCTTACAGATTTTTTGACTCCAGAATCGGATTCAGCGACCCCAAGAATCCACAGATAAAACTTTTTTCGGAAAATTTGCAGAAAGGATAATTACGTTATCCTTACAGGACCTTCCGTTATCCTTGCAGACTTTTCAACATGTGAATCCGATTCAAAAGATCAGATTTTTCCCGGAAAATTTGAGTAAAACAATAATCACGTGATCCTTATAGGACGTTCCGATATCTTTACGAGGCAAAGAAAATATTGTATTGTCACCGAAGTTTCGTATGTGTGCCAAAGCGGATGAGTGTAAACGGGTAAAAATTTAATTACAATATTTGACCCCGACCAACAGATATGAAAGCAAGCTAAATAAAAGCTTTTAAAAAGGTAGCTAAATAAAAATCTTTGAAAAATACCAACAAAGAGAAATGCGTCGAGAGTGAAAACTAATGAAATCTATCCGCTTTAGGTAATAGATCTTTGAAAAAATATGTCGCAGGCGAAAAAAAAAATAATTCACAGCAACTCCCAGCCAAAGAAAATTATCAGGGTATTCACAGTTCTCTTTTAATTTTCGGTATTCGGTGTTTTCGGTAATATTAAAAGACTGAAAATATTCTGCTGTGAACATCCCACAGGACAGATTTGAGAACAGCGCTTTTATTGGATACGTGACCAAATCATGAACTGCGAATTTGATTGTAAAATATGTCACATACCTTTAAATCCATGTTTGATGTATTCTTTTGAATTACTATTTCAAAATTGAAAAAAATTGCAATCCGATGAGATAACCAGCGAGAAAATTTGACAACTAAAAACATTACTAGCGCCACTCGCGGTTGATTCTTGATGAATAACCGGGCCGGAAAACACGACTCAAGGCATGTCTAGACCGAATCCGGCAATCCGGTAATTCATTTTTACATGAACCAAATTACCGTCTCGGTAAAAATCTGTTAAATTTGACTGAATTACCGAGCGGTAAATTTACTCGCAATTTAAAAGAGGACTGTGAATACCCTGTATGTTTTGCTTATTTAATGGCGCATCTTCCCAGCTTGTCGTAATTACATGATTTTTATGTGAAAAAAAATAACAAATTGTTTAAGGTTTCCAATAAAATTTTCCGCAAATTTTTTTACGTGTAAAATTCTACGAAAACTTTTTTTCCGGAAATTCAACGAAAACCTTATTTTCCCGTAAATTCCAAGAAAACCCGTTTTCCGAAAACTATTCAGATGTTTTGGAATAAGTATGCGCGCAGTTCCAATACAACATGACGAAAGGAACGTTTCGAAAGCATGAGGATAATTTGTCATCCATCCACACATTTTCCTAGTCCATCATTTACACGTATTACACGTCACAAAAGTATTTCTGAGAAAAATAAATTTAAAATTTTAACCAAGAAGCATTTTTAAGGCTGGCACAAGTCGGAAATGTCTACACTGAGCGAAAAAGTCATAGAAAACGCATATGAATTCGTATGTTTCAACTATAAAAGGGCGCCATTGCGCAAAATTGTAAGATTTACATTGAGTAATGTGAAACACGGCCGCATTGTGAATTCAACATTTTGCCATATGAATTGATACCCATATTTTGCATTTTAAGCAGCAAATATGCGGCGTTTTCTTTCTCCCTCGAATGGTTACTTAGCTTGGTGAGTGAACAGAGATGAACAAATTAAAACGTAAACAGAAAGCGAACAAGAAAAATCTAATGGCGATAAATTAATCGAAACTTTTTGTGGAGTATTATTTTATAATGGACTTTTCCTCCGATTGCATGTCGTGATTTTAGTTGCCACGAAAATTTTTCGACAATATTGGATCTGAAATTTAAACAGATTTTAATGGGCCATCAAATTATTTAGTTTTAATGAAAAATTTCTTTAATTTTATTTTACCGGTCAAATTTATTTTTTCTTTTGCAATGAAATTTTGATGCCAATAAAATTATGCTGTTTCAAAAATGTCTGCTATATACTTTTTATGCAATATCCTTCAGTCATTCGCCTGAAATAAGAAATTTAATTCTCGAAACGAAATCGTTTCCATCAAATGTCAATGGGAAATATGGCGGCTGAAGGCATCAACTTTCTTTTTCTTTTTACATTTGAAAATACAAAATTAACCTCACAAAAATATAAAAGTATAAGTTGAAATGCATGATTTTATAGTCGAAAAATGTAATTTCGTATGTAAGTCGAAAAATGTAAAGTCGAAAAATGTAATTTCGGATTTTATTAACTCACATGTATTAAATGATATGGAAAATTGTAAAATTTACAAATCTTCAATGTAAAATTATATATGATTTATATTATTTTGTATTTTACTCTGGGTTTTTCAATAGTACATATCAATTCATCAACAAACAATGTAAAATTTACCATGAAAACATAGTTTTCCCTGTTTTCATATTAATGTATATGTAAGATCAATAAGTTTATATTGAAAATTGCGTGCTTTTCCAATTTGGGGAAAGTTTTTACAATGCGAAGATTTACAATGCATCATTGTAAATATCGCAATGGGGTATTTCTCTCAGTGTAGTATTTATCACTACAAACTTCTATTTATGGTTATTACTAAAGTATTATAAATGTTTAATGAAAATGCATGTGTTTGCAACAGTTTTTTCGATTTAGATTTCACTTCAAAAAAATACCTTTTCAAATATTAACGATAATGTCTAATTTATTCACTGAATATTGATAAAGATGTTATGGACTCAACCCGCCAACTTTGAAATCATTCCGACGACGACGACGAGAACTCGAAAGACACCCCTTTTTCGTACCAATTACCATTACTGCAAGAAGCCTATATCCATTTATTTTCAGGATCAAGCCATAAAAGACGAAAAAGGGACTTTCTATGCAATTTTTGAAATGGTGGGCAAAATTTATTAGACTTGGATTCACATATCAAGGGCATAGAACAGCACCAAGGGTGAATATTCCTCATTCAGCTATAGGATATATTTTACAAAGTAACCCCACAAAAATAGAATCCTAAAGCGGCAATACCCCTCTAACCAGGTTGTCTGGCTCCTGAGGGTTTTCATTCTGATGATGATGATGGAAAAAAATAAACTATCGGCAATAAATTCAACTTTGAATGCGTGCAACTCGGAGTTTAATAATTGTTATAAATAATACATGAGAGGAATATCGTGTTGCACGCACATGCATTTCAAGTTCATATTTGTCTATGTTTAAATAGATTTAAAAACCACTTTGGCAGTTTTTTTTTTTGTTTTTTGAAACATTTAAGGGAATTTAAGGGAATAACGGTATTGATGAGGAAATTTCAAATTAAAAATTGCCAGACAAGCAGGCAAAAATCCTAAGAAATAAAGTTTACTTGTTTTTCTTAAATCTGAACTGATTTGTCTGAAATTTTTGAATGGATTATATGAAATACAAACATGAAAACTGGTTTTTTAAACCTAACCAACAACCACTGAACCATTGAAATTTGAGTGAACCAAAACCAAACCATAAACCGAAACACTATGGGAAAAGGTGTCGGAGCCGAACCAAAACCCAACCAGATTTTAAAAACTATGGCCAAGTCGAACCAAAACCGAACCAGTTTTTTCTCTAATGCCGCGGTCACACGACGCTGTTTTGCCAGCCGCTGGCTGCTGTTGGTTAGTAGCGCTGGCTGCTGTTGGTTATGCGGCAGTCACACGACGCTGTTTTGCCAGCCGCTGGCTGCTGTGGGTTAGTAGCGCTGGCTGCTGTGGGTTAGTAGCGCTGGCTGCTGTTGGTTATGCGGCAGTCACACGATGCTGTTTTGCCAGCGCTGCTAGCTGTTTGGCTGTTAGCAGCCGTTTCAGCAACACTGTTTTGCTACTTGCCAGCGCTACTAAAGTAGAAATCGTGTGAACCCTCTCAGTACGCTGGCTGCTATTGCTACTTGCCAGCGCTACTAACCAACATCAGCCAGCGGCTGGCAAAACAGCGTCGTGTGACCGCCGCATTTCCGAACCAAAAACCAATTTTTTTTTGTGGTTCCGTTCGGTTCATATTTGAATTTTCAGATGAAACAATTTTTGTTATTTGCTATTTTCGAAAAGATTTATAGACGCACATGTAGAAATCAAAATCTTATTTGGCGATTGATCCCTGGCAATTGTAGTTTTTCTTATGTTTTTATTTCTCTACCCAAACAATATAAATATTTCCAAACTACGTTTAAGAAAGCCTAAAATATCCATGTAAAAAAAGTATAGCTAACACAGAGATTGTAAAAAATTTGAATAGTTTTCCATGCAAAAAAGTATCTAACCGAAGATAAACAGCAAGAAATGACTGGAATCTGTTTTAATTACGACCGAAACTATAACCTCATTAAAGATACAAATTTAACAAGGGGAGAAATTAATCAGGAGCTGTAATCAAGTAATAACCAGCCATGTTTCTGTGGTAGTTTCAGGCGAAAAGTACATTCCGTGCAATAGCGAAATGTTGGGTGAAATTATCGCTGGAAAACAACTACCAGAAATGAAACACGACGAGCTTCAACAAACAGAGATACAAGCTGGATATAAAAGTCTTTAGTCTATACCAGGGAAATCTTTTTGCCTCATGTGAATACTCTTTATTCATACACAATTACTACGTATAATTCCAACAACAACTATAGCAAATCTACCTAGGTTACATGTTATGTAATTCTCGTGATATATTCATCATGTTCACGTACGGCAACAACGTAAAATGTCTACAAAGCAACTCATAAACTTTGTTTCACAGAATATCACATGGTAAAAACGAATAAGATGGCAAAAAAGAAACAACAAAATTTTGTGTCGTCTCTGTGTATATGTGGATATTTTTACTTTTAGTAGTCCTTTTATCTTTGGTTTTCTTTCATTAATGACATGCTTACATACTTCAATCCAGACAAGTAAACAAGGCGTTAATTAGTGTACCTTAGCTTTTCTCTTCTGTTCTCTTCGGGTTAACCCGACCTGGCCCCCAGGCAACTTGCTTTATCACCTTTCGTTCATTAAACATTATCCTTAAAACTGTATCTGAATCTGTTCTGTCGTATCTGACTATCTATCTGTCTCTGTATCCGACCGACGAGTATCCATACGAGCCGGGTGCTTAAATCTACGAGTAAATCTAAAAATGTCTCTGGATCTGAATAGCAACGCGACCAAAGTCATTTCCAAGGTTGACTCAACTTAACAAGAGAAGATTTCCTTTTTGAATTTTTAGTGTAGGATACTCCAAAGGACATCTTTATATCCCTTTCGGTTATGTACACTACAGGGCCATTATACTATCAGCATGCATAAAAGTTAGGCATTTTTGCTACATTCTTCCCATGTCAGACCCACGTAGCAAGCATGAACTTAGTCCTTCATTCAATACATCATCACTTCTATTTCAAGTGTGTATTGTAATAAAATTGCTATGCTCTGTGTTTATATTGCGCTATAATGATCTTACAATTGTGCAAGCAAAGAATTACGAATAAACGAGTATGTTTTTTTTTTCTTTTTGAATGGGTGAAAAAGTTATCTCATTCAGACGGCCAACGACGTGTCCTCGAGGAATCAAAAGTTAATTGTTGGAAAATACAAGAATTGTGTGGTAACAATTTAATGGTCAATTAAATCATTTCAAAACTCAAAAACCAATTGAAAAAGTTTTTCATGCAAAACAGAGACATTGCACTTGATTTAATGGAAAACAAATTCTACCGAATGTTACCGAAATTGTTTAAAATTCCGCAAAGAGGTTTTTGCAAAATAATCCTATTGGAATTTCTTGGCTTATAGGTCTGCAAAAACAGAAAATAATATAACAAAAATATTATATTATTTTTGTGGATGTTTTCACATCCAATTTCCCCCCAATAGGTCAGGCATGTTTGCCCTGAAAAACCATCAGGAGCCTGTTTCTGGTATGGAAGCTGGCTCACCGTCATCAGAGCCTGCTTTACCAGCTTCCACTCTAAATATGAGAAAAGCTACACTTACCAAGGGGCAATCGTAATATACTCTATATGAGAACTGCAGACTGAATTTTTTGATACTGAATTTTTTGACTGATCAATTTCTTCAAGTTTGGTAATAAATAATAGTCGGAGGTGGCCAAATCTGGAGAATATGGTGGATGGGGAACCAATTCGTAGCGCAATTCATGAAATTGTACCATTGCGACTGCGGACTTGTGCGCCGCTGCGTTGTCCTCGTGGAAGAGCACTGTTTTCTTCGCTAAATGCGAGTATTGTCGCTTCAAATCGGCGTCGAATCGATCCTGCATAATATTCGGCCCAGTGATCGTTTTGCCCTTTTTAATGTAATTGATGTGAACGATACTAAACTTTTTGACCGGCAGACTCACCTTGCCCTTCTTCGGCTTCGATTCGTTTGAATGTTTCTAGTGTGGCCTTAGCCTCTTCTAATTAAACCCATGACTTGTGATGACAACAGATTTCCGCATGTCTGTCCGTCCGTCCGTCCGTCTATCCGTAAACACTATAACTTTTGAAGGCATCGAGCTAGAGACCTGAAATTTGTTACAGTTTTGTTTCTCCTAAATAGCAAGGCTAAGTTCTCGAAAGGGCAAAATCGGAACTATTTGTTCCTCTTACCTTCATATAAACGAAATAGTTTTTTTTTTCAATTTTCGCGAAAACGATTGGCGACATCGAAAATTTCATCAAAGCAAAGTATTTTTAAAAGCTTTTATTTAGCTCGCTATTTTGTCTGTCTGTTTGTTTGTTTGTCGGGGTCAAATCTGGCAATCAAATTTTGACCCACTTCCACTTGTCCGATTGACTTGAAATTTTGCACACTTATATAAGTCCGATGACAATACAATATTTTCACTACTTCGTCCTTGTAAGGATAACGGAAGGTCCTGTAAGGATAACGTGATTATCCTTTTCTCCAAATTTTCCGGAAAAAAATCTATTCTGGGGGTTTTTGGGGTCACTGAATCCGAATCTGTCATTAAACAGTCTGTAAGGATAACGGAAGGTCCTGTAAGGATAACGTGATTATCCTTTTCTCCAAATTTTCCGGAAGAAAATCTATTCTGGGGGTTTTTGAGGTCGCTGAATCCGAATCTGTCATTAAAAAGTCTGTAAGGATAACGGAAGGTCCTGTAAGGATAACGTGATTATCCTTTTCTCCAAATTTTCCGGAAAAAAAATCTATTCTGGGGGGTTTTGAGGTCGCTAAATCCGAATCTGCCATTAAAAAGTCTGTAAGGATAACGGAAGGTCCTGTAAGGATAACGTGATTATCCCTTTCTCCAAATTTTCCGGAAAAAAATCTATTCTGGGGGTTTTTGCGGTCGCTGAATAGGATTCTCAAGTTAAAAAGCCTGTAAGGACATCTCAAATGTAAGAATATATATTCGAAGACTAAAAAGAAAAAAATTAAAAAATTAAAAAAAAATTTTAAAAAAAAGCTTTTATTAAAAAAGAATGCACTAAAAAGAAAAAAATAATTTTCTGGACGCTGTGAATCACAAATATAAAAGCTTTTAAAAAGCGAGATAAAGCATAAAACAATAAAATAAAAATTTATCTCGCTTTTTAAAAGCTTTTCTATTTGTGATTCACAGCGTCCAGAAAATTATTTTTTTCTTTTTAGTGCATTCTTTTTTAATAAAAGCTTTTTTTTAAAATTTTTTTTTAATTTTTTAGAACATTATTTCACAAAAATCTTCCCTACGGTAAATCCAATCGAATCATTTCTTCTCCGCTCCCCCCCCCCCCCCCCCCCCTCACAAAATTGATTTTTTTTTTTGTCCTTATATAAATTATTTGAGGATTGGTACGTGGCAATCGTAGCTTTTCTCATTTTTTTTACAACGGTTAAGAATCTAGGCTGAAGATTTCCCAAAAAACTGTGAATGAATCTTCAGATGTTTTTGATTTCGTGGAATATATTTTAATTAGCCCATTTGGACCTACCGTACCATATACGGTACGGTTAATTTCTTGACGTACTGCCTCTATTTTTTTGAGTATGCGTGTGCCCACCGCACCATATATGGGACGGGTGGCTGTCGGCAACCCTTAAATGGTTGAATTTTTTTAGTATTTTTGTTTTTTAAATTTTTTTAGTATTTTTCTATTAATTATATTTTATTGAAAATTTCATAAAATTTTGACTTAAATAGTTTCAGGTCTAAATGGGTTAATGACATTTACTAATAAAAGTGTCTGAGAAATGGGATTTTGAATTTGAAAAGATCAATTTAAGCGATATTGCGACAAAGCAGTTCATTCAAAATGTGGCCTCATTTAATCATAATACAATATTAAATTTTAATTTTTATAATGAATTTAACTATTTTAATCCCACTTAACCGATACCAAGCTATGTTATCGCGTATTAGTTGAAAATTCTCATTTTAATATGTATTTCTTTCCTACCACCACACATTTTCACATAATATAAAATGATCAAAATATTGGCAAATAGGTGAATAGAGAAAAAACACGTATGACCAGTAAATTGTGAAACAAATAAGTGCCGCAAAATATTCACCCTCAATCATATAAACTCATCATATTAAAATCCATGCAATAAAACCTCACCTATCTCAGGTCTATTTATTTAATTGAAATGATACATTATTTATATTTGGTCATAACGTAAATTTGTTTTGTACCTTCCATTGCACATTTTCGCATGTATTTCTGTACTCTCTATATGGCGATATAATCAAATAAATTTCATAGTGCATAGTTGCGCCGTACTCTAAATAAATATATGTGAAATACGGACATATTTTAACTGATGGTTTGTTTACCTATGCAGGTGCAATGGCGGAATCCACGAAAAAAAAAATTGTGCAAATATTTGGTCATGGTGTCAAAAATATTCCTTTTACTAATCAAATCGATGCTCGCAACTGCTGCATATAAAAGCCGGTATTTATATTTAAAAAATAATAATCAAAATGAAACGAATCAAATTAACTTTCAAATTCAATATAAAAATCGTGTATCGACCTATTTGCAGATTCACCACGATGTGAAATGAATAAACCAATTATTTGATTTGTTCAACATTCAAATTATAATCGAAATTTATATTTAGAAAGAGCTCGTTTAAAAAAAATTTCTTTATTTGTATGCAAATAACTTGTATAGCCACAAAATTTGTCGATCGCTGTGAGGGGTTCTCAACTTCAGCATCCTTTCTAAAAATTTACTGTGACAAAAACCTTTGGATGAAAATCTTTAAGAAAAATGAGCCACGAGAGAAATTGCTTGAAAAAAATATGACATAAAGTAAAATTCTTTAAAATAAATGTTTATCAGTAAAGTAGAATTTTAATTTAATAAAAAAATCATTGACGTTGAGGCTTCTACCTTCAAAAAAACTAGCGCTTTATTAGTTTTAGTATGTCCGTCTTTTTTCCTATTGTCATGAAAACTTAATTTCATGAAAATTATTCTCAGCAGATTTTGTGATCCTCTCTCCTCCCTCCCTTCAATACACAAATATTTTGCATCCCCACGCCACCGAACTGTTGGAAAACAGTAGTCTAAACGCCACTTAAATTTCAGCCTTTTGAACCCTCTTCTCATACGTCACTGGATGAAATTCGGTATTACGGTCAAAAAACACCAAACCACCCTCTTTCTGAAAAAGTTTTTGGAGAAAAACGTTTTTTCAAAGTGTGCGGTTAAAGTTTTTTCGAAAACTAAGCTCTTTTGAGAGAAAATGGATACAGCATAACTAAAAAGATTTTTTTTTTTTTGAGATCATTTTCACATATTTTTCCCGAAAATAAGTATTACAGAGGAAAGTTTTGTGTTGATCACAACTTATGCTGCGTTTACACGAATGACAAATTTGTCATTTTTTTGTCATAAATTGTCATTATCGTGTAAATAGTATCATTTTTGTCATTAGTGTAAGGAAGGCAAAACTAGGCTCGGTGAATAAATCGTTTGAGGGTAAAGATGTAGTCTCCGATGTCGTGCGCCGGTCCAGTTCACTCCTGCAAATTTAAATAAAACAACACGTAAGTCTATAAGACTTAGTGAGGGCTTACAGTTACCCGCCCTCTACCTCGGACAGACCAAAAAGGACACGACGAACGTGTCTCTTCCTTCTGGACCCCAGATGACAGGGTAGTCAGCGACACACGCCGACAAACAGGGTAGTCAGCGACACACGCCGACAAACAGGGTAGTCAGCGACACACGCCGACAAGCGACTCACGCTCAGGTGAACGACACACGTTCACCTTCCCTGATTCGTCACCTTATCCAGCAACTCAACAAACCAACAGACGTAAAACAATCTACCTCATTACTTCCCTTTCCGTATCATCCCCAAAGAACGACTACAAATATCTACTATAATCTATCTTTACTACTTATCAATTAACTATAAACACTCACCATAACTAATAAACTGCAAACCACTCACTCGTTATCAATCCGGGTTTGTGACAGCGGCTAACTGTCACTACTCTGAATACTCGTAGCCAACTACGATATGCAGTTCAAAGTAGATTCGAGTGAGCTAAATAACAAATCCTTAATAATTACCCTAACATTAGTTCTGTCAGAAAAATGGCTGTCTCTCATAAAAGAATGAACCTGTCCATTCTTTTATGACAGATTGTCATTATCGGTCATTATTGTAAACCCAGCATTAAGGTGGGTTTAGAAACACGAGCATTTTCATTTTTACTGGCAAAGTGAGTGAAATGCCAGATTTCTTATGACTTTTTCATCAAGTGGGAAGGGGACGGCAAGCCACTCAGTAAAAATTTTACTGAAAATTTTGCTTGCATGTAGTGGTTTTACTATCCATAATTTTCGTCGACGATAGGAAAGTTATGGCAGTAAACAACAACAAACACATTGGACTTCCCCGCCCTGCCAGCAAAATGTTACCCCTGAATTATGGGGAATTATGGCAGCCAGCAAAAGTAAGGTTAAGTTCGATGTTTATTTGAAAGCTACGCATTTTAAATGGAAACGGGAGGTAATATTAATTATGTTATTAATTATAACATCACACAAAATGATTTTGTTAGGTGAAATTGAAGTGCTAACAAACGTATTGCTGCGAGAAGGTGATGTGCAGTGACAGTTCGCCATAAAGTGGAAGGGAAAGTACGTGTGAGACACTGATGTGATCGACTTTTTGCGCACGTAAATTTGAATTTCGCTATCCCGCTCACTTTGCCAGTAAAAATGAAAATGCTCGTGTTTCTAAACCCACCTTTATATGTAAGAAGGAAAAAAATCGATTTTTTTTTTCAAAAAATTAAATTTTAAAGTGTAGGTACTTAAAGTGTACTAAAAAAATGCTCTTTTTTACATACGGATTTGGCTTCAAAAATAAAAGCAAGATAAAAGCGTTGAGAGTTGTTTGCTTCCATCTTGCTTTTATATTTAGTGTTTTGTTCAGGAATCGTCACTGTGCGCTGACTTTTTACACTCACTGTATGTACATATTTTTTTTTTCTCTTTTTGTTTTTAAAAATTGTATTGCTTGCTTAAATAGTCAGTTTTTGTTGACGAAATGTAATTAAATAAATAAATAAATATTTTTAGTACACTTTAAAAGCTAGTTTTGTTTATCAATAATTCTTTTTTTTCCATTTTAGTCGCCATTTTATTTTCCCCTGAGTTATTTCGCCATTTGTATCCCCTGAGGGAACTTCGTTGTTTCGATTTCTATAAATGGCGTCTGCCGTCCGCCATTTTTTTCCCCTGAGTTATTTTAAAAGCTCTTTCAGTTAAGACCTCACACGATAGGTACTTCATTTTTTCGATTTCTACAAAATAGCGTCTGTCGTCCGCCATTTTGGTTTTCTTGAGTTTTCAATACATGTTGATAATTCTTTTCCGAAGCTCTTTCATTTGAGATCCCACACAATGGGTACCAAGTTTGTTCAATTTGGACAAAATGGCGTCTGCTGGCCACCACTTTTCTTTTTTCGGTACATACATACACCGATAATGCAATATCGCCAGAGTTACGTCTGTGTTCTAAATTTAAAGTAAATCGGGAAGCGGGACAAAATTAGGTTACAAGATTTGACCCTAACATAAAAATACGAATAAATACAAGTGAAACAAAATAAAAGCTTGTAAAGAGAATAATCTACTTTTAAAAATCAGGGTAAAACTTAAGAATGACAAATGTTGTATCAAAAAAATGCAAAAAACTTTTTTCTTTAAAACCCGTTTTTAGAATGTTGAAAAATTCTTACCCTTAGAAATAAAAAACACCCTTAGAAAAATTTTGAAAATGGTTAAATTTCAGTCCGGTATAAAAAAAACCTAGACACAGTCCAGTTTTTGTGTCGTTAATATTTTGAATACAAATATGAAGACAATAAAAATATACTTTATTGCCAACATACGTGAATTTCCCGGCAATTTATATTTGTTTCATACAGATAATGTAAATATCCTCGTAAATCTTAAAAGTCATTCGTTTCTTTATGTGCACGACAAAAATATCCTGAATGTTCGCACGACAAAGTCACACGAGTGATTTTATGTAACCACAAATAACCTCCATAAATCCATCAAATGGCAAAAAGACAGAAATCACAGCCATCACGGTTTTTGAAGCAAGTAAAAAAGAAATAATCGCGCCCCTTGGTGGCACCATTGACACATTTTATTCGCGAATGTATGTAGTTTCCTCGAATAAAAATTTACGACCGACGCGCCGCGACGTCTGTAGAAATCACAGTTGAAGGAATCCGAACAGATCAAAAGGTGTTTGTGACTGGCTGCCTGCACATCATTAAAGCGGCTGGCTCCAATATGCAATACCAGGCCGTATCCGTATCAAGGATCCAGGATCAGGTCGTCTTCCGTCGTCGCCACCCATTGATCCTTGTTGTCCTTTTCAATTTATCATGGATTTCAGGCAGGAATGGCCCAGAAGATGAATCAGAATGCAGGCGACAATGTAAGAGGGGCATATTGCGGTGAATATTTTTAAGTGCCGAAGACCAAAAGGTAAAAAATACATACGGCGTATTAAAAACACCAATGGATTCGTGTGAAAGGATTCATCTATTTATGTATTCCCAAAGGATTCTCCTTTTTCCATGTTTTCTCCCTCGTCTGATAAGTAGTTTATTGAAATTTTAAATAAAAGTAAAAAAAAACCGCGCACCGTAATTGGATTCTTATGAATGGAAAAACCTTGCGGCTATATTGAAGGGAAAATTGGATGAAAATCTAAAGGAAGAACGTCTCGTCATATTAAAATATCTAAGAAAATACCGCCTGGCTTCATTGAAATTATTTATCATTGGATAAAAATCATTTTCCATTCAGATAGAAAATTTATTAACAGACGTCATACTCGCATTGGGGAAATTTAATTTTGTTAAATATCGTGGTGGTTGAAATTGAATTTATTACAGCATTCGTAAGTGCATGCTTTTTTTTATTTATATTTCAATTTGAAATATTTTTTAAATTAAAATAAGGAAAGGTAAAAAGCAGTGACTTGTCCATCCGTCTGTCTGTCCATCCGTCTGTCTGTTCATCCGTCGGTCTGTCCATCTGTCCGTGAACACCATAACTTTCGAAAGGATTAAGTAATAGACCAGAAATTTTATACAGATGCGTTTTTCGTAAATAACCAGACCATTCTGGACACACTTTACATTAATAAATTTTTCGATACTATTCACCGTTTTCAAGAAATTTGTAAAAAAGAGTTTCGTTTGTGTGGGAAGCAGGGAAGAAATGATCCGATTTCGCTTGTTCAAAAATTTAGCTTTGCCATTTACTATAAACCCAGCTGCAAAAAATGTCAAGTCTCTAACTCAGTTTTCCGAAAGCTATAGTGTTCACTGAGAGCCAGACAGACGGACAGACAGACGGACAGACAGACGTACAGACAGACGGACAGACAGACGGTCAGACAGACGGACGGACAGACAGACGGACAGACAGACGGACAGACAGACGGACAAACAGACGGACGGAAATGCGAAAATCGTAATCTTTTGTCATTCGAAACACCCTGGTGTAGTTCTTCTTTCCGACGATTGGTTCGATACGTCACAAACGACAAACCAAATCTAATATACTCCTATATGATGTATCATGTAAAGTATAATTAAATGAAATTTAAGCATTTTAAAAAAATTAATGATAATTCTTTTTAAAACAAACCATTTGAAAACAATGAACTGAAAAGGATAAAATCAAATTGTAGGCCTTTTTCATCAAAATTTAAGCAAAATTGTTTTTAAAAAAAATTTCCTTCGTGAGAACCTTAAAAATATTAAAAGTAAAACATAGCAAATAAAAATTATTATAAAAAAATAAAAGTCTTATGTTTCTTGAAAAAAAAATTATTTGTAAGCTCAAAAAATCATGCCTTCTACTACAGGTTACAATAAAATAATGTGAAAGAATTTGTATGCATTCACAAGAAGAAAAACACCCCAATATGATTCTTCGTCGCTTTATTATCTCTCTCACATCAGGTGTAAACATTTTCATTCAAATATCTTCTTAGCGACAACAGCGATAACTAGTGGTGGTAGTTTCTATCACAAGTTCTCACCAAAACCCCTGATAAATTCTGCTTCGACCCCACCTAAAAATATATTTTTCATTTCTCTCTGAGAAATTCACATAGGTAGTGGCGACGCCAAACGGACGATAGCGACATAAAACATTTCTCTTGTATGTTGAAAATTCAAATATTGGAGGGAAATTTCCCTCTTTCTAATCCGTAGCAGTTTTCTATACTCTATATGATATATCATATGGAAGTATATTAGATTAAGGATACAAAAAACAACTACATCGGGGTGTTAGGGGTGACAAAAGATTTTGATTTCCGCATGTCTCTCCGTCTGTCCATCTGTTCATCCGCCCGTGAATACCATAACTTTCGAAAGGATTGAGCTAGAGACTTGAAATTCTGTATAGTCCCGTTTCTCAAAAATGGCTAGGCTGAGTTCTTGAACGGGCAAAATTGGACCATTCCTTCCCCCCTCCCCCATACAAACGCAACAGTTTTTTGAGATTTTCTCGAAAACGGTGAGTCATAGAGAAAATTTTTAATGGTAAAATGTATTTAGAATCGGACCACTCCTTTTCCCTCTTCCATACAAATGATTTTTTTTAATAAATATTTGCTCTGTCTTCATTATGTTTTCATATTGGATTCTTACTACACGCAGAACTTCCACCTCATTTCGACTTTAATTATGTTTGATTCAAAGATTTTCGTCTGAAGTTATTTTTGAAAATTCTAAATTTAATTATGCTATAAAAAAACCACATCAGAACAAACATAAAAGTGCCCTTTTATTTTGAACTTGACAATCAGCATCAAGATATCCGAGTATATTTTTATCCACGTTTATTCTAAAAAAAAATTGTGTGATTTTACAAAAGTATTTACGTCTACTTACATTTTCTTTTTCACTTATAGAATTTTTAATTTTACTCTTAGTCCACTTCCAGGATATTTCCGTATATTTAACATGAATGAAAAATTTTGAAAGAATTTTGGAATGAACTATTTATCAGCCGTTAAAGTTGTATTTGCCATGTAATTTACGAGCGAACTTGCAGAATGTTTTATCTTATATCAGAAACTTCTCTTAAATGTGCTTTACGTTCGTTTCCATAATTAAAATTCTAGTTTTTAGTTGCAATTGTTTCTGCTTAAGCAAGAATAAGCGTTTAAATAAAAATCCTTAAATCTGGTGTGCACTTTTCTTTGGCTAATTTAGAAAAATGTTACAAAAAGACATTTAAATATGTTCTTCCTAAAAACTTTCATAATTTATTAGATTAATTTATTTTCTTGATTAGGGAATAAAAGATACGATCAAACTGGTATTCCTTCCATTAAGCAATATTTTTCTTTTGTCTAAATTTTGTTTAAACTTTACAATTTATCAAAAAAAAACATTTTTTTCCAGTTTTTAAAATTTAAACGCTTTCTAATCTAGGCCTGCTATCCTGGTTACTAAAGTTTTGTCCCGAATTATAAAATTTAAGTGTTATAATACTACCACACACTACCCCAAAGCTATTTATGTTTCTTGTATTTTTTTTTGTTCTTTGTCAAGAAGTCTCAACAAATTATAAGTTCTAAAATCTTTTTTTGTGTTTTTCTGTGAAATTTTTCTTACACATAAATCCTTTCCAATTGTTTTTTTTATATAAAACTAAACATTTTTATCATTTTCAACCACAACAATAGAATTTTTTATTATAATACAATTTCGATACAAATGTGATAAAACGTGTAAACGGATTGAAATTTGTGTCAATATTTCTTGAGAACAAAAATTTGTCCGGGTCTATGTTCCAATAAATATCAATTTTACCCAATTTTTGAAAATTAGATAATAGGACTACAACTAAAAATCGATCCCTTTGTACAAGAAAAGAAACCTACGCTATAAATGAAAAAATTCGATAAGAATATAAATAGATAAAAAAATGTGGAGAAAACAAAAATTCATATAAACGAAGGTCGCCTGAAAGAATGACAAGAATAAATGAGAACTCTCTTCCCCAATCCACCTCATACGAATCAATAGCAAAAATACTTTTTGCGCATTTAGAAAAAGATTCCCCAAAAATAGACAGTTTGTTGAAATTTTTGTAAATATTTACGAAATTTTAACAAAGTATCTGCCTGCCTGTCAACTAATTAAATTTTTATTATAAGGATCAAATTTATATACTCTATATGAGAAGCGTTTGCATCGCATCGAATCATTTGTCGGACACAAAAATGACTTACACCAAGGAATTTGGGATGACAAAAGATTTTGATTTCTGTCCGTCTGTCTGTCTCTTTGTTCGACTGTTCGTCTATCTCTTTGATCGTCTGTTCGTCTATCCGTCTGTCCGTCTGTCTCTTTGGCCGTCTGTCTGCCAGTGAACACCATAACTTTCGAAATGATTGAGTTAGAGACTTGAAATTTTACAAAGTTGCGTTTCTCGTAAATGGCACGGTTAAGTTCTTAAACGGCCAAAATCGGATCATTCCTTCCCCCTATAAAAACGAAATAGTTTTTTTTTAGAATATTCAAAAGAACGGTCAGTTGTACTGCGAAATTTATAAAGGTAAAAGTCTTTAAAATATAATTTAACATAACGTTCCATCCAGTCGGATCCTTCCTCCTTTCTCCCCCCCCCCCGCCCTCTACTCCACATAAATGAATTTTTTTCAGAACAATTTTGTCTGCCCTCATATAGAGTATTTGGAGATTGGCCCATGACATTTATAGCTATCTTTCTGTTTCTTTTTCAAATAAAATAAATATTCAACTTATTTTTTTTTTTATTTCTTCCCCAATAATTTTCCTGACAAAAATACCACCCCCACCTCGCTTTCATTCACAAATACACAATAGATATATATATATATATATATATATATTACCATTATCATCACCAGCTGAAATATTCCCTTTTTCTTTAAAATCTTATAATTTTTTCATTCTACTTTTTTTTGCTGTTTTTATTATTAGAACTAATGCACTACTAAATTATTCAATTCCCCAAAGACTGTTGTGAATCTCTTCTACGTTCGTTTCTTTCTTGAGTTTGCTTTTTTTTTGAAAAAAAAAACTAGACTCTAGTCAATTTTACAGAAATCATCAGCAACATGATCAGAAGCAGAAGGACTAGTAGAAGGAACTTCTTCAAGAGCGAGATTTTTGTGAAACATCAAGACAAAACAGACTATTGTGTATGCTCAGATCTATGTGAGGGAAAATTAAAGAAGGATTTTCCATTTTTCTCTATTTTCATTTTCATTTACCATTCTGAACTTCAGTTTGAAACTATTTCACTTCCGTCTTCAATAATTCTGTATGTGAATGGATTTCAACAATTTTCCCAATTTTCCCAATTTTTCCTCACTTGTATTCCATCAATATATCCTTCTAGCATAAAAGAACAGAACGGTATTGCCATTCACTCCCCGCCAACTCACTGAAAAGACAATAGAGCTCCATTACAGGATTTTCTCAAATGGTTTATGTTGGGGCCGTCAGCTTAAATTATTGATCACTGGGACAATTTAGGTATACTCAGAGTCAACGAAGGCCCGACCAACGACAAATGTATAAAAAATATGCTCCACAAAACATTTTGCCACAGGAAACGGAATATCCGAAGACATAAAAACAGAGAAAAGTGGTAGAATGTGGGTATATTTCATTCAAAAACACAGGAAAATGCGAGTAAACATCCTCATCAGAGTCATACAAAAAAAAATCCTCATATCCTTCCTTGTTCACTGTTCATCCTTGAACTGAACCGACCGCTACCCACATTAAGCTTTAATACAAGGAATTTCAAATTGGAAAAACAAATTAAACGCTGTAACTACCATAACTCTGCATATACCATTTAATAATATGTCCTTTTCAGATATTTTGCCAGTACCTATAATTGATTTATTTCAATTGATTTATTTGCTTCAACAATTGAATTATTAATTGGGGCTACATGAAATGATATGAAATTAAATTACTCTGAGACAGGTGGATTTAAAATTTTACACATGAATTGTTAATAAACTAAATTGCCAGGATTTATCGCTTACATGTAAGTAATCCCAATAAACCAATAACTGATTTTTACGATAAAACTTTCAATAATCTCAAAAGTGCAAAAAATTCGATTATCCTTTGGTTAAAAATTCACCCTTGGCTATACTGCTGCCGTTCTATCACTAATTGTTTAACTTTATTAGTTTCACAGGAAAGTTGTTCTCTTACTTTACTCCTTTAATTTTCTGCACTTTTCCCAAGGAGCTAGAAAAATTCTTTTTCGAAAGCAGACGGTGAAATTTTTGAACTATTTTCACCTTCGTGTGTGAAATAGTTTGCAGTCGTTCAAAAGGAAATGTATTTCGTGTACACATAGATATGCGATATGTATTTATTTTAGCCGTAACCTAATTGTGGCGAAAATTTTCCAGGATATTAAAGATTTTCTGCACAAATATTTTGTTGCCAATATTTTTATGTTTGAAATCAACTCAAAACAGATTTTCTGTTTATTAAATTTAAACCGAAATTTTTATAATTGCACAAAAAATTCGTCCGTCTGTCCACCTGTCTGTTTGTCCATCTGTGAACACCATAACTTTCGAAAGGATTGAGTTAGAGACGTGAAATTTTGTATAGTTACATTTTTGAACGGGCAAAATTGAACCTTTCCTTTTCCCCTCTCCCATACAAACGAAACAGTTTTTCGCGATTTTCTCGCAAAAGTATATATTCGGTGATAGCAGTCGTAACCCGAGCAAACCAAGGTGTTGGATAAAACCCTGGAAACTGAAGCAAACACAAATTTTCCGCTTTTATCGTGTTTGCTTTCAATTAAAAAAAATTTTTGACATGCGAAAAATGCGGTTCAAAGTGTCAATTTCTGAAAAAAGGGGTTCATAGTGTTAATTTAGGAAAAATGCGGTTCAAAGTGTCAAAGCTACTTTTCACTTTTAGTGTTCACACGTAGCTTAATTTTTTTGTTGCGCAGCATTTGAGAATACTGCGGCCGTTTCAAAAGCAGCGCAGTTTTCTTGGTTGCAGAAGGCTTCAGATATTCCAACATAAAAATAGCGCAGTGTCATGATGCGCAGTAAGAGTAGCTAAGTCTGATAATACCATTATAACTAGGGTGACCATATGTCCCCAATGGCCGGGACAGTGCCGAATTCAGGCATGTTGTTACGGCGCCCCGGAAACTAAACTTTTGTTCCGGAATTATGGAATCGAGTGTAGTAATTGCTTAATCACGAAAAATTTCGTCGAAACCCAAAAATGTTCACCTGCGGCATAGTCTCCTCAAAAATTATTGCTTCTATTGGATTTTTCTTTAAAAAATTTCCCCTGCGGCGTATTTTTTTTAGATATTTTGTACCACAATCAGCGAAGAAAAATCATAAACAAAAATTTCTTTCGAAATTCGTAGAAAACATTTTTCTCAAACGTGTGCTTTCTTTATCAATATCTAAGTTTCAAACCAGAAATCTGTAACTCGATAAATTTTCCAATATCAAGATTTTTCGATTACTGATTGCAAAATTCTTCTTTACGTTAAAATAGCACACTAAAAATTAGCATATATCGATTAAATATTGCCCATAATTGCTGCAACATGCTAATGGCGGCCCAGATACGAATCTTAAATCAATCGTCTTCGCTGATGTCAAATTAAATTGCAATTTCTTTTTAAATCGTATTATTATGCCTTCAATAGCGGCGATAACTATCAATTCGATCGACAAAAACCTTTCAGATTCAGATGCATTAAGCGCCAAAGATAAAGACCCCACTGGCTGGAAGTTAAGTAAACCAAAGCAAAGTTCGGAAACTTAAATCATTGGCGATAACATCATCTAAAGAATACAAACAAAAAATTGAAAACATTTCGTTTCTTCATTGAAATAGAAATCAATTTTACAAACAGACGAGACTTTATATGCTTGCCATAAATGTTTTATTTAAATGAAGTCAATTCAAGTAAATAATTTTGCTTTTTGTAGATAAAATAGATTTTCAGATAATCTGAATTCTTTTTAAAGTAGTTAAAAATTAACTTTTTTATTTGCTTGAAAATATTTGTTAATTGAAGACTGTTCATGATATAGGAAATCACCACGTGAGAATTTAAAGTCAATAAAATTGTTCGTACTTCGTTTAAAATAATAATAGCAAAATTAGGTGTACTGCAGAAATATTTTTAAAAGTGATTTATACCAATTTCAAAAAGAGTTTAAGACGAGTATAATTTTTTTTCAATATTTTAACTAATTATTAAAAAGGTATTCCTTACTACTAAACATTTTGGAAAACAGTGAGTCAGTTTGAAAAATTTATAAAGGTAAAATGTGTTTAGAATATAATTTTATATAACCCATCCATACATCATAATCCAATCGGACCACTGCCTCCCCCTATCCCGCACAAATGGAATCCTTTTTTGCTGTTTCGTCGAAAACTGTGCATTTATGGAGATGAAATGTGTTAAGAATATGATTTTACATAACTGTTCCATACATCAAAATCCATCCGGACCACTCCTTTTCCCCTCTCCTATACAAATGGGTTTTTTTTTAAATAAACATTTTATCTGTCATCAGATAGAGTATTTGACAATTTGCCCCGGGCCATTGTAGCTTCTCTTATGTTTCTGAGTCGGTTTAAAAAAATCAGAATTTACCCGGACATCTTGATTCTCTGCGGCCTACCCTTCTGCAACACATGGCGCCGCAGGTAAAAGGAATTTTAACTTATTTGATAGAAATGCGCCGCAGACAAAGTTTTCATCGTGCAAAGTGAAATATAAGGTCCTATTCCAGGGTCCGATACGAATGATTCGGATCGTAAACTCAATGTTGTTGTTGGTATAAAACACTAACAACAACATTGAGTTTACGATCCGAATCATTCGCATCGGATCCTGGAATAGGGCCTATATCTTTAATTTTGCCAAGATATGTTAGAGTTTTCGTAGAATTTTACACCACGACTCCCCTAAAAATATTTTTCGACCTGTTTTCGGTTGGGAAACAGTGATCTAGGAATTTTCAATTGCAAAAGACTGTTTTGTTGCTAGCAAAATGAAGTTCCTGGTTATGAAAAGCGGGCCACTCCTTGTCACTCATCTCCCACAAAAAAAAAAGATTTTTGTTTCAAATTTCAGTGTTTAACATTTGTTTTTACGTAACTGTTCCATAAGACAGAATGGAATTGAAACAATTCCGCAAGAATAGATATTTTAAATATTAGATATTCGACTAGATTGAAATTTCGATTGAAATATAATATAAAGGGTGGTTAAATTTTAAGGGCCGATGTTGAATGTGAACCACACCTAAACGTCAAGTTTTTTTCTGCATTTCATTTGACATTTCTCAATTTCAGACTAACTCAATTTGAACCACGGAAAGATACACAATCGAGCAACGCGTTAAAGTTATTCAGGCTTATTATGAAAATGGGCGATCAATTTTCGAAGAAAATCATCTTCAGTGATGAGGCACATTTTCACCTCAGTGGATTCGTCAATAAGCAGAACAGCCGCATTTGGGCGAATGATAATCCAAGAGTGAGTGTCGAAAAACCAATGCACCCACAAAGAGTGACTGTTTGGTGCGGTTTATGGGCTGGCGGCATCATCGGGCCGTATTTCACGAAGTGCACGATATGCATTTTGATTTGAACGCCCATTTTCATAATAAGCCTGAATAACTTTAACGCGTTGCTCGATTGTGTATCTTTCCATGGTTCAAATTGAGTTAGTCTGAAATTGAGAAATGTCAAATGAAATGCAAAAAAAAACTTGACGTTTAGGTGTGGTTCACATTCAACATCGGCCCTTAAAATTTAACCACCCTTTATGTATAAGTTTTCATACCACATTTAGGAAGTTACCGTTATTGCTTTCATTTACTTTATTTAAATTTTACGTACACGGAAAAAAGGATAGATTTGAAGCGGAAACTTTTTTTGCTCGCGAAAAGTTCCATTGGCTGCACATTGTGTCATCTGCGATGATGAAATTAGAATAAGATAGCAAAAAAACGGTTTAAATTCAAAATAAAAACTTTCACAAACGAAGGACTCACTTCCGTTCCGATCCAAAACGTCATATTAGCAAAAAAAAAAGTGTCCAACATCGATCTAAATTTATTTATAATGAAATTCCAAGTCGAAGGTCTCGTGCATTAAATACTCTACTCCTGCCTCTATCGTCATATGGTCTCGAATCTTACCATCTTAAGAATTCATCTAAAAATTCTAACCTGTGATTCCATTTGAGTATAACAAGATATCGAAGCATAACATGCGGTGACTGTCATTTGATTTTTTCGACGCCTTTCTAGTATAAAGACTGAAACAGTTTAATGTTTTTTTTTTTGCTGTTAAAAATCTTTATTCGGTTTTATCGCGTGGTTAAACAACACGCAACAATGAACGAGAGTGAAATTTGCATAAAACCGCCATCAATTCCGGGGCATCCCTTGATGGGCTCACGGTGGCGGCAACATTCGAAATTTTCGAACAGATGGCTGTATGTTACCCCAGCCAGCAATATGGATAACAACATCATATATAATGTGGGTAAGTAGATATGAATGAACGTGTCATAGTAAATGTACTTACTCGTTCAGCATAAATAACATAAAACATAACAATACGAAGATTCTAAGGTTACACCGCAGCGCTAGAAAGCTGACGAATGTGAAAAAAAACTCCGAGAACAGAAAAAAAAGTTTATGCCGCCCTTAAAGGTGTCACTGTGATGATTTAGCGACCAAATTTGAAAGTGAAATCGAGTTTTTTAGTTATTTTTGTTTTCCCTGACCGAAAATTATGAGCATCAGTTCTCGTGTTGGTGGTAAAGTTGAGGTGTAGGTTTTTTTGTAAGAATAGAATGTGATGACGTGATGCAAGGTGAACAAGAACAGTAGATGAAATGCTTCTATAATGTCCTCCTCGTCCTAAAACTTTTCCTTTTTCTCAGTTTTTTTTTTCAGAAATACTTTCCACGCCGTTGGCGACAACATGCTGTACATCAGCATAAAAATATTTTGTATAATTTTTTCCCCATTTGCTAATCTTGTTGTTCAGTTCACCTCATATCGCACCGAATACAAAATTACAAAACAATACCATGAAATTACAATATGCTAAAGTTTTCCCATCTAATTGATATGCAATTTGTCGGAATAATATTATCGCTTAATTTTAGGAAATAAATCAAATCGAATTTACATGGCACGCACACCTAAAAAAAAATTTACATAAAATACTGAACTGAAATATGAAATAGATAACCATCTCAACATTAATCAAAAGGAATTATTTAGCGTTAAATAAGTTCACGTTTGCTAAGTGTTAATTGAAAATTCATATCTTGTCAAAAAGGACTTTTATTTTTGCAGATTTTGACCATTGAAATGAAAGTATTTTTCATGATTTTAGAAAATTGCAGTGAATAGACAATTTTATTAGCCAATTTTTAGATAAAAATGATTTTCTCAAATGTGGTACTTCGGGAATTTGACTTGTCAGCACATTAGTTGACAAAACAATCTCATAAGACATAAAGATAAAGCAAAATTACGATTTGCACCACCAATTTAAGGACCTGTCAATAAAATACCTCACGCGATTTGTAGACTTTTCTTGGGGCTATTCGGGACAAGATGACCTCTCTCCGGATTTGGGAATGGTTGAACTGCAATACCAACGAAAAAACAGACTTGTATAACAAAAACCTTTTTTTTACGAAGACCAAAAAAAAAGGAATTGTGTTCTGGATATAAATCTTTGCGTCGCATTCTGTTTAAAAAATTTCATCTACGGCAGAAATGTGTGCCGTAGGTGAAATTTTTTAAACAGAAAGTGACGCAAATATTTATATCCAGAACTGCACAGTCCCGAGTGAAAATTAACATAATTTTTAGCGCTTTTCACATTCCATAAATAATGACAATGGAAATTGTAAAAATACCAATACACAAAAAGCGCCGCAGGCGAAATCTTTTGAAATGCATACGTGCTTTTGTGGAAAATCGTTGAAAAATCGTTGAAAAATGCGCCACAGGCGAAAAAAAAATGTGATTTACTGCAACCCCGAGCCAAAGTAGACCCCGCCCCCGAAATCACTTTACCCCCTCCCCTTACTCCCTCCCCTTACCCCCTCCCCTTACTCCCTCCCCTTACTCCCTCCCCTTACTCCCTCCCCTTACTCCCTCCCCTTACTCCCTCCCCTTACTCACCAACCTCTCGGGCTACTCTTTAATGGGTCTATGTTGGGGCTGGACCCCCGACGAACATCAATGCCAAATTTCAGGCCAATCGGTTCAGTCGATTTCCCGCGAAATGGTACCATAGCGCAAAAACTGAGTTTCGAAATCACTTTACCCCCTCCTCTTACTCCCCCATCCCTCGCGCTACTTTTCCGTATGCCTATGTTGGAACCAGAACTACCACAGATAATCATGCTAAATTTCAAGTCAATCGATTCAGCCGTTTTAGCGTGAAAGAGGAACAGACAGACAGACACCAACTCATTTTTATATACATATTAGTATGATATGATTATTTCGCCTGCGGTGCTTTTGTCTTCACTGGTTTTGTTTAGAATTTTCGCCAATATTTATGGAATGCAGAGAACGTTAAAACGCATTGACCACCAAAATAAACTACACCATGGTTTTTGGAATGATAAAAGATTTTGATTTTCGCATGTCCGTTCGTCTGTCTGTTTGTCTGTACCATAACTGTCGAAAGGATTGAGCTAGAGACTTAAAATTTTGTATAGTCGGGTTTCTCGCACATGGCAGTATTCATAGTGGTAAAATGTCTTTGGAATAAGATTTTACATAACTCATCCATACATCAAAATCCTGTTGAACCAAATGGAATACTTTTTTTTTGTTTTTTTTTTTCAGCAGTTTTTTCGACACGGAATCCGTATGCTGCCAGAAAGATGAGAAAAAGTTGTGGCTAGTGATGGACAATATTTTGAAGAATAAATATGTAAGCTTTTTTCCACAAAAAGCTTCAAATTTTGAAAAATAATGGCAGTTTGCCATTTGTACTCCCAATAATAACTTTTTCACGGGCATAAAAAGTTATTGTCCGTAGATAGTTTAAAATGTAGAACATTTCAGTTCATAAAATTTAACTTTCAATAACAAAATATCTTCCAATTCCATAAACAGTACGGCCACTGTGTAAATTATTAGCAAAACAAACATGCGTTTAGTTGGTCACTACCTGGAACTTTTGTGTATCACTGGAATATCAATAATCTACCCACACTAACATATATGTATATAAATTAATTATAATACAAATAATGTAATTGTGATTATTGGTAAACCCAACTTCTAAACACATATGCCACCTGCAAAAATCCCTACAAGGTGTGAAAACTAAATTATAAAAGATTTTAGTTTAAACAATCACTGGTCTGATTATGATAAATCTATGTTAACTTTCAACTATGCGCACCCACCATCAAATATGTTTAACGAAATTTAAAGTCCTTTCAACCGTTAATTCCTTTGACAATAAAACTGTTCAATACACTCGAATTCTGATTAATTTTGTATACTGGATAGGTAGAGTATGGGGCTTAACAAACTTTCAACTAAAATTCTATTCTCTTGTATGTAGTGCTAATAAAACACAAGAATATATGCTTTATACGAGTATACGTTGAATATTTTAATTTAATTTCGTTAATATAATTTAATACCAGAAAATGAAAATTCTTGCTATGGACATAATTCTTGCATAAAATTATTATATCGAATATATGCTTTTAACGTTCGACTACAACTTCGATTAGGCGAATATACTTTAGCCGCCTGCTTTTAGTTTACGTGTACAAGAGAAAATTATTACCATCTATCGATCCGTAATCCATTTATGTCCATACCCCCCTACTTTTCATATTGCAATAATATTTCGATCGATAGTTAGTGACAATCGAGAATTTTAATATCGATGCAAAGAGAGTTTTCTGCTCCGTTTTCAATCGGATGAGAAATTTTGATAATTAGTCCCTTTTTCTGTCCTACGTACGAGTACAAGCGAAATTCCGAAGGTATCCAATGATCCCCACAAACTCCCTCTTTCCAAAACCATCATACGTAGCAAACGTGGAATGTCTTTCCATAGTATGTGGAAACAAGAAAATACGGATACTGTTGCCAATATAGTTGAGTGTCGTAAATTTTCTGCCCTTTTTCGCCTATAGGTATTCGCCATAGTCCATACTCACACATGTTCTAATACTGAATGCCATGTATACCACAAAATCCTGTAACTTCAATAGTGATGGGCAGTGTTGGATATTTGCTGACAAATCGGGCTCAAGCAAGGAGGACACATTATGAGATACGGAGAATATCAAAATATTGTTTGAAACGCTTTAGGGTAAAATTATTGTATCAGTGGAGTTATAGACATTTAACATATTGAATAAGTTATGCATAGTGAAGAGATCGATATATTATAGAAATTATAGTGTCTCATATATGAAATAATTTATGCTGCATTCATTTGCATATTTCAATATTTATCTGAGCTGAATGTGATTTAATGAATAAAAGGATCGCTCATCATAAATCGTTATCGTATTTATACAGATTTTACTCCTACTATTTTAAGTTATCTTAAACAGAATATGACAATTTCATTAGTTTTAGCATTTGCTAGTTATTCTGCCTATTAGTTTCTGTTGGATTTTAGGGTAGTGAAATTGCTAAATAGTTTCTGTTGGATTTTAGGGCAGTAAAAATACAATATCTAATTCAAGAAATATTTTCTGGGATTTTTTTAAAGGCATTTTTTATGTCGAATTTTTCTGCCACCAATTTGGTTAAATACTTTTTAGTCTTCGAATATACATCCTTACCTCCAAGATCTCCTTACAAAATTTTTTAGTCCAGAATCGAATTCAGTGACCCCAAAACCATCAAGATGAGATTTTTCCCGGAAAACTTGAGGAAATGGATAATCACGATATGGTTGCAGGACCTTCCGTTATCCTTATTCACTTCTTATCGTCAGAATCGGCTTCAGTGACTCCAAAAACTTCAGATTACATTTTCTCCGGAAAACTTTAGAAAAAGAATAATCACGATATCTTTACAGGACCTTCCGTTATCCTTACTGACTTCTTAACGTCAGATTCGGTTTCAGTGACCCCAAAAATCCCCAGACGAGATTTTTTCCTGAAAACTTGAGGAAAAGGATAATCACGTGATCCTAACAGGAGCCACTGTTACCCTTAAAAGGGCAGAGTAGTGAGAATATTATATTACCACCGGGACTACGCAAGATGGCAAAATTTCATATTCAGGTTGCATAGTTTCGCAAATAAAAGCTTCCAACGATTTGAAAAAATTGTTAGGACTAGCTTGAATACTCACCGTTGCCGGGCTAAAATTTTTGCATGATCTTTTTTGCACTAAAAAATCCTGTTAAATCGAAACTTCGAAACTATTGAACCGATTTTCACAGACTTATACTTGTTTGAAACGAGGCATGTGTTTTCTTTTTCGCAGTCTAACACAGCCTTTACACGCGTCTGTAGAGCTGACACAGTCGCTGACACAGTCTCGTGTAAATGCTTACTGGCACTGACAAGTCTGTACTGACGGGACAGTTTTGTAGTCAGTACAGACATGCCAGTAATTTGACATTTCAGACTTCTAAGATGGCGGAAAATGAAGAATTTGAGGTAAATCTATGAATTCACTGTTTTTAATTCTTTTTTTTTTTACTTTTAGAACCCTCACACTGGAGAAAGAAGACTAACTAGGGACGAGATAATTAAAATAATGTAGCATACGAGCAAAATTCATGCCTCTGAAATACGAGGGACTGTAGCTGTGTTACAAACGAAGTCATTTTGAAAATGAACTGGCTGCCAGTTCGCTAAATGTCTTCTAATTCGTTGTCAGTAATTTGACATTTGGAGTCTGTGCTACTGACAGACTTTATAGTCGCGTGTAAAGGCCGGGTTATACGTCCGAGTTACCAGTCCGGAGATATTGATCACCAAAGTAATTTTTTTATTTTCATTTTTCATTAAATGTCATTTTTTTCAAAAGCATTTATTTATTTATTTTTACTTTCCTCTGCTATAGAGGCAAAGTATTGTATTCATGACGGAAACCGACTCGAGACAGAGGGCAAAAAGAATCTTTGTGATCAGTACGAAATCCGTTTCAGGAGAAATTATGATGATATTCGTGCATGTGTCTGTCGGTCTGTCGGTCTGTCGGTCTGTCGGTCTATCGGTCTATCGGTCTGTCGGTCTATCGGTCTGTCGGTCTGTCAGTTTGTCGAATGTCTGTCTGTCGGCCGGTCAGTCTATCGGTCTATCGCCCTGTCGGTCTGTCGGCCTATCGGTCTGTCAGTTTGTCGAATGTCTGTCTGTCGGCCGGTCAGTCTATCGGTCTATCGCCCTGTCGGTCTGTCGGCCTATCGGTCTGTCGGTTCGTCGAATGTCTATCTGTCGGTCTGTCAGTCTGTCGGTGTGCCAATCTGCCGGTCTGTCGGTCCAGTTATTTACATATCTTAAATAACTGGACAACGCATTAAGCTAACGAGTTGAACTTTTTTATAAACCAATTTGATCCAAATCATAGTTTTCTATCAATTTTTGGAAAAGTAACGGTAACTATAACGGGTACCTCCCATACAATTCTTTTTGAAAAAATACAGTTTTTTTTTGAAAATTTCTCGAAAACTATACTTTGAGTTGGTCGCAAATGATATTTTTCTTTTTATTGAATAACTTAAATTCCAGCCTAATGAACGGGTAGTCTCATCCTCTTACGATGTCCCGTTTTCAAGATATGGAAGTAATGTCAACAGGAAATGGGGTGAAAATTGTTTGAAAATGGCTGTTTAGAAGGAAATTAAGATTTTCAGCCCTTTGATTTTTCAAGAAAACTGTTCTATCAAGTTACAAAATGTTAGCAATTAAAAAATTATAACATTTGCTCGATAAATTCAGGTTAAATATTAATAGTCTACCGCTTTAGCACAATTATACCTGTTTACCTTCACAGTGCGTTCATGCAATTAACTATAACCCGCCATTATAGTTGTTTTATGTTTTTTCTAGCTTTTAAAGACATTTTTTGGATTTCTGAAAAAACAAAATCTTTGTTTATCAAAAAAATCACCCTAATATGTTCTGCGTGGCGCTTTATGTCTCATTTATAAATACCTCCAGTATAATGTATACATTTAAAAGTTCTGTTTTTGTTGATTTAAATGCGATTAAGATTTTATTTTTGACAAATACTTATCTAAACAAACAGAAATCTGTGGCCAATTTATAAATTTTGGCTTCTTGTTGAATTAAAGGATTAAAAACGCTACACAGAATCAACATGATACATAATGAATGCGCCATGTGTGTTTGTTTAATATTTATGCTGAGATTCACTTATTATGTACGAGTATACCTACCTACGCTTATATTTCGTAGGTCGGTTTGATTAATATATCACTAGACAGCGTGTACAGCGAGTATACAAAATTTCATGTTCATTCTAATTGGTCATTAGCCACATGTGGATCCAAGCGAGTTCAAATGCGGAGATTTATGGAAATTTAGCTATTTGCCTAAGAAATCAATGAAATTTTCTATAGGAAGTGTTAAATAATTATTTTTTATTGTTTTATTCCCACAAGTTTTATACGGTATAATTTATCAGAACACTTTTTCCCCAATTGAAATTCTCAAAAGTTCCTTCATCTAAAAATGCACCGCTCCACAGAAAAAAATAATCATAGAAGCAATCTGAAAATGCTAAGTGGAACCGGTTCGTCTTAAGAAGTTCAGCCAATTTATTACACTTAATTGAGTCAAGTTTATCATTTTAGGTGTTACACTGAATTAATTAATCAATCTTTCTTTTAGAGGTAATTAAATCTACATCACTATAATTAAAACATAAAATCGAACTAATCAATCTCGTTTGAGTTCAAAGGACTGTGATATAGGAACTCACCATCAAGAGAGGAACTGGAAATCCTTCAAATATCAATGGATATTAAAGATTAAAAAAAAAACTTTTATTCCTTTACAGTGAAATTTTCTAAATTTCAGGTAAAAATCTCAGCTCAGCTCTCCAAAAGCAAACATCGCAAAGTATCTTTTTCTGAAAAACTAAAAAACTCAATAGAAGTATCGAAATATTTTGCACCTGATTTTTCCGGGATATTCTCTATACAATTTTATGTCTCATTTATATCCTCAACTAAAATATATTCAAATCACTTCGCATCCATTTTATATTGAATTCAACTAAAATCCGACATAAGCGAAATAACTGTTCCGGGAAAATTTGAAAAGTTGGCCTGTTTTACCAGTGGAATTCCATGCCAAATTCATTTCTCTTCGGCATCGTGTTAAGGTATTTCAAATGGGAAATTTTAGGGATGAGGGTGAAATAACACGAGCGTAATTCATTCTAATGTCGTATCATTAAATCAATGATCAGACCTTGATTTGTATTGCTAGCTCTTCCAGTTTAGTATATAAAGCTTAGACAATTGTGAAGTTCGAACTTGAGAAGGTATCTGAAATATTTGCGGAATTTCCTCTTTGAATAAAGATGGGGGTAGGTCGCCTTTTCTTCCGTAGATTTGATTTTCTTTTATTTCTCATTCCAGATGCTAAATCGAATTCCTTAGCATCGGGATTTGAATGAATTTTGAATCCTTTTAAATAAATTGCTAAAACTTTTAAAATTATCGATATCATTTGTGTTGGTGTATGAAAGTTTGCCCCGGGAATTTGAAAACTTTTCAAATAAACATCGCAAGGATTGAAAATCAAATCAATGAGTAAATCCACGATTATGTTTATGGAAAATCGTTTTGTTTTTTCTATCAAGGAAAAGTATTTTTTTTTTTTTTTGCAAATATTCTAAATTTTTTGCTTTTTATTTTTAATTTTAGTCATGTTTATTTAGATTTTCGCAACAAAAAAAACACCAGGAACACAGAAAACCCTTTCATATCTACACGCAGAGAAAAAAAAATACTGAATTTAACCATTTTATAATTCGGAATTCGAACTATTACTAAAATAGTTAATTTCAATCACAAAAATAGTCAATTTAACCACCAATTGTAAATTTTACTACTAAGTAGTGAAGTTTTTTTTTCCGATTTTGACTATTTTTGTAACTGAAATTAACTATTTTAGTAATAGTCACGATTCCACATTATAAAATAGTTAAATTTACTATTTTTTCTCTGAGTGTAGACTTGCCATACCAAAAATTTTTGAAAACTAGGACCCATGACTCAAAAAAACTCCGAACACTCTAAAAATAAATATAAAAATCTTAAGATCAACTGTTAAAATCATTTATTTTATCATAATTAACCCAAGAGAGAGACATCTGTCACTATTCCTTCTTCTCTCTGTTTAAGTTTGCTATGAAACCATTTTTTAAAGCGAAATATATTTTGCAAACAATAAAAAAACAAAAAAAATGCACAAAGTAGCTATAATGAGAAACACAAGCCATTGTTACGCCGTAGGCAAAAATTTTAGCAAAAATGCGCCGCAGGTGTAGATTTTGGTATTTCGAGATCAGATATCAAACCTCAAATCGAAAGCATAATTTTGTATTCAAATCGAATATATGTATAATTTTGTATAGGTCTGTGGGTTAGTCGGTCTATCAGTCTGTTAGTCTGTTAGTCTGCCCATTTGACGTATCTTAAATAACGTGAGAACGCATTGACCTAGCGACCTGAAATTTTTCTTTTCACAATAACCGTAATGTTCCGTCAAGTTCTTTTTTTGAACATTTCTCGAAAACTAAGCGCTTTTGTGAAAAAATTCAACCAAATTAAGAGGTAATAATATTTCCTGCATTTTTTCCAGATATAATATTATTTTTCCCGAAACTAAATATTGCATAGGAAACTTTTACGTTGATCACCACTGATATTTTTTAATGTAAAATAGGTTATCCGACACAAACATTTAATAAGAAATGCTCCTGAATCTCACCCCGTCTAATCCGATACATATGGTCACCCTAACCAGAAAGAATAAATAAATTTTCCAAACTATTTTTTAAATAAAAATTATAAAACTTTGAATTTTTGCAAATTTTACATTTTATTTGTATTTTGATGAGAAAACTTGATTTTAATATGGGATTCTACTAAAATATATTAGCATGCATCTGTTTTACTTCGAATCTACCACAAAAACTTAGTATCTAACACAAAATTTATCGTATCTGAATTAAAATTTATATGAGAATAACGACCATAATCTCATACCAACAAAATCGTACTCAACACGCATCCCTGACGTGTATATCCTTGCCCAATGTGATATTAATTTATACGAAAAGTTTCCTTTAATTATATTCTCTTTAATGAATAAATTATATGAACAATCAATTTTGCTGACCAAAAGTTATTTTCAACCACCAAAAAGAAGCCCCCATTCGGTTCTCAACAAAATTCTTGCGAGCATCCTTGAAAAGGACGATGAACGAAATGTGCAGTAAAAATAACAAAATTAAAATCAAGTGAAAGAGTTTCGGCTGTCATTAACAGAACAGTGTGTGAAACATCATTTACCAAGTCATTAATTGCATGTCTAACAGGACATACATTTATGAAAATATTTCTGATATATACTTGGATGCGCAAAAACAATATAACCTCATAACCCCATCTTTGAATAGTGCTCAGGAATCAACCCTAAACCAACTAACATTAATCCGAAAACATACCACAAAATCACTAAAACACTTACAAATATCAGTTGTGATCAACACAAAACAATCCTCTGCAATATTTTGCTTTGGAAAAATATGTGAAAAATCATATTTTTTTCAAATATCTCAAGCTAGCGTAAAAACCCTTAAAGCAAAAAATGTAGAAAATTTTATTTCTTTTAAATTTGTCTTTTGTCCAAAAGTTCGTCAAAAAAAAAATAAATGTATGGGGAGTATCCGTTATAGCTAACGTTACCTTTTTTAAAGCTGACAGAAAACTAGAATTTTCGTAAAACTCATTCACAAAAAGTTTCAAGTCGCTAGCTCAACGAGTTCTCGCGTTATGTAAGGTACGTAAAACGGACAGGTCGACAGACAGATGCACGAAGAAAGTTTCCATCAGCTCCCTTCCTCGAGTCGGTCTCCGTCATAAATACAATACTTTCCCCCTATAGCAGAGGAAAGTAAAACGGACATCACGATGAAATATAAAAAAACTCATAGTGTTTGTGGTTTTGCTTGGCTATGTTAGAAGTTCTCCGAGCTAGAATTACGTATATTCAAATGCACATATCTGAGAGGGTTTAATGTTTCTGATAGGAGATTGACCACTAAACGAGTTGCATAGAGGCATAAGTCTACCATATTTTAATGCATCCCACGTACCGATGAATGAACATAAATAAGGAGATAAAATTCGAACTAATAGAATCAAATACCAACAATAAATATCAGGACTTTGGTAAGCAGAGGTTTTCATAGAAATCAAAGGTTTTCACACAAAACAAGGAATATTCTCGAATTTAAAATCACATTATTGATGTTTTCGTTTTTCCAAGCTTTGGTGGGAAATTCTCGAGCTTAGGATTGCAAAAATATGTGCACAAAAGTACTTATCATAAGTACTTTCACGCAAAAACGGCTAAACCGATTGACTTGAAATTTGGCATGAGTGTCTGTGGTAGTTCTGATTCCAACATAGGCATACGGAAAAGTAGCCCGAGAGGTGGGGGGAGTAAGGGGAGGGGGTAAAGTGATCTCGAAACTTAGCTCTTCCTCTATGTTACGCTTACGCGGGGAAACTACCGAGCCGATTGGCCTAAAGTATAGCTCCAACATAGACCACAAAAAAAAAAAAAATTGAAAAAACTTAATCCGGCAACGACCGGTATGCAAGCTAGTATTTTCTAAAAGCACTAAACAATTTTTGAACCTGATGATTTTTTCACACCTAAAACTGATGTTTCATCAGAAAAAAATTCGCTATCGTTTTGAATTTTCCTAGCTTAATTTTTTTTCAGAATCGTAATTTTATTAAATGTTTGCCGTTGCACTAAAATTTTCAATCCATTGGAAATTTCAATCCACCGAAAGGGTTTGTAAGCCCACTATACCAATATTTTCTTGATTATAAATTTCCGTAGCCATATCGGGTGGTAGATGGAGTCATTTTAACATGAAATGCAGCAAAATTCAAGAAGAACGAATCCCATATAGTGGGGTACAAAATCCTATAGTGGGGTTGAAGTTCAAAGAGTAAATGGCAAAGGGTAAAGAGTTGGCGAACGAAGGAGATAAGTGCTCTAAACATCACTTACCCCTTCGATGGTAGAACATCTTGTTCCTGTGGGGCATTCAAAGTGTAGCCTCCAACCAACTGATGAAAATGATGGATTCAATTGGTGCCGAAGGGTGGCTTTTCAAGTGAGTGTATTTGCGCGGTTAAGTATCTTTTCGCTTTTATGGAGTATGTTCGATGTTGGAAATTGTTATTTTATGATGTTTTATGGATAATAACGATAAAAAGAGATAATAAAACGACGTTAAGATATGCAATCAATTGTGACCCTTTAAGTGGTTATCCAAACATACCGAATGATGTTTATCTAACAAATAAAAATGGAAATTAGGCGAATCTTCCGCATTTTTGTAGTAGAAAAGGGATTATTTACAGTTTTTTTTCAAGTTTCCAGTCCACTTTTCTTTTGCTGGAGTCTTCACCTTAAACTTTTCTTCTGCTGGGGTCTTCACATAAATTTTTAAATCGACGGGGCAAAAATTCAATGGTTTTTATTTATTTTAATATTGGTGAAATTCGGGTACTTATAGTTTTCGGGAATAAAAATGCAATTGCACTAGGTCTCATCTTAGGGAAAATTCGTTAAGGTCCTGTAAGGGTGGCTTAAATATCCGGAATTAAATTTTCAAAGAAATCCAATTCACCCTTGAACCAAAACCGAATCACACTCAAAAAACTTTCGGTTTCAATCTCTGATTTTAAATGACCTCCAACGAAGAAATTAAGTTAACAATTATTATGATAAGACCTCGATATTCAATTGAAGCATCTCCAATACTGCCAAAATCGCAAAGAATAAGATTCTTTTTTCTTTGAAATGGTCTCATAAATTAAAGTATATCGCTTCAATGTCACTGGGAATTGCTTGTAAGTCGTAATTTTATTGTTTTTATTAACAATCTATCAATTAGGACAAATTGAACACATCACAATTGGTATTTCATATATCGTAATCATCCCAAGTTTTATGATTATGCTGTACGTAAATTGAATGGGTCTGAGACATGTCAACAAATTTTAAGTTATTACTTAATGTATCGCTGAGATATTTTTTTACTACTCATATATATTCGTGACAGACCAATGAAACCATGAGTGTCACTAACATTTTATTTTCTTGTCATTTGATTGCGATAAACTTTTTACCACGGAAGATATGATTCTTATGTCAAGGTCTTATGGCTAAATATTTTGTAGACTCAATAATTCTTGAAACAAATTTTTGGGTCTCAACGAAGCGCCCTATTTGCTGTCGATTACTGTATCGACATCGTATTGATGACTTTTTCTTTTAAACGAATGGAGACAAATCTGTAGCCACAGAATGAAAACCAGTGTTGCCATTTGTCCGGATTTTGTCAAGTTTGACCGGAGAAAAATATAAAATCGGAGAAAATTATGAAAGTTTTCGGTTCGAAAAAAAGTTTTAAATGACTAACGGCCAATTTATTCACTAGGAGTTAAATCGCCTTAACTCCCTTAACTCACCTTTAACATGGAAAATAACGTTAGCTAACTCCCTTAACTCACTAACTCGGCTTAACTCCTAGTGAATAAATTAGGGGTAAGGAAGTTCAAAAAGCAAACACACATTTTTTTTGTATCCTAAAAATATATTTGCGAATCGCTTTTGTAAATTTTGATACTAAATTGACGGTTAACTGATTCCAACACTTGAGAGGTTGAACCGTAAAGCGATCTGGGTCATAGCTCCTGCTTCGGTTTTTATACTTTATATCGCACATGGTCCCGTAGACTGTAGTATCTCAAAAAAATGTGTTTTTGAGTAATTATTCCATTATGTAAAGGAAAATTGACTGAATCAAATGAAAAACAAATTTAAATGTAAACGTAGTCCTAAAATTTATTTATTTTTGGTTTTTTAAATTCCCATTTTTTTAAATTTAAATTGATTTTGTGGAAAACAAACCTAACTCTATCTTTTATCATTGCAAAAAAAAAAAAAAAATGAAGCAAATGATCTGTAAATTATTATCAAAAAAGTAATAAATTGAAATATTACTGTACAGACAACAGAAAAAACAATTATTCATAAACAATTATTTTGAAATGAAAACTTTGAATGCGTTTTTCTCAAAATGGCCGATTTTGAGATACTACAGTCTACGGGACCATGTGCGATATGAGAATCATGCAGAAGTATATTAGATTTATTGTTTGTGCATTTACTATTGCAAATGCGAATGGTTTTCGACTGTGATTCAAATGAAATGAACATTTGTTTTGTTTTTTTAGCTTTGCCTTTATCAGTCGTGAAAGTTTTTTCTGTTAAACCTTTAGTATATCGTTTGTAACGCATCGAACCAATCATCGGACACTAAAATGAACCACACCAGGGAGTTTAAGATCACAAAAGATTTTGATTTCCTCATGTCCGTCCGTCTGTCTGTATGTCTATCCGTCCGTCGACACCATATCTTTCGAAAGGATTGATTCAGTAACTTGAAATTTCGTTTAGTTGCATTTCTCGTAAATAGCAGTTCTTGAATGTGTGAAATCGAACCACTGCTTTCCTCCATCCCCCAACAAACGAAAAAATTCTTTACAGTTTTTTTCGAAAATGATGAGTCATATTGAAAAATTTATGATATTAAAATGCGTTTGGAATAGGATTCTACATAACTCGTCCATACATCAAAATCCATTTGACCCACTCCTTCCCCCCTCCCCCATACAAATCGAATACTTTTTCCCCATTTTCTCGAAACCGACGCGTCCTATCAAAAAAAATTATATAAACAAAATGTGTTTAGAATATGATTTTACATAACCGTTCTATACATCAAAATCCAAATGGATCACTTCTTCTCCTTTCTCACAATAAAAATTTTGTCAGTCCTCATATATAGTATTTGACGATTGGCACCTGGCAATTGTAGCTCTTCTTATGTATTAATTTCCTATATAGGCACACCAGGAATGGCCGAGACAGTCCCGGAATTAGGTATGTTGACCTGACGTGGAAACTAAACTTTTGTCCCGGAAATAGACTAAACTTTTGTCCCACAAGATAGTTTTGTAATTTCTTAGTCAATAATAAAGTTGAGCTCGAAACTTAAAAATTTTTGCCTGCGGCGCAGTTCCCCCAGAAATTGCTGCCTCTAGCGCATTTTTCTTAAATAAATTTCGCCTACTCCGTATTTGATTGAAAAATTTTCAATACTGGGATGATTGTTTCTAAGACCAGTTTGTTTACGAATGAGTTTTACGAAATCCTAGTTTTCTGTCAACTTTTAGAAAAGTAACAGTAGCTCTAAAGAGAACCTCAAATTTTTTTTTTAAAAACATTTTTTTGAAAAATTTTCAAAAGCGCTTTTGGAAAAAAATGGATTGTTACAAAATTTAAAGGACATACAATTTTCTACAGTTTTTGCTTTAACGATTTTCTGTATCTCTAAGCGAGGGCGTACACGGAGCAACTTTCGGTCATCAGCATTTCGCAACTTCACCAAATTGTAGGAAAGAAACGAGTGCGGCAAGAGGGAAAAAGTCGCCACTCGAAAAGTGTTCTTCTCGTCTTCTTTTACGCACACAAACGAAGTCGCTCGTGTAGCACGTCAGCATGCATGTGTGCGTAATTTCATTGAGGCAGTCGGTGCTTAGCCACCGACTCGTAAACATATCCTAAATAAACAAAAATTGAATGCAAATAGTGAAATACCAATTGCTGGTAGTTTTATTTTTCAGGTAGGTAGGTAAATAACAAAATAACCAATCCTTATTCTTCTACTGTTGGCAGTTTCTATTTTGGCAATTGATGTTGCCTCGGTGCTAGCTAGAAAGGGAATGAGCTGGAAATACAACACACATATGAGAACCACACAGGCATGAGCGATCGCTTGTTGTAAACAAGTTTTTCCTACTAAAAAGTGAAGAAGCGTGTACGTCGGAAAGGCATTTTGAGGACCAAAAGTTGCCACGACGAAATGAACCGTGTGCGTTCGCACTAACGGTTCTCAAAATAATTGAAAAAATATTATTATTTACATATATTTTCCGGAACTAAATATTGCAGAGGAAAGTTTTGTGTTGATCACAACTGATATTTTTTACGTACTATTCCCAAAGATTAGGTAAATAAAGATATGAAATCTTACACCAATTTTGAGAACCCAAAAGTACTGCCGATTTAACGAAATTTTTAACGACGACTAAATCGGATTAGCGGAATGATGTCGGACAAAAAGAACCTGCTAATCAAATTAGTAGCTGCTAAAAGTTTCGTAAAACCCACCATTAGTATATGCTTTGCAAAACGATAATTTGATGTTAGGATTCAATTAAAAGGAAACACGTTTGTGAACAAGTCCAGAATGAAACTCAAACTTCTTGTTCCTGGAGGAATTATAATTGTCTTCTTACCTTTTTTGATTTTTTTCTTTGCATTTATCCGAAATCCAAGTTTGTGCACTTTTAACCAAATTTTTTTGACCGGATTATTTGATAAGATTTTTTGACCGGATTTTTTGATAAGATTTTTTGACCGGTTTTCTTGATAAGATCCTGCCATGAAGAAAAATAAATCCGGTCAAACGGACAGATCTTACTGGATTTGGATATTTCTAATGGCAACACTGGTGAGAAGCCGAGTCTGCAATTTGGATCAATAAATATATTTATTGAAAGATAAATTGAACACCATAAATTGCTTGCCTTTATTTACTACAACTATTACTCGACTCGTACTATTACTGTTGAGCTAAGTATGGAACAAGTGGTAAAATTGAGTGCAATATCAGAATGTTACCAAGTCTTGTTTGCAATATCTTGTATGCTTTCAGGATCCACCTTAAGCAGAAAGCAAGGCTCCGCACATTAAATCTTGAGAAACTTCTCATAGAATCTTTTTCGTTTCTAGATGGTTTACTGGTGTTGCTGTAGAATTGTCGTTCGCCGTTGTGTAGATTTAGCTTAAGATTGCTTCTTCGACATACAATCATGTATTGCTGATGTGCTTATTCTTTGGTACTTTAGATAAACCATATCCTGGTGTATGTATTTTAGTGCTTGTTCAGTGGGTAATGTCATTCATGGGAAATCGAGCTAAACACATACAATTGGCTTCGTACATCAGGAAGGAGGAAAATGGAAAATTTCCTCTTAAAGTGATGTTTTTCGTTTTGTTCGAATTTTCATTGGATTTTCCTATTAAATGAGAAACGATTTGTGTACGCTTGAGTCTTGGAAATAACAAATTCAAGTTTGCTCAAGGTTCTTATGAATCTGTTATTTCCAATTTGCATCAAGAAGTACTAGTTTCTATTTAGTATTTCATTTATTTGTTTAATAGTTTTCGAAAAAAAAAATTCAAAATCGTTTAAGAGTTTTACCTAGTATGCAACAGTAATAATATAATGGTAACACATTTTTTCAAGAAATACAAGAACTCGAAACGAATTTCCCTGCCTGTTGATTTTAATGGTCTTAAATTTTCCATTAGGGATGACAAAAGATAGGAGCAACTATTTTAATGCGACATAGTTTTAAACTCACTATTAAGAACACAACGTCATGTGTAAATGGGTATAAAAACTTAAAAAACCACCTCCTCTCAGTGAAATAATGCCAATAATAAGTGTTAAGGAATACAATTAGCCCCACACAACATTTACGGCAACAATGATGTCCCCCACATACAATTGCGCACACTTTGTTGCTCTAAATGTCAATTGATTTTGATTAGGGTTGGGACTTGAGGATGTGTAAAAGGTACTATTTTTGCCCAAAAAAGGTACTAGATTGAGATAATGTGGTACTAGATTTTTTTAACTATCGTGCAACCAAAATCGTTTTTTATGCTTATTACATAGGAGTCAAGAAAAATCTAAATCTCGTAATTTTAGAAAAAAAAAATCCTTAACCCACATGGATTGACTTTTGCGTTGTAAATTAACCCGTTTCGGTCAAAAAATACTCTAGAAAAACTCCAAAAAACCAATAAAAATTGTCTAGATGTATTTGTTTTAAATTTTCACTTTTATTTAAATTTTAAATTTTTGTATAAACTCCATCTAAAAACTTAAATTTCGAGAAGTATTTTGAGATTTTGTTAATATAAATCATATTTCCATGGCCTACGATTGATTTTCAAATCTCCCTTTATAACACGAATTCAGTAGTCTTTAATTAAAGAGTTGTGGCGGGATCATTTAAAAAAGTACTTTTTTTCTAATACATAGAAAAGTGATGGCTTTTTAAAGGGAGCTATAAATTTAGATAATCATTTTTTATATAAACCATGAAAAGGTACCAGATTCATGGGCTGTGGTATTTACTAGGGTACTAAATGAGTCAAAAAGGTTCTAGATCTAGTACATTGGTACTAAAGTCCCAACCCTGATTTTGACAGTCGGACGGTGAGCCACATATAACATTCTTTTGTTACCAATTAACATACATAATAGAATTGTAATGTAAGCAACACAGCATACGAACTATATGTACCAATACTTGCTTTAAGTGACGAAATTTAGATTTTATGACGTCTCCATAAGATTTCATTTTGAATCGACCATGAAATTTTGTCGGCGAGCTGACCGACAAAATCTGAATTCCATTCAACTATTTACGACAAAGTTGGTCGGATTGATAGTATACCGTTTAAGAACCTAGCCTAGCCATCTAAGACAAACGTAACTATACAAAATTTCAAGTCTCTAGCTCAATTCTTTTGAAAGTTACGGTGTTAACGTACGGACAAACAGATAGACGGATAGACGAATGGACATCCAGAAATCAAAATCTTTTGTCATCCCTAATACCCTGGTGTAATTCATTTTTGTGTCCGACACAAAATCTAACATACTAGAGTATAAAAAGAAAACAATTACTAAGTGCCGTTTGCACCAACAAAACTTAGCAACTTATGTACAACTTAAAAAATTTAAGTCGAAGAATTTTTACGGTTTAAGTAGGCTAACCACAACTTAATTTTTTAAGAATAATACGCGCAAACGGGCCTAAATGAGATAAATATAATCATTAATCAAAACTTCCACCCAGAAAATAGTAAGAAAACTGATTTTTTTATAAAAGGGAAACTATAAATCCACACCATCGGTCTAGATTGCTATCACGACCTCTGCTGTTGACGGGTTGGAACGTAAAAACCTTACAAATGTTGTAATTCATGCATGGTTTGCAATCCATGTAAAACTGTAGGTGCGAAACAAAGAAGAAAATTGTTGGAGCCTAGACAGGTGGTGTTGCTAGCAGTGAGCAGTACCAGCCCTACTCAGTTCGATAAAGTAAGTTGCCGAATTTACGTTCGTTAACTGACAAAATCGAATATCCTCGGAAATAAGTTGCCTTATGAAAAAATTTATAAGCTTAAAAGGCCTTTAATGCACTTTTACATAACTTTTCCATATACTTAAATGTAATTGGCACGCTTTTTTTGTCTCCAATATCAAAAATTAACGTAAATAGTCTTCACGTTGGCTACCATGTGGGTCACCGGTGTACACACACTATTGTCATTACAGTCAGTTTCTCAAGTTCCATGGTTGAGTGCAGTCGCTCGTGCGGTACAAAGGGGTTTTTTTTGGCCGTTATATTTTATTCGATTCGTTCGTTTTTGTCTGTATTGATCTTGTGTTCACTGGTGACTCACAAAGTACAGAAATGATTTTTGCGTTTCTTCCCAGTGTATACTAGCGAAGTAAGCGTTTTTTTGGCTGGTAGCTAACGTGTTAAGGTTACAATCAATTTACGATTTTTTTGAGGTTACAATAAATTTACGAATTAACTTTTTGGATTGGAAAAATCTTTAATTAAAATTTCTCCCTTCAAATTAACTCAATATAACTCAATTTTTCTAATATAACTCAAAACCATTTTTAAAACTTTTCTTAACAGTTCCGTTTTGTAAATAATTGTATTGCCTGTGTGTTTCCCATTATTTTAATTATCCTTTTATATATTTGATAGATATTTTCTATTGAGAAAATAAAACACGTCGTCTTATTGAGTTTTCAACGATTCAAGGACTTCCTATTTCTTCTTATAGGCAGGCGATACCGCCCACATAGCCTTCTATACAAATACGAGTATATTTTCTCTAGAGGACTTAATAGATTGAAAGGATTTCTTTAAAACGATATAGGAAATGGCCACAGTTTTTTATATTTTAGGAGATCTTCGAAGATGTGATGAGATTAATTGACACCATTTTCTATGAGAAAGCTTTGGTCTTATGGAAATTGAAATAATTTTTTATAGCGTTTAAGGACAGTTTTCAAGGCGTCATCTTCATCGTCAGACTTTCAGAAAAAAAATGTTCATTTATCCCACAAATACAATGTGATCTGTTTAACATATGAGCCTTGAAAATTTACGCACATGGATAAAAACTCCATTGGAAATTTAAATTTTTCATTCAAGGATCTTAGGAGATCCACTTTTTATTACGACATAAAATATGCTGTTTCCTTTTATTATTCTTTATTTTTTTTAAAGATTGTTTGGTTCTATATTCAAATGGTGATTTTTCAGTTTTACTTGTTTACGGCCATTGCACAAAAACAGAATTCAGAACTCATGAATGATCCTTTGAAAAATTTATTAAAATTTATTAAAATTTCTTTAGAATTCACCGCTTAGGCTGCATTACGAGTATTTTTACGAGTACGTTAAGGTTAAAAAAAACGACATTTCTTTAAGAAAAATGTCTTTTTAAACTTATTTTGATTTTTTATTGTTTTTTTAAAACTTTTTTTTGAATAAAAAATTCGAAAGAAAATTAAGAAAAATGCTTGGTGAACCTAAAACCAAAACCTAAAGAAATATTTAGCGCAATAATATGATTAAGCATACTTTTAGGCGCTAAATATTTGTTATGTAAAACCGCCTCTATTGCTGCTTGAAAAGTTTTATCAGTCTTAGGGCTCGTTTACACCTGACACTTTTTTGAGCGACTTTTATTCTTTCGTTTCACAATCGTTTATACTAGGGCACAAAATCCTTTCTTCCTGAAAGACACCGGAACTGGAAATTTTTCATACAAAATCGCTGGAAAAAATTCAAATTTTGGCAACTTTTGCTAAGTTAATTTATTCTACCATTGATGAAAAAAGTTCGCAGACCAAATCCTGAATAAAATTCGCGGAGAAATTCGAGAAAAAATCGCAACTATAAACAGGACACAAGAACAGTCGCAAGAATAGTTTTGAAAATTTCAAAATAATATCTTGGGCCTTATTCTAGAACTCGTACCGAGTCAAATCTCTACCCAAGTAGCAAAAAAGATCGTAAAGTGGTCGTCGCAACCATACAGTCACGAAACTAAAGTCGCAACGACCACTTTACGACCTTTTGTGTTCCTTGGGTACCGAGTGGTACAAAAAGCGGTTCTTGAACTCAGAAACGAGCGATTTCTTGCGAGTAAATACTCGGTGACGTTAGCCTGCCGAGTGAGGTCAATATGAATCTGAAACTATCTTTTGAGAGAGATCGCTCGTTTCCGAGTTCAAGAATCGCTTTTTGTACCACGCGGTAGAGATTTGACTCGGTACGAGTTCTAGAATACGGGCCCTGATGTGAACAGTATAGGACTTTCCTATACAATTTCAAATACCAACTCTGTGGTGTGGTTTGCCTACGACGACTTCATTATGGATATTTCGAAACCGGTAGAAGAGATCAATATACGCTAAAGGCCTGTTCCCAAAGACGTGACGTTAATTTTAAGCGTTTTGGAATTTTGGCTTTTTTCGATTTTTAAAAAAAAATTGTTTTCTACCGTTGTCAAAGTACCACAAACCCCTCCTGGAGTGTAATGTATTTTGTAGAGAAAAATCCTGGATTAAATTCTAATCAAAATTGGATTACGCTTGGCTTGTATGTAAAATTCAATGCGAAATTCTAATTTAATAGTACGAATTAGAATTTTTTTTTTTTAAATTTACTTTTGGTTTAATTTAGTATTATGTATTAAATTCTAATCCAAAATTGTGTTGAGATTTTGTCAATATAATTTTCAGATTAAAAATAAAACCAGGATTTTTTTCCGTGTATAAGTAGAAGAATGCATGGGTTTAGGGTGGACCCCGAAGTGGTCAGGGGCGAAGCTCCTAGCGCATAATAAAAGTCGTGCACTATTTTCGGAGCCAAAAATCAATGCAAGTGTAATAAGAATTGCAATATCACATAAATTACTACCATTTCCGTTTTAGTTAATGCCAGTACAGTAATCCTTTCTCATACATAGTACTCATCACACATTGTATCATTGAATGTATTGGGATGTATATTTGCGTTCCCTTTAAGTGATTTATTGAATATCGTTTCTCACTGAACTATGAACGTTGAAGTATAGCAAGCAAAGCAAAGCACTTTTCCTATCAAGAATTTGAGAAAAAAAAAGAAAACCGCAAAAGTGCAAAAAAATGAAGCGAAAATGAAGGAAAAATATATTGGCAGAGAGAAATTCAGTATAGCCGTAGATGGTGTGCTTTAAAGAAGCAGGAAATGGGAAAGCAATTCGGGATTCTTAAGGACGACGCCCCATCGAAATGAAATAGCAATCGCTTGGAGATGGGGTAACAATTGACTCGGTACACCGACCGATCCTGGCTACAAAGAAAGGATAAAGCACGAAAAACCCCACAATTATCCTTGCAGGTAAGGCTATAAATTCACCTTTAGCCAGTGTGTTTGAATGTTGAATTTATACTAGTAAGTATATATCAATAAATTTATATAGGTAGGTAGATGTTATGCTACGTTTACACGAATGACAAATTTGTCATTTTTTTCTTGTCATTATGTTAATTCCCGTGTAAATGGCATAATTTTTGTAATTTTTTCTGTCAGAAAATGTCAATCTCTCATAAAAGAATGAACTTGTCCATTCTTTTATGCCAGATTGTCATTCGTACAAACGCAATATTAGTTATGACAACTTTAGTATTCAACTTTTGTCATAACTAATATTGCGTTTGTACGAATGACAATCTGGCATAAAAGAATGGACAAGTTCATTCTTTTATGAGAGATTGACATTTTCTGACAGAAAAAATTACAAAAATTATGCCATTTACACGGGAATTAACATAATGACAAGAAAAAAATGACAAATTTGTCATTCGTGTAAATGTAGCATAACAAACATGGCAGCACATAAAGTAAAAGAATAAAATCTATGAGGATACACCACGTCCTACAATGAGTGAGCCTTGATACTTTCGATCCCATTTAAGAAGGACGAAAATGTTATATTTAGCTAAATAAGTATATGTGAACACTTGTATTCGAGGGTTCTGTTGGAAAAAGTGTACAGATGCCTCTGAAAGTTAAATGGACGAAATGGATTTTTACCTCAAGGAGCTTTTAACGACATCAGAGGAAAGTAGTACAACAAATCGCTTTAGCGAAAGGAAACTTGAAGAAAAACGATTCAAATTGCAAGAAAACCTAAAAGTATTCTCATTCACCTGTTCGTCCACACTTTTCATCGCCCTATCCCAGTTTTTGTGCTCCTGTACGACACACCAAGTGAAAAGTCTAGAAGACACATAAACACACTCAGATATCCAAGAAAAGAAAATGAGAAAAAAAAATTGTTGGCTTAACAATAATTGATTTGTTGACATCTAAGGAATTTCACCAGTCAGGCAGCCAGACGAGTTTGTGCTGTTTTGACAATAATGTGTAATCACATTTCGATTTTTAAAGTTATATCAAAAAGAAATTCCATTTGCCCAAGTAAAAGTACCAACAGAAAGAAGAAAGTTTACATCGATACACAACGTTTAAAGTTATATAGACGAAGGTTTTTTTTTATTTTATTTCTATTTTAGATAGCACCATTTATTTAAAGTGCTTTTTTGGGAATTGTCGAATATTTTTAAATTATATGTTACAAATTTTCTGGAATCTATTTAAGTCAATTGAAGTTTGAATTTACTTCTTCAAATAAACATTAATTTGTTTTGCAGTCAAGAAAGTTTTTACATTATTTTGTCGAATTGGACAAATGGATTTTAGGAAAATTGAAATATTTTTGACGTGAAAAGGTCTTTATGAAAATTTTTGGACGAAAAAGCGAAATTTTAGACGAAATAGGAAAAGTTACAATTGTCAGGGGCTAATCGTCAAATACTCTATATGATGACAGACAAAATGTTTATTTAAAAAAATCCATTTGTATAACAGAGTGGGAAAGAAGTGGTTCGATCGGGTTTCAATGTATGGAAGGGTTATGTAAAATCATATTCTATACAGACTTTCCTTTTATAAACATTTCAATACGACTAACCGTTTTCGGTAAAATAGATAAAAAGTATTTAATTTGTATTAATTTTTAATGTATAGATAAGTTAGGTAAAAAAATATTTATAACACATTTTATCTTTTTAAATTTTTTTGATACGATGCACAGTTTTCAAGAAAACAGGAAAATAGTATTCCGTTTGTATGGCAGAGGGAGGAAGCAGTGGTCCGATTGGATTTTGTTGTATGGATAAGTTATGTAAAATCTTATTCCAAAAATATTATACCTCTATAAATTTTTCAATTTGGCTCCTCGTTTTCGAGAAAATTGCAAAAAACTATTTCGTTTGTATGGAATTTTGTCCGTTCATGAACTTAGCCGAGTCATTTACAACAAACGCAACTATATAAAATTTAAAGTCTCTAGCTCAATCTCATTGACAAACAGACGGACGCACGGACAGACCGACGGACGGACAGATGGACGAACATTCGGAAATGAAAATCTTTTGTTATCTCTAACGCGTAGCTCATTTTTGTAATGCGTTACAAACGATATACTAAATCTAATATCCTATATATCGGGTCTTTCACTAAGGAAATAACAATTTTGTATTTAAATAAAACACAGAATAATTGAGATATCGGGCTGAAATTTATTCCAGGTGTAGTGGACATGTTACATTTAAGTATGAAATTCGATGTCGTTCATACGGCCACCGTGGGCACGTTTGCTGATTGATTCTTTGGATCCAATTTTCCACCACTCTTCCACACATATCAGCCGGAACGTTGGCAATTTCGCGTTCGATATTGTTCCTGAGCTCCTCTAACGTTGTTGGCTTGTTGGCATAAACCAACGACTTAACATAACCCCGTAAAAAGAAATCCAACGTCGTTAAATCGCATGACCGAGGTGGCCATTCGACCGGACCATTTCTCGAGATTACACGATTGCGACCACCGACTCAGAATTTCGGTAGTAAGTTTTAATAATTTCCAAACGTTGTTCGTTCGTGAACTTCACCATGATAAAAATGTAAACCTTGACTGACGTTTTAGCATTGCCAGATCATAAAAAAAGTTTTAGGGTGTGTTTTTATTAAAATACAAAATTGTTATGTCCTTATTGAAAGACCATTTATAAGGACATCATATAGAGTATAAAAAAGATTCTAAAAACATGCAAAATTGCTCGCGCAGTGAGCTATCAAAAGAAAATAGTGTTATTTTATACTATCAGAAATCGCAGAATTAACCTAAGAAATGTTTTATCAATCTTGTTTAAAATTTGGAATTGTTCGATGCATTTCTTTTTAACATAAAACTCTTCCGAAAATGGGAAAATTTGAACTAACCTTTCCCCTCTTGGCAATACAAATGTAAATTTTTTTTACAATTTCCATGAAAACAGTTCGTTTTTTTCCAAGATCGCGTTTGATGGGGTTCTATGGGCGGATAACAGCTTTCGAACGCAAAAAAGACGGATCAATATTGATATTGGTAGAAGTCAATGGGAATATGTCCCGGGGGCGTGCGGGGCTCCCTTACGATTTCGGGTTTTGGAATGATTTGAATACCTTTATGTAAGAAAGGTGAAAATATGGTCACCCTAATTATGATTCTAAACACATGCAATTGTTCGCGCATAAAAACATGCAATTCTTCTTCTCTACGTCTTTCAACGAACCGCAGAATTTGAATTGAAATTTCAAAACCGTACTAAATCGCTTGATATTTCTGAAATAGTGCTTTTATTTAATTTGTGTATAGTTTATTTAATCGCAAAATAGTCGTAAATGCAAAGCTCTCGACTAAAGATCTAAAGAACAGCTCTAGCTTTTCACACTCAAGATTTAAGCAGGAACCAGAAACATAACTTGTATTCAATCCCTCTTTTATAAACACCTGAGTTGATTGTTAAATTCTGAGCCATTCTTCAATCTCTATCTAATAGATACATAAACGGAGCTTCATGGATTTCTAATATACTTCCATGCAAGCTTATATGCAAACAGTGCGAATTTGGATAGTCATAGTCGCATGAATAGTCACATTTGGATAGTCATTCTACAACTACAATACACCAAAACAGCATTAATGGTATTTTGAAAATGTAATCAACCGCAGTTTATATCGAAATGAAAATTAAACATTTACGTTTGGTGCCTGAAATGGAATGAAACTTCAATTTTGTCTGATGAAACCAGGACACCTTTCCAATTACGATCTAAATTAAAGAACTAACCAATATGAGATACAGCGTTCAAGTAGTGAAAACATTCATTCGAATACATTAAATTCGCCTGGCGATGACAGTTTCGTTTGAATTCGACTAAATTCGATACTAAACGAGGAAATTGGTATATGTTAGGATTGCAGAATAAATTTAGTTGAAATATGGTTTACATTAAGTTATCTCATCTATTTTTAATTATTTAATCATATAAAAATGAGTTGGTGTCTGTCTCTCTGTTCCTCTTTCACGCAAAAACGGCTGAACCGATTGACTTGAAATTTGGCATGAGTGTCTGTGGTAGTTCTGGTTCCAACATAGACATACGGAAAAGTCGCGCGAGGGGTGGGATGAGTAAGGGGAGGGGGTAAAGTGATTTCGAAACTTGGTTTTTGCGCTATGTTACTCTTTCGCGGGGAAACTACTGAACCGATTGGCCTAAATTTGGCATAGATGTTCGTCGGGGGTCCAGCCCCAACATAGACCCATTAAAAAGTTTTTAAGTTCTTTCCGGTTTTCTTCGTATTCTAAAACTTAGACAAAAAACTTAACCCGGCAACGACGGGTATGCAAGCTAGTATGATATAAAACAAATTTTAATCAGTTTTTTTTATCCCGAAAAGTCGAACTAGCTGATTTGTGTTCCCGAATTTATTTACGAAATTTCGGTCCATAATATTATTCTATAATTTACAGCATGTCTAGAGTGTTAGACAAACAAAGCAAAATTTCATGGAAACTAATATTATTGCATTCTCTAGCATCCTTCAATCATTTTCAAGCACGTATCTGTAATTTAAATAGAAAATTTTCCTAAGTACTGGAGGTAAATTAATTATCACAAGCATTATAATAGCGTCAAAAAAAAAATTGAAAACACCTTAAAAAATTCATTGAGAAAACCCGAAATTAAAAATAATCCTCGAAAAAATAACATAATATTATCATTCAAGTAAATTTAAAATTGGCGTGCGTAGGGAAAGTCTATTTTTGGATTGTCGTTGGATTTGTGTAGCAAGGCCGTCCCGACGCCCACCAATTTTAAATTTACTCCAATGGTTACATTATTTAATCATTTTTAAAGGGACCTTTTTGTATTTCGGGTTTTCCAATTTTTCAAGGATTTTTTTAGTCAAGATTTTTTTAGATGTTAAATTTTATTTTTCTTTTACTCTTTTTAGAGGTAAGAGTGGAAAAAAAGCTTTTAATATCAAATTGAATTTCAAAATTTTCTGCCAGCAGTTTTTATTTTTATAAAGTGTTTTTAGATTTACAATTCTGTTTCAAGATGATGAAAACCAGTATAAGTAGAGGCGGGTCAAGGCATGGGGGTGCGAATTTTTATGCACTAAATCATTCTTTTCAATATTTCCAACCGAATGGCGGAGACGGACTCGGAATCGGTTCAGTGTATTAAAAGATACATGGAGAGGGGGTTTTAAGTTAGGGGGAAAGGAAGAATTCTCGTACACTGAAACATTCGTTTCATTATTTGCAACACAATAGCGAAAACGAGATTAAAATCCATTCAGTGGGATTTTTCGGGGGAGAAAGTACAATATATTCATGCTATCTTTGTAGGACCTCTCCTTTCTAATGAAAGATTGGAAATCCCCGAAAACTCCTCGAGAAAAAAGCATCGAAAGGATATTCGCTATCCTTATTTTGAAGAAATCTTTTTTTTGAATTTTGAAATTCCAACGTTCGATTCGTGACTCTGAAAATCTCCTCTAATTTTTCTGTCCTCGAAAACTATAAGTACCCAAAGTTAGTACAAATATACAAAGCCGTTTTCGAAAAGTAAAATGTACGCCGAATTTTTTTTATGATTCATTGAAGCAAAAAAGTGTATCGTTTTTAATAGCCTGTAACATAATAAACTTTTACGGGCTGTACCCCAAACGAGAGGACCGATTTTCATGAAAACAGCCAGTTACATTATAAACGAGAGGACCGATTTTCATGAAACTTTTGTCAGAATATTTGTCAGCTTGTGCAAATGGTTCTTAGACATATCACTATGAAGGAAAAACAAAATGGCGGACGCCATGTGGCAAAAATATTTCGATATGGGTGTCAAATGAAAGGTTTTGAGACAGAAATCACAAATAGATATAACATTTTTACATCACCCCTCAAACGTCACCACCTCTCCGGCTATAATCTGACCACTGATCCGATTTCGAAGCGACTTTCGCCAATAGTTAGAAAAAGAGGGGTTTTTGATAGTGTTTTAATAGGGTTTTGATAGGGTTTTGATAGGGTTTTGATAGGGTTTTGATAGGGTTTTGATAGGGTTTTGATAGGGTTTTGATAGGGTTTTGATAGGGTTTTGATAGGGTTTTGATAGGGTTTTGATAGGGTTTTGATAGGGTTTTGATAGGGGTTTTTATAGGGTTTTTGATTCCTGGGGGTCACACAATATTTCAAGGTCTTATTGAACGTATGGCTGACAACTCAACAGTCCAATTAAAAATGTTCTTAACCATTGTTAATCCTTTCGGTATTTTGATGCCATATGGCATCATGCTAAAAAATTTGAATTGTCTTATTATTTATTTATTTTCAACACTCTATTCTCATTCAGTGCACCATTAAGTGCATTTTTGACCCAATTTTGATTTTTTGAGTAAAAAACTGGACCACAGTGGACGTATTTGAAAAAAATTAAAATTTTTATTTTTTTTTTTTTTTTGTTTTAAATGAATACTAATAGCTTAAACATCATTAATTTGTATACAGAGTATTTGTAAAACCCATAGAAAAAAAACATGTACCGAAAGGGTTAAAAGATATTGTCATTATTAAAATTCACAACATTTTTGTACAAGATACATTAAAAGAGGCTACATCAAATAAGATTTTTTTTCTTTTTGTGCAGTCGAGTATTTTTTTCGCAGATTTTTCTTTGAGTGTATAATAATACGAACCCATATTGTCCAGGAATATTCAAATCTCATTGTAACTATCGCATTGAATTCAAGTTTCCAAACTGACAAAGGATGCCAGAAGGTCCTCCTACCAGTATCAAAACTTGTAAATTTCTTATAATTCTACCATTTTATGATGGTATTTCACATCCCTCGTTGCAATGGCAATTTTCTCATCAAAAACGCCTTTATAATATCCTTACCGTTTCGTCTCATAAAGAAGGACGAAGGACATCTTTCCCATTTGTCGAATTTAGTACTTACTCCTATCTATGCAAAAATTTCAACTTGGAACTTGTGCAGATTTCGGAAACTACCAAAACGATGAACAAATTTACAGTATTCATGGGAAAAATAGAAAGATAGATATGAATTTTGACACATTCCGTGCCGAGAAGCCATGAATTCTTGGCAGGCGACACGGTACATCTTCTTATCAAGAGTATTTCTTATCACTTTCGCGCCTCAGGTATTCAAAACTTTCTTTGGCTGCCATCGTAAAGTGGTAAAGGAAGTCGAGCATATAATAACCCACACTTTCTTCCTACGACTGAGCCATTTAACCCGTTCTCTGCATCCAATTCAAGCAAATAGAAGATGAAGATTATCATTTGACTTTTGTATAATGGTGAAACGGAAGTACACAGGGAGCCGGATCTTCTAGCTTCCCATAACTATGTGTGAATGTTATAAAGTCTGCATTGCATGTAACGTACATCATGATCATCAAAAGTTGTTGGTATTCAAAAATATTTTATGTTGTGTATATTACGAAATTATCTATCTAAACACGTCTATCTATACAAACTATATAAAAGATAGATTGATAACAGTAACAATGGGATATGTATATTAGATGAGGAAAGCTTCATACTTTATCCAAAATGTTGATAGCGTCATGAAAGTTGTTATATCAGTGCACTGATAGTAAAAGAAGCAATAAATCTTAACAAAAGTACTGTTCAAAGTTGGAGATGATAAGTAATAAGTTTGCTCCTCATCGCTACAATAATGGTAAAGCTAAGTGCTTGATTCACTGATGGGATGTGGAAATTGTGGAAATTGGGAACTGAAGAGAAGTTGACTGCGAAAACACTACACCATACTATGACTCCTCACCTGTTCTCCATACAACAGGTGTTTTATGAGAGTTTAGTCTATCTTCATTTCATTCACACAAATTCAAATATAGTTGGTATATTTTATACATTTACATAATTATCCTAGATTCTGGATGATTGTTCAAAGCACCACTACTTGAAAAACTTTTGAAATAACCCATTAGAAAAGCTATTATCACCGCTAGTTCACTTTGTAATTTTCAACATTAAATTGTATGCACATGTAACAAGTTTTTAATTACGAAAATTCGTTTTTGCTTTCCAAATGCCATCAAATTTAATTATTACTTAATTACAACAATGTATCAAAATAGTTGGAAACAGTAATTGTTGTTGAAATATTATATTGGCTATGGGAATAAGTTCTTAGCGATTGTGGATAGATGCCACACATGTACGCGTCCCCATCCGCTATTACATGGTTTTGGAATGTGTGTGTGTGAACTGTCAAATATAATATGTGACATTTGTTGGACGCGTAAACAACTATTATTTTTCTTTTACTGAACATGTCGCATTTTGTCCCGAGTAAGGGTCACTTGCGCGACATTTTACTTCATTACAATTGTTTGAAGAAAATTGCCGCAGAATGTATCGTTTGCTTGTGGAAGCCTATACGGCAATCAAGCTCTGCCAGAATCCACAAATCCTAGAGGTCCAGAAATTCAAATAATTATATAAAAAGTGTTATGGGTGTTTCAGGTTTTCAAAATACAACAAAAATTGCGCCGCTGCCAAGACTTTTACCAACAAAAATACCACTATTAAAAATCATTTAATATAAAGTGCCGCGAGCAAATTTTTTTAAGAAAAATGCGCTAAAAACAGTCAAAACTTGCGATGAAATTAATGTTCCAGCACTCAAAGGGGCACAACCACAGAACTATATAACATAGAACAATTGTCACCATACAAAGCTCTGCTGAAAAATGGTCCCAAAAGTATTTCCCTCTTTATCGTACTTGAACGCATCCACTGAACTGTATAAGGTCGCGAAATTCAAATTTAGTTTGCCGCGAAATTCAAATTTCACAAGTTTGAGACTAACTTTAGGCGTAAACAAATAACTTTAGGCGCCAACACCATTCCGAAAATTTTTTTTTTCTTTGACAGCTCACGGCTTAAACGAGAGGACTATATTTATTTTCATACGGTTATCTTGCTCTTACTTGACTCGTTTTGATTCACTGAACTGTATTAAAATGGAACCATTTGAGACAGCAAATCGAGCGATCTAGTATATCTATGGGCACAACAAACTTTTGCACACAAAAACTTATAGTCGTCAAATTAACACTTCAATCTTATTCATTAATTTATTGAAAATTTTTACTAACACAACCAAACGAAAAAAGCTTCTTTTGGAAAAAAAAACTTTAACAAAAAAGTTATTTTTTAAAAATAATCCTACACAGTTTCAAGTGAAAAAAAAAAATTATTTTTCGAAGGTTTTTAAATACCGCAAGCAAAAATGCGCCGCAAGAAAAATTTAATTTTGGATTTATGTGCTTTAGCTGAAAGTTGTTATATTTAGTGATATTTTTCCAGCGTTTTATTGTAAAACTAAATCCGGTTTAGTTTGCGGGACGTTGGAACATCATGCTTAAATTGGGGACTGTCATGTCTACTACTCGAGAACGCATGGTAACCCTACATACATGTAGAAAAAAAAACATTAAATCTAAGTATTTTATATTAAAGAATCGGGACTATTATTAAAATAGCTAATTTCAATTACAAAAAAGTAAATTTCAATTATAAAAATAGCCACAAACTAATAAATTTTACTTCTAAGGAGTTAAATTTATCATAAAAATTGTCGATTTTCACTATTTTTGTAATTGAAATTAACTACTTTAGTTATAGTCCCTATTACCCATTATAAAATCGTTAGATTTACTATTTTCTTTTCACTGCGTGTAGCAGAGATGTGAAAACGAGAACGCAATTTTCTAAAAGATTAATTTCCCTAACCTGCAAACACAACAATTTATCACACTTTAATCTCCAAAACATCTTCCTTTACTTACGTTGAATTTTCTTTTAAAATCCCTTAGCATCAATACTTTATTATCAAAACACCCAGATTATATACATGAATTTTGTCGCAATAGAGACTCAGAGTCACTGAGATCTGGTCAAACCCAATTATCCACTTATTGCATAAAATCTGCAATATCATTTAACCTGTGAAAACACCACAGAAAATCCACACAAACCAAGATAACTACTTATACACCGGACGTTATCCTGATAGCTACTGCATTGGTTTCCATGTCCCAGAAGATCAAACAAGAACTAAAATAAATTTTCTCTGATAGTTTCACCTCTGTCGATATGAAGAGAATCTGGCAAGGGATCCGATTTTTAATCGACTTCCGGCCAAATACCCCAAAAACGTTCTGCATCACCGGATAATAGAACCTGACTTAAATTTATTGTGCAAATATTCCAGTCTACATGTCTATCTGCATGACCAAAATATGATTTCATCTGCCAAAGTAAACTTTACTAATATTTTAATTGACACTGTAGGAAATTTAATTACCCAATCTTATCCGAAATCTGAAGAATTAAGAATAAAAGATTCTCTAAGGATGCAACTTTTTATCCAATTTCTAACAATTTTCGAATGTTCTTGCAATAAAAAATAGTGAGTGTTTCAATTATACGAATGTGACGGAAGTGTAAAGAAGGTATTACCAATAACGATACAGAATCAGTCAATTATAGTAGACAAATAGTACGCATAGATAAATCACTTATGCACGCAATGATCCAGAAAAAGTGTTTCTTATGGATATAATCTGTCTATTTGCTGATAGATGACCATAGTCAATTCCCATTGGACACCTCGATGAATTCCTATTCGCACTATTGTAGATTATTTCTTGTATTTTCCTTTGACAACATCTATTTTCGATTACCACATCAACATCAATCAAATTGTTTACCCAATCCTGATCCCTACACCGAAATTAGTCCTTGGCAAATAACTAAACAGCAATGCATTTCCATTTACTTAATGTCAACTATGAATTCATTCACCTTTCATTTCTCATCTTCCGTATGGTATGCACTATGCTGTGCATACAGATAACTGTAAATGTAAAAAGGGCGAGGGTCTAAATGCCGGTTAACATTATCGCAACCCTTATGCAACCTAAGAACGACCATACTTTTGTAAACTTTGCCACGCATATGTGGGTATCCATTTTATCAAAGAGTGGCAAATTATACTGAGGGTACAATGCAAATGTATACTCCTTCAGTTTCCTTATGAATCACCAAACAAAAGTAGCTAACTTTGTGCACTTTTTACTTTAGAAACACTTTCCCACCATCTGTGAAACTTTATGTTTCCATTTCCTTTCATATACTATGTATGTAGTTAAGATAAATAGGTCACATGCAAGAGCTTAATTACAGGTTGTTGACATTAAGAAGGAAGGCAGAAAAAGATGATAGTAAGATTTTTCCGTAAAACTTTAATGTAAGCAATTTTTTTAGTAAAGCAGGTACTCAAGTAGGAAAATATTTGACTATAATTAAGCTAAGAAGTTCTTGTTCACAGCAGCAAGATAATAAAGAATATGATGTGATTTTGAAAATTCAAGGAGATTGTTTTGAAACACTTAATCTACTTGTATCAGGTAGTTGATATTACGTTAGGAGTACAATACCGTATACGCCGACAAAGAAATATCTACGCTGGGCAAATTCTCAGTCTTTTTTTTTCGAAAAATTGAAAATCGCAGTCTTTTTTTTTTCGAAAAATTGAAAAAAAAAATGAATTCGCCTGGAAATTTGGACATGAATAAGAAATGTTGAATTTCGGTTTGTAATTATTGGAATCAAAACGGTGCCGTAGGCAAATATTTAAGAAACTAGGCGAAAACTATTGTAAAACATAAAAAAAGCTACAATTGCCAAGAAGCAATCGCCAAATATTTTATATGAGCACGAATAAAATGTTTTTTTGGAAACAATCAATTTGTATGGAAGAAGGGGAATGATTGGTCCGAATGGATTTTGAAGTATGAAACGATTATATAAAATCATATTTTAAACAAATTTCGTCTTTATTAATTTTTCGATACTATGCACCGTTTTCGAGAAAAAAGAAAAAAATATATTCTATTTGTATGGTGGGGGAAAGAAGTGATCCAACTGGATTTTGATGTATAGATAAGTTATGTAAAATCATATTCTGAACACATTTTACCATAATAAATTTTTCAATACGACTCACTGTTTTCGAGAAAATTGTAAAAAACTGTTTCGTTTGTATGGAAAAGAGCGGGAAGAATGGTCCGATTTTGACCATTATTTTTAGACAAACAGCCAGACGGAAGAGCATGCGGAAATCAAAATATTTTAACATGCCACACACTCTAGTTTAATTATTTTTTATGTCCTACGATTGATTCGATGTGTTACAATTTTAGACTTTTAGTTTAAATTTTAAAGTAAAAAGTTGAAATTCTTCTAAAATTAAATTTCTTAAGCAAAAGTTGAAAAATTAAACCAAAAAGATGAAAAAGTTTAAAAATTAAACCAAAAAGATGAAAAGTTAATTAAAAAGTTTAAAAGCTAAACCAAAAGGACGAAAACATGAAATTTTCAAATTCAAATAAAGGTCCTCTTTTAATTTTCGGTATTCGGTGTTTTCGGTAATCTTAAAAGACTGAAAATATTCTGCTGTGAACAGCCCACAGCACAGATTTGAGAACAGCGCTTTTATTGGATACGTGACCAAATCATGAACTGCGAATATGATTGTAAAATATGTCACACACCTTTAAATCCATGTTTGATGTATTCTTTTGAATTTCTATTGTGGCAACGGCTATCAAAATTGAAAAAATTAGCAGTCCGATGAGATTAACAAAAAACCAGCGAGAAAATTTGACAACTAAAAACATTACTAGCGCCACTCGCGGTTGATTCTTGATACCGAATAACCGGGCCGGAAAACACGACTCAAGGCATGTCTACAATTACCGAATCCGGTAATTCATTTTTACATGAAACAAATTACCGTCTCGGTAAAAATCTGTTAAATTTGACTGAATTACCGAGCGGTAAAATTACTCGCAATTCGCAATTTAAAAGAGGACTGTGAATACCCTTATAGTTTAGTTTTTAAACTAAAACCCATAAAAATTAAAATTTTCTGATTTAAAAATTCAACCGTTTGCTTTAAAAAATTAATTTTGGTTTAAAAATTCAACTTTGGTTTGTAAATTCAAATTTTTTACTTTAAAAATTCAACCTTGGTTTAGAAATTCCAATTTTTGAAGTTTTAAACCGAAAAGATGAAAATTTAGACTATTTGGTTGCAAGACTTTTCCGGTTTCAAACTTTTTATTCTAGTTTAAACGTTAAACTCAATTTAGTTAGAAGAAATATGTAAACCTAAAAATTTTAAAAACTAAACCCAAATTAATAGAAATCGTTGAAAAAAATATGATTTACAGCAACCAACCTCCAGCCGAAATAGAATTTGTTTTAAATATTATTTGTGATAATTTTTTAGTTTTCAATAAATGACAAACCTAAACTGAATAGTTCGATAGAAAAGTTTAATTTCCGGAGCGCCAACAAACCATGCCTAAACCCGGAACTGTTCCAGCGAAGCCGGGACATATGGTCACCCTATTTTTAAGTAAATTAGCCAAAAGCTATAATTTTTCAATGTTACACAAGTTGAAAAACAAATTTGGTTATTTTATTTACCTATAGATTAAATTATAGATTTTCTTATCGTTAGCTTTTCACAAAAACATGCATAACATCACAACCAATTTATCTCCGGTTGTATCGCAAAACACCAGGCGGCTTTATGTTGCTAGAATAATAAAATAGAACACCAGTAAGAGAACATTAAAGTATTTTCTATGTATTTATTTATGTGGGTCATTAAATAAACCAAATAATTGTTTCCTAAAGTTTAAGTTAGGAAAAACAAGCCAATGAAATTCTCAGAATTTGGTAAAAACATGAAAAACAACAAAACCGTGCCATAAACACCGTAATGTAACACTTTAACAAATTCTAGTTAAATCCTTTGTTAAGCATTAATATCCCAAAATCGGATACTTTGAGGTATGCCCAACGTAACATTATTTCGATGACGACCCACCATTCGATGGGTGCAATTTCAAATTTTATAGGTCATCATGCAACAAAACTCCATTTCGTTATCCCGAGCGCGTCGCTTCGCTTAACGATTTTATTTCACTGCGGACCATTTCACTTCATATTCACGAAAACGTGTACGGCCGCCTAAACCGAATCGCTATACTGTTTTACTAGAATAAACCAGTATTTAAGTATCTATCCCATTCATCTATCTAACCATCCATCAAGTACTATAGATATACACCGATCCGGACGGATAATGGACGAAATTTTGCCGCTTTGTACACTTAACGTAAAAGGATTGTTCTCATATAAAATACAGGCGACTAGATGGAAACGCAACGTCAATGTACGGCTCTATGTGATGGCTGTATGATTATAGTCCTGTCGATTTCTGTGAAACAAGGATTTGGTAAGGTCGGTTTACCGTTTAACAATTTGGCCGAAACTTTATTGGAATAGTTGGTTACGGTTACGTTCACTTCAAAAAGTCTACCCCAAAAAACCATCCTAGGATCTATACATCCAACCACCCACCGCCTGATTTTGCGTTAAACCGCAGTTTCTCTATCCCGTGCTGTTTGGTAGACGTCCTTGGACTCATCGACCGATTTTTAAACGATGCATGACCATGAATGAAATTGCAAACGTTGAAATGCAAAAAACTACTATATGGATCCGCATTCCCCTTAACTTATTACACAAATTTTCCACACATTTTGTATAATTTCTGAAATCCTTAGCTATCCTTTCAGTTTGGTAATGCTTTTTGATGCAACTAACACAATTTTTCAAAGGGTTTTTTTCTATGCTTTTGGTTTTTAACCCTTTCAGTACCTATTTTGTTCTATGGGGGTTAAAAATACTCTCTATACAAATTAATGATGTTTAAGCTATTAGTATTCATTTAAAACAAAAAAAAAAAAAAAAAAAAATCAAAAATTTTCATTTTTCTTAAATTACGCCCACTGTAGTCCAGCTTTTTACTCAAAAAATCAAAATTGGGTCACAAATGCATTTAACCCTTTCAGTCACCACGTACACTATAGTGTGCACACTTTCTACCAAGTCAAGTTATGAGTTATGGCTTCTGAAAAGTGTGTACACTATAGTGTACGTGGTGACTGAAAGGGTTAAAAATATTTGCTCATATTTTTACCCATTTTTTCCAATGTTTGCATTCCATTGGATTTATTGATATTAATCGTTATCCATTTTCCACTGTTATTGCGTTTGAATCGAAGCTTAAAAAACGATTTTGACCTATTTTTCAATTGGTATCGACAATAATTTTTAAATTGAATGTTTATTTTGGTGGTGTTTTTTATTAGACAAACAAAATAGTTTATCTTCAAATATGAATACAAATTGGTTTTGAGGATGGATTTAAAAGGGTTTCGTATTTTTGTATAAAGAAATTTCTAAAAAGAATGGAAAATAATGTTCCATTGAAGATTTAGTTTCAGAATTCTCGAAAGTTTGTAAAAAAAAAATAGGAAAAAGTTATAACCTGGGTGTAATTTTGCCAAAAAAATTTTTTTTTTTGAAAACCTATACATATTCTGAACGATTTTTCGCCATTAAATAAATCGTGCTTTAAACAAATTTTCTCTCCCCTGAAATCTATTCACTCGGTCGTCTTTAACCCCGTTTTTTGATATCTCTTGAGCCGCTGAAGTTATTTAGTTTGAATTTTCACAACCGAATAGGTAATTTTAGCACATGGAGAGGAAGCGGGCAAAATCACATTTTTGATTTCTTTCTGGGGACAATTTCCAGTAAAAGTGCCGGTCCACATGAGAGTAAATATGCGAGTAACTCTCAAAAACTCTCGAGAGTTACTCGCAGGAGGTTGTCCATTTGAGAGTAAATTTCCGCGACTTTTCTCCTCCGATCACCAATATCTTGTTTTTTTTTGACATCTTGCTTTAACGAGTTCTTGAGAGCGACTTGCAAAATTCAAACGCCGTTCGTATCTGGCGAGTTACTCTCCGAGAGTTCAGTGGAGGAGTGTCCACTAGAGAGTAGAATCACTTTTGACAGCTCGCAGAAACTAGCTCTCGAGTTTTTGCGAGTTTCTGCGAGCAACTCTCAGAGACGTGTCCATTTGCGAGTAGCTGCTATCGAAAGGTTCTCGCCGGCATTTACTCTCATGTGGATCGGCACCTTTTAGAATAGGTTTTACTGCCGCTGATCTCGAATTTAATGATGGAATTTCAAAATTCGAAATGTGGGACCGCTGATCACGAATCTAATATTCGAATTTCGATATTTTGGTCCCAAGGACCTGTAAGGATAATACAAACATCCTGTCTTCACTTTTTTTGTGGCAAAAATTTACTCGACCTTTTAAGGCCTATGATGTACGGCCTTATGCCAAAATTTTTAATTTAAAATTTCGAAACAAATATTGAAAAAGGATATTTGCGTTATCCCTACAGGTCCTTGGGATCAAAATATGGTGTTTTTAACATCAGATTCGTGATCAGCGGCCCCTAAAATGCTCAAAAATATTTTTTCCCAAAAAAAATCGAAAAAGGATATTCGCGTCATCCTTACAGGACCTAAATGAATTTTGTCACACTTGAAACCTAGCTCTATGGCTTTCGCGTCCCCGAAAACCTGAAGATAATAAATTTCGTTAAAATCGGTCGAGCCGTTTTAAAAAAAAGGGGGTGTGCCTGAAAGACACATGTCGTGCTTTTACGTAATAAAAAATTTGGAAGAGGTCCCTGAATATGAAAAGGGACGAAAATTTTTTTTTGGAATATTCAGACAAATGCAAAATTATAGAATAGGAACATACATATGTCAATAGTAAAGCAGCAATATATCAAAATATTGTATTTGAAAATGAGATGTACCTCTGAAGCACACGTTTTACCTTTTAAGGTTAATTTTTTTCCGTCAGTTTACTTTCTATATAGTTAATTTCCAAATCCGACGAACAGTTTGACCTGACAAGGATTTTTTATATTAGTTTGAAAAAGAAATGAAAAAGAAGTGAAAAAGAAAGAAAACATTTTTAAGGATTCTGTCAGAGTATCCATTATTCATTTTGTCATGGAACGTAAAAAAATACAAAAAATATGATTATTGCAAGCGTATGCAAAGCATATTCATTAATTTAGGTTCATTTTAGTGAAATTAGTTTCTAAAAAGTTCCTATAAAATAAAATTTCATGAAATTTATGCCTCTATTTTACAAGGTATACCACTTTTTGATTCGCCAAATATTTTTATTGTCTTGTGAAAAATTTATTCCTCAAGGCATTGAAAATTCCATGCAATGGAGTGCTATGCAGATGGAAAGTGGAAAAACCAGGTTTCTCATAAATTTCGGTTGTCTTTTCGGTTGTAGCATCATGAATTAAAGAACAGTGTTGTATTTCGGTAGCATTTTAGTTACTATAGAGAGCATTTCTTTAATATTGGTAGTTCTATGGCGTCCACTTTATATTCCAATGGTATTTTCAGCGTAAAATTGTCGTATCTATTTAGAGTGAATTTATTCGTGAATTAAGAATTGCAGATAAAAATGAGCTCCATAAAGTGAGTGTTGAACACGACCAGGAAGTGAAACAATACAAAACACTAGACTTAATATGGCAAACTTACAACTTACAACTTTACAACAAAGTGTCACAAGAGAGGTGGTGTGTAACAATGGACAATAAAACATTTCCATGAAAATCTAACGTCATAGTCGTATATAACTCTCCGAATCTGCTTCCAGCTCCTGTTCCTTACACAACACTTTGGCCTGCCTGCCATGACAACTTTTATGGGCTGATAAATCGTTTTACTGCACTCTTGTTGAACATTTTTCAAAACATAAATTTTTAAATTAGAAGCTGGCTACCACATTGTTGTGCTCGACTACGCTCTACGTTCCACCGTCGACTCAATACGGCTCCAGTGATGGGGGATGATATAATGCGATTCAGGGGATCAGTTATAAGGATATTCGGATAGTATAGGGCTTTCGCTTGCTTCACCATCCTGAATTTGAGAATTTAAAATACTCAAACTTCGATTGTTCCTTGCCAACCATGCAGACTGAGCCAAGCTATATATTTATAAGCAATTCACTCTTCATATTCGTGTGTAGATTCAGTGTGGTGGAGAGGTGCGACTGGAGCGGAGTAATGGTTGGAAAATCCCATTCCCTGGAAAATTGAGGTCATTGTAAACGGAGATCATGTGAAGTTGAAAATATGACAAATGGGGAAAAAATTTGTGGTGGAGGAGTGAGGGCTGAATTGTTGCTCGTGTATTTCGCATAAAGGACTAAAACCTGCAAACAGGACTTTTGGAATTAATGCCATATAATGTTAATGGCAATGGCTAAAGGTTGTTCGCTCGAATGGCATTTATGGCATCCTTTTTCTAGCTGTGCGGTGCAAAGATATCCCTTAGATGAAGTGATTGCTGGCCACTTGACGGGAAAACTGCTGGCTAAAAATGTATAAAGGAAAAACAAAAACCCAACCATCAGCTACTTTCGTTTATTTTCTTTTATCGACCTTCTATAACGTCGCCGTACATAGTGATGGTTGCGTTACTTCTGTTGTATTTTGTAGTTAGTCTACAATATACCCAAGTTCGTAAATTATGATAAGGTATAATAAATAGACCACGGGCCATTGTTGAAATTGTTAAAAAGGAAAATTAACAATATTTCGCTATCATCGTTGCCAACTTTAGTGCCAGTTTAATTGTTTATGCTGTCATTTCGAATAATTTAATGCTTTTAATAGCTTTTTAAAGAAATTTCCGAAAAGATGAATGTTTTTTGGCTCGAATTACTGAATTTTCATGTGCTAGACTAAATTTCAAATTTATTTTTCAAACACATGGGCATCGTTTTTCAAATAATCGAACAGCGACAAGCATAATATCAATTTAATGAAAAATCGAGATGGAGATTAATATTAGTGAACTTTCTAACATGACGAATGCCTTATAATAATTAGGCCATAAATATATCTTTGTAAAAAACATGAAAAAAATGTTTGGAAATGTTTGGAAATGTTTGGAAATGTTTGGAAAAATCCCCATATATCGGAAAATTCATTCACTGTTGAAATTTTAAACGTCGTTTAACAAAAACGCTGAATGCTCCTAACGAGAGGTGAATTTGCACTGTGAACCAGTCTAAATCAAGTGAATCTTGCCCAGTCTAAATCAAGTGAATCTATGCGCTCGTTTCTACATTTGCCTTCCTTGGGCCCACGGCATACAGACAAACAAGGTATGCTGTAAACTTTTGATAGTCAGGTGTGACGTCATTTGTGCCGACTTTTTTTAATTAATTTTTATGTTTATTGATCACTATTTAATGCAATCAGTCGACTAATTTACAAATATCTTATTTAGATCGCACAAAAATTTAAATAATCATCCACAAAACAAGATTCCTTCTGCACTTGACGAACTAATCGGCACAAGTGACGTAGCAACGAAATGTCAGATTTGAGTTTACAGCATACCTTGTTTGTCTCTATGCCGTGCTTGGGCCGTTCTTCAATAGAATATTTATACACTTCGTTTCAATGTGTGCGTGTCACGTAAGCAAATTTTATTAGTTGAAGCGAACAGAGCACCATTCCTTATTTATGTGTGCGTGTCTTCAAAATTGCGTCCAGTCTTTGAGTGGCGAATTTCTCCGGTAGCCTCCGATATTCCCTGGCATACTAAATTAAAGCAGCCGCACCTGTTAGAAGAAAAACTTAGCATGGAGGGAAATGGGTGAAGGAGGGCGAAATTTCCCTTGAAAGATAACCCCTCTTATGCAAAAAACTGGATTCAAATTTCTTCAAAATTGCAGGAGATAACAGGAGAGGGGTGTACAAAGAGAGGGGGGGGGTAGATATTAGTAGGTGAAATTTTTTCCTGAATACTGACGACTATAATGGTGAAAGCCAGATCCAAATCTCTTCAGAACATAGCAGAAGAGGGTTTTTGAGATAGGGAAGGGTTAGATTTTAGTGAGCGAAAGTTTTGCTTAACCTCTAAACTGCCGGGGTGGCCCCACATACAATCTCGGCGACATGACAAATATATAACAAATAATTAAAACAAAAACCTCTGATTTTTATTGGAAAATGCCTTTTGTCTAAAGATCTTTAAAGGCAAAACCCGGATGCAAGATATCAGTAGAGGTGGTAATAAGGAAGGAGAAATTTTAATCCTAAAACTTTCTTAATGAAACATAAGCATAACAAAAGCTATAATTGCCAATCTGGCAATTATTGAAAACCCGTATGGTGATTTAAGTGAACGACGAACAGTTGTATCAAAATTCCACTTTGAAGTCAAACCTTCCAATAAGATTTTTTTAAAACTTGTTCCAATCGAATTTTGATGTAAGGAACTTTAATGTAGAATCATGTCCTAAATAACTTTTGTTCTTGGACTTTTTTGATAAGATGCACCGTTTTTGAGATATTCACAAAAACCGTTCTCGTTCGTATGGGGGGTACCCCCCCTAATGGTCCATTTTTGCCCATTAACGAACTTAGCCTCGCATTTTACGAAAAACGGATCTGTGCAAAATTTCAAGTCTATAGCTCAATCCGTGCGCCCGCAATCCGCGCCACAGACAGACGGACAGACGGACGGACGGACGGACGGACAGACGGACGGACGGACATGCAGAAATTAATTATTTTTATCATTCTAAACACACTGGTGTAATTCATTTTTATGTGTGATGACGGGATCTTGGCGTTACAAACGGTAAGGCAAAGTTAATATACCCTTTGGTTTCACCATACGGGTATAATAAAATAGAAGTAAAAATTTTTAGAAAACATTATACCGTTGAAATTCTGACTGGTGAAAACCAGAACCAAAAGTTCACAAGGCAGACATTTTAGTGGGCGAAGCATTTTCCTCAGATATGTCCGATCCAAGAATGAAAACTGGATAAAAATCCCTTCCGTGGTAATGGAACGTCCTAGCCATTACAAAGCATTACATTATATTTTAATTTGGAAATTTTGCATGCTTTTAAGACTTAACTCGACTTTTCCATCTAATGGCAATTTCTTAATTGGCTAAAATCGCAAAGTACTGAGTTGAATGTTTTGAAAAATTTAAATCATTCGTAATTCCACGGTTTAATGCTTCACAAGAACTTCTTTCTGCATGTGCATTTCCTTCGGCAGAGATTTATAGCTCTCAGTCCATTAAAAAAAAGGATTACCGTAGAAATGACCCCTTATCTTTATTGGGATATTAGCTTATTTAAAACTGTAACACACCAGGTAGAAATGGTTAGACTTTGTCTGCATGCAAAAAGATTCATTTCATAGTCGTATATAAAAAGCTCCCCATATGGGGTAATTTTATGCAATTGGCGAATATCCTTGGGTGTACTGAAACGGACCCGGATTCGGTTATTTACGAAAAAGTTTACTATAAGCTTAAGTGTTATGTACGCGAAGGAGAAGAGGGATCAAAACAGGACAAGGAGCGAACCGACGAGGACATTTTAAGGGAAAAGTCATAAAAAAGTCTGTGACCTACATATATTGAGCTGTAATTTCCACCAGTGAACTTACAACGGGCACAAAATAGGAAAACGGAAGGCTAGGAAAATTCCGATTGGTGGCATAAATTACTTCTCTGGTCTTTTGGTTAAATACGAGGTCAGATGGGAATAGGATAATCTGGTTATTGATTTCCTGCTTAGTTTGCCGGTATTTCTTGACTTCTCTTAGCGTCTCACCCGAATTCTGTAGCAATTTCTGGAATTTCAGTGACATTTTCGGAGAAGTAATGCTGTTAGTTTACGGATTGAACTGGGATTGCAGAATTTATATATTTAAGCTAAGCTAGTTTTATTTTTCTTCATTTCTACTTGATTCTTAAATAAGATTTCATATTGTTAGATTTATTTGCCATATTTATTTTAATTTAAATCTGATTTCGTAAAAATAAATTGAGTAATTCGTTTAATTGTGTTAATTTAATAAATATGCAAACTTTTATAAATAAATCGTAACGACAATGATATTATCTACATATGTATTATTCGAATATGATTTATGCAGTTTTATTACGTTATTCATGATTTATATTCAATTTAAATTTAAAATTGTAAGCATTGATTAATGATGTTTTATTATTATGACAAATGATGATTTACGTGTTAATTTTGATTTGTACGACTGGTTATTAAAAAGTAAAAAAAAAACACACACATTTTATCGTTAATGTAATTTAATATGCTTAAATCATTGTTGAGATATGTATTTCAAATGATATGAAAATTTTTAATTTATGTTTGTGAACAACTTTTGTTGTTTAATTGAGCATAGATAATTTCAATAAGTTTCGTAAAAACTTATTGAACACAAATATTATGAGAATATGGTTTCGCTTGTGATTTTGTAAAATTTTACACTGTAAAAAGTGTTTTCAACCAACGAACAGATTTTGCGAAACTGAGAACAACTAACGCTTGACAAAACGATTTTTGTTATGTTGCATCTATTTCTTAAGTTCTGTTCTCCCATTCTCAATCATGCATCAATTTTAAACATAAACTTCTTTATAAATATCAATTCAATTAACACTAAACATACATTTAAAAAGCGCATATAATCTTATCGTTTTTGCGCACTTGACTTCATGAATTTTTCTATTTATTATATATACAGTAATCCCCCGCTTTACGGACGGGATGCGTTCTACGGAAACTGTCCGTATATCGAAAATCCGTAAAACGAAACCTATTTTAGTATAAGATCGTATTAAAAGTAGATAGATGCGTACCAAAAAAATCCGTAATACGAAACAGATTAGTATAATATATTAAAATAATTATTTAACCACTAGAATAATGAGAAAACTATATAATTATAGAAAAAAAATATTTATAGGTACTACTTGAAATGGATCATAAATCAATTGAATATGTTAAAACCAACAAAATATTATGGGACAAATCATGCCGCGGACAAAAAAACGTAGCTGTTTCTACGTAGGTTTCTGCTAGTTTCGTCAGAATTCAAATTTCATTGTGGGACAGAAAGCAGATTCTGCTTCTGCTGCTGCTTCTGCTTCTGCCTCTGCTGCTGCCTCTGCCCAATTGGAGTTCTCGCTTAAGAATAGCAAATAGATTTTTTTTAAAAATACACCGCACTGCAGTTTTTTATTGCCTTTTTATACCCGTATGGTGAAACCAAAGGGTATATTAACTTTGCTTTACCGTTTGTAACGCCAAGATCCCGTCATCACACACAAAAATGAATTACACCAGTGTGTTTAGAATGATGAAAAAAATTTAATTTTGCATGTCCGTCCGTCTGTTCGTCTGTCTGTCCGTCTGTCTGTCTGTCCGTCTGTATGTGGCGCGGATTGCGGGCGCACGGATTGAGCTAGAGACTTGAAATTTTGCGCAGATTCGTTTTTCGTAAAATGCGAGGCTAAGTTCGTTAATGGGCAAAAATGGACCATTAGGGGGGTACCCCCCCATACGAACGAAAACGTTTTTTGAGAATATCTCAAAAACGGTACATGTTATCAAAATAGTTCAAGAACAAAAATTATTTAGAATATTATTCTACATAAAACTCCCATACATCAAAATCCGATTGGAACAAGTTTTAAAAAAAAAATCTTATTGGAAAATTTGAATTCAAATGAAATTTTGATACGCCGTTCAATTAAATCACCATACGGGTTTTCAATAATTGCCAGATTGGCAATTATAGCTTTTGTTATGTTTTTAATTCTCTTTTGTGTATACACAAAATGTGTTAGAAATTTCGGAGAAATTAAGTATGTACATTTACAATAAATACAACATGGAGGACTTTTTCTTGATTTTTTTCTGTGATTCAAAAAAAAATTTTTTTTATCCGTAATAGCGAATTTTTTTATCCGTATAGCGAATTTGTTCCTATATTAGTCATGTCCGTAACTTCGAATTTCCGTAAAACGAGCGTCCGTATAGCGGGGGATTACTGTACACTTAATAATCTATTATTATTTTTTATTTATATTTTGTTTGTAGGCCACCTGGCTTACTAAGATCGGAAATTAACCCCGACGATCGTATTAGATGGCAGTCTGGTTTCAGTCGGCGTTTCATGTAGTCGAATAAATAAATATTGTTTAAACGAACTGGCTGTTTAATTATCGTTTCAAGCCTATAGAATATCAGAAGTGGGTTTAAGACCATTAAGCGAGAAATTAAGTTGAGTGATCGGTCACAAATTTACCTAGTCAATCGGTTGACCAATTTTTTTTTCTTTTTGACGTTTGATTTGACTACATGGCAGACATAAAAGAAAAGGTAAAAGAATTTCTAGACAAAGCTTTGCTTAACGATTTAAGGAACAAATTGGAGGAACTGCATTTACCAGTTCAAGGAAATAAAAACGAAGTAAAAAAAAGACTAGAAGACGCATTGATTATTCTACCAGCTGGCCAACTTGAACAATTGTTTGGTGATAACAATACCTCAAGCGAACTCGAAAGTGAAGGAGAAACAACGGTAATTATGGAACAAAACGTCGACAGGCTGGCTGAAGCCTCTTCTCGAAACGTGCATAATAACGATACGGTGTTGCTCGACGCCGAATTAGATAATTTGAGAACGATTCTGGAAAAACAAACTGAAATCGCTGCGTTGAGAAAACAAATTTCTAATCTCAGCAAAACTGAAATGCCGTATGTGTGTAAACCTGTGTTAAGTTTTAGAGAAATCGAGGAATCGCTACAAACTTTTAGCGGTGACGACAATTTTACAATATTGCGTTGGATAAACGCGGTTGAAGAATCTGCGGAAGTAATGGGCTGGGACGCTAAAACGACGTTAGTATATGCAAAAAGACTTTTGACGGGCTCAGCAAAGCTGTTTTTAAGAACAGTGTCCTGTAAAACGTGGACCGAATTGAAACGCCTTCTTCGGAAAGAATTCGACCGGAAAATTACCAGCGCAGAGGTCCATACTAGGATGCGCGGGCGGAGGAAGCGCCAAGACGAAACGATTCAGCAATACATGTTGGTCATGCGGGAAATCGGTTTATTGGGTGACGTAGCCGAGGAAGATATAATACAATACATCATCGCTGGTATCCAAGACAACGAATTCAATAAAGCCATTTTATATGGCGCAAGTAATCTGTTCGAGCTGAAGCAAGCGTTCTACAAATACGAACGAATGAAAAACAATTGGCAACGGCAACGTCCACCACTTCAGTACACCAAGTACAAGGACACAAAGCCAGCGGAAACAAAAGGAAGAGCTGTAAAATGCTTTAATTGTAATAACTTAGGACATTTCAGCAGCAATTGTCCAAAATTACAACGCCAGATCGGAACCTGTTTTCGTTGCGGGAAACCGGGACACTCAGTTAGTCGATGTCCACAAAACGTGTCTTCGGTTTTGACTTTAGATGACGACGTCTATGATGAACCACAAAACTGCGGTGTATACGACGATGATGCCTCGGACGGAAGTAATGAGTATGAAGAATTTTTCCACACTAACGAATTTGAATTTTCACTTAGGTACGTTTTCCTTAAGGGAGCCACCACTGATCCAGTAATGACGACTAACCTCTTGACGCTGTTGGACACAGGAAGTCCACGAAGCTTTATACAACACTCTTCGATTCCCGCTAGTTCGATGTCTGCACTACAACCAGAAAACAACTTGAAATTTCGTGGCATCAATAATAGCCGGCTGAAACTCGTAGGGCAAGTTTATTGTAACGTATTTTTCTAAGGTAAAATGGTTAAATTACTTCTAATAGTTGTAGAAAATTTAAGTATGTCATATCCAGTATTATTAGGTCGTGATTTTGTTAAGTTAAGAAAATTAAAATTAGTAGAGAAACATGTAAAATTTTCGGAGTATAATCGTGAGGAGAAACGCGAAGTGACAAGCGAAAGTTGTAATGGCAATTATTTGCCAGAAATTTTTAATCTATCCGTAGATTTGCCAAATTTCCGGAATTTTGATTTAAATACTCCCCAGAATTTACCGCGAGATACGCAATTGGCAATTGAAAGAATTGTGGTAGGAGAAAATTTCTCCCAAAAATGTTTCAATAAAGCAAACGACGACTCATTCGATATGGTTATAAGACTGACCAATGACAAGGTTTTTAGTTGCACTCCGCGTAGATTGCCCTTTGTACACAAGGATAAATTGCAAGAAATTATAGACGACTTATTGAAAAATCGCATAATTCGTGAAAGTAATTCCCCATACGCCTCACCCATCGTATTAGTAAAGAAAAAAAACGGGGAGCTCAGAATGTGTGTAGATTTTCGCGAGTTGAATAAGGTCACCGCAAAAGACAATTACCCCCTTCCTCTAATAGAGGACCATTTGGATCGACTGCGGGGAAAAACTTATTTTTCGGTCATTGACCTCAAAAGTGGCTTTTGTCATGTTAAAATGTCGCAAAACTCTGTAAAATACACATCCTTTGTAACGCCAATGGGTCAATTCGAGTTTTTGCGAATGCCGTGCGGCCTCAAAAATTCGCCGGCGGTGTTTCAAAGATATGTTAACACAATTTTTAAAGATTTAGTCAAAAACGGTAATGTTCTTATATATATGGACGATATTCTGATAGCCACCGAAACGGTCGATGAACATCTCAAGGTGCTAAAGGAAGTTATGACAGTAGTCCGTGAATACCATCTAGAGTTGCGCCATGATAAATGCAAGTTCCTTTTCGACGAAATAACCTACCTGGGATATCATGTCTCTTACAAGGGAATTCGCCCGAATGAAGAAGGGGTGCGGGCTGTTCAAAACTTTCCGGTCCCTAAGAACCCAAAAGAAGTGCAGTCCTTTTTGGGTTTATGCTCATATTTCAGAAAATTTATAGCGAATTTCGCAGTTATAGCAAAGCCTCTTCACGAGCTCTTAAAAAACAGTTCTAAATTTATTTTTGGGAAACAAGAGTTACAATCGTTCGAAACATTAAAAAACAAACTAAAAACGTCACCGATATTGTCAGTTTATAACCCTTTAGCCGAAACCGAACTCCACTGTGACGCAAGCACCGTGGGTTTCGGGGCTATCTTACTCCAACGCCAAAACGACAAGCGTTTTCATCCGGTATTCTTTTTCTCCAAGCGAGCGACCGCAGTTGAGAGTCGCTATCATAGCTACGAGCTAGAGACTCTTGCAATTATATATGCTTTACGCAGATTTCACATATACCTTTTAGGAGTCGAGTTTAAGATCGTGACAGACTGTAAATCACTTACTCTGACACTGAACAAAAAGATGTTAAATCCGCGTATTTCCCGTTGGGCTCTGGAACTCCAAGAATTCAATTACAAAATCGAGCACAGAGGGGCCAATAGGATGTCTCACGTTGATGCCTTAAGTAGGTGCCATAATGTTCTCATAATCGAAAATGAGTCTCTAGAAAATGCTCTAGCCGTTAACCAAAAATTGGATCCAGTAATTAAAGCCATCTCATTAGAATTGGAGAAAAAAGAAAGTTCAAGTTATGAGCTTATTAACGGCTTAGTATACCGGAAAGTAAACGACCAGGTCCTCTTCTATATCCCCAAGCAGTTAGAGGAAAAAGTAATACAAAATCATCACGATGCTCTTTGTCACGTTGGAGTTGACAAATGTTACGACTTTCTGCGAAAATCTTATTGGTTTCCAAACCTTAAACAGAAAATCAAAGAATACATAGCAACGTGCCTCAAGTGCATCCATTTTTCACCTGTGTCTGGGAAAATAGAGGGCTTGCTACATAATATTCCTAAGTCTAGTCTACCGTTTGAATCTCTACATGTGGATCATTATGGTCCGCTGCCAACTACTCTCAACAAATATAAATATCTTTTTGTCGCGGTTGACGGCTTCACAAAATTTCTTAAAATTTTCCCAGTTAAGACGACTAACACAAAAGAAACGATCCAATGTTTGGAGTCATACTTCCAGGCATATAGCCGACCTTCGAAAATCATCTCCGATAGGGGGTCTTGTTTCACTTCGGAAGCATTTGCAGAATTTTGTGAAAATCACCACATCAAGCACGTCAAAGTAGCTACCGGGTCACCACAGTCAAATGGCCAAGTAGAAAGGTATAACCGTCTTCTAAACCCAATGTTATCAAAAGAATCAGAGTCGGACCCGGGTGCGTGGAAAAAACACTTGATAAAAGTAGAATACGCTGTTAATAACACCATCAACCGAAGTACAGGCTCAAGCCCAAGCTTATTGCTATTCGGAGTGAACCAAAAGGGAGAAATGACCGATAAAATTTTTGAGTATATACGAGACGAAAGCCTACGTAACGAATCGCGGGATTTATTAAAACTGCGTGAAAAGGCAAAAACAAACATCGAGAAATCGCAACGCTATAACAAAGTCAATTTTGATAAACGTCATAAAACCGCCAATGTGTACAAAGTTGGCGATCTTGTAGTAATAAAAAATGTTGTCACTGAAGCGGGTGTAAATAAAAAATTGATTAAAAAATACAAGGGACCATATGTAGTCGCTAAAGTCTTGCCGAACGATCGGTATGTCCTAAAAGACCCGGAAAATTTGCAAATCTCGCGAGTACCCTACCATGGGGTTTCGTGTCCAGCCAATATGAAACCTTACTCGATTAGAGAAGTAACCAAAGATTATACTCTCGAAAGTTCTTAGGCTTGTCCATTCAGTAAATGTCAATCACGCCATTTAACTTGCTTCTTTTTATATACAATTTAAGTTTTATCACTAGATAAATTCGAATAATGTGCTGTAATAGGTATTAATCTGTCGTTACTGTTCGACAGACGAATAAGATTTTAGTGTAGGGCACTCAGTGTAATAGTTTTCAAAATCTAAATCAGTCAAATGTAATTATGTACTCTCGTATATAAGGTAATATTTGTATCCATTTTCAATTATTGTGTGGTTACGTTAACTAACACAATCTGTAGTCGATAGAGAATTCTCTTACGGAGAACAATAAATAGTAATAGTACTTTGTAAACGAAAATATTCGTTAGAGATAATCGAGACGATTATAAGTCAGGATGGTCGAGTCTGTAGGCCACCTGGCTTACTAAGATCGGAAATTAACCCCGACGATCGTATTAGATGGCAGTCTGGTTTCAGTCGGCGTTTCATGTAGTCGAATAAATAAATATTGTTTAAACGAACTGGCTGTTTAATTATCGTTTCAAGCCTATATGTTTACTTTGAGTAATACTTGTCATATACCGTTATCTACCAGAGCTGGTCATTAGACCGCCCATGGTAGAAATAGGTATGTATTAAGTGCTGGTATGTTTAGTGTTAAGAAAGTTATTTCTCTGTTTCTGATTTTCTTATAGCAGGCGCGCAATTATTTGAAACTGCGTTCATCAAACACACTGCGTAAAAATACGCCAGGGCGCAATCCGTAATTATATCTGGTTTCATGAATACCCATATTATCTTAAAAACAACTAAAAAAATCGAAATATTTTTAAACTTGCTATAATACATTTATTTTTAATTGAGTCGGATAACATTTAACACAACAAAGAATCAATGGTGGTTATGGTGGTGGTGGAAGCGGTGGAAAGCACCCTTGAATGGACTGGTTTCGCCCTTCTCGAGCTTCTCACGGATTTTCTTGCACTTGAATGAGTCGATTTGTTGTTCCTTTGGACATGCCAAAACAAATTCACTCCAGACGCAATGCATGGCCTTCAAAGCGGATGGGTTGCATTTCTTCTTATCGTCACTGGCAGAATCCGATTCGGATTTCTCAGCGGTTTCTTCCTCATCCTCCTTCGAGCATTTGGCAGCGACATCTTTGGCAATCTTTGATTTCCACTGGGAACCTTCGGATTTCTCGGTCAAGCACTTCAGGAGGAGTTCCGGATCAACGTCGCCGTCTTCATCAAGCATTCCAATTTTGCGAGCAACGCATTCAGAAAGGCAGACCATTTGGGATTTGAGTTCCTCGATTTTTTCACAGTTGAAAGGATCGAAGCTGAAATAACCTAAAGTGGATAAAAAGGTTTTTTTAGAAGGTGCTCTGCAGATCATTCTTAGGGTTTTAAACCGCAATTTAAGTACTTTTCCCAACAAATTTGGGTAAACGATTACCAACGTGTTGTTCCATGACTACTTAAATTCTCAATATTTGCCCGATTTTTTTTGAAAATGTCGATACTTACTTGAGTTTCCGAATAGTTCTTCCAGACACTCTTCCTTGTGCTTGTGGAATTCCTCGAAATGTTTGCTGCTATCGTATCCAGGCTCATCGCTGCAACATTTGTAGTGATTGTGTTTCTTCTCCTTGCATTCCTTCGTCGGCTCGGGTTCAGTTTCACGTTTTAGTCTGAGTTGAGAATTGCCGTCGAAGGACAGTGAAGTGAGTAGGCCCTCGTCTAAAGAAAAATGCGAATTTAATTATAGTCCAAAAATTCGTGTTGATAAAATCCTACTAAATGCGGAATCACTGAAATCGTAGGCAATGGCCGAGGCCACGAATAAACCCAAAACGAAAATTATTTTACTCATTTTTCAAACGTTGAAGTAACAATTTTAAATTGCGATATTATTTATAATCCGTGTAGATCAAGAGCACTGAAGTTACTGAATACGTTCATCAAATTCTCATCCACTTATATACAAAAATTGTGATCAAATTAAATTTTCTATGAATATCAAAACAGGTACTAGAACATGTGAGAATTATCGTATAACAAGGGATAGTTAAAGCGTTTTAATCAACATATCAACATAAAGCAGAATCAAACAAGAACACTATTCACCGCAGGGGTTCTAAAATTATGATCATCATGATGATGTGCTTATCTGACCGGTAAATAATTATAATAACAATTTCGATAATTCATTTTTTTTTTTGATCGGTTTATGTTTTTATTTGATTTTTTGTTCATTAGACCTATTGGTTTCATTTTCACCTTTTTGATCTTGAATTGATTTGTACCGATGATCATTTGAGTAGATTTTCGATGTATTATGACAGTTTCATCGTAACTTAATGGGGACAAAAAACAGTATTTCTAGTGAAAAACATTTTTGCAAGGTCATTGTCGACGCCTTTAAGACGATTTGGTTCAATCGATCAGTTTGACAATTTGAAAAGATTGATCAGAAGTTGATGAGGATCGGAGGATCATGAACAGGTCTTGAAACTGGTTTTCTTCTTATTACGCTGGTGATCATTAGCATCGTCATTGTGATGATTTCAACTGCTTCTATAATCCGATCGGCCGGCGTCATCGTTTTATTACGCATATTTAATCTACATGGACTCTAATTATTCGAAGACTATAATTTTCCATTAAGATTCAATAACTCTTTGAGCATGCATAATGGTTATATGTATTAGAATAATCTTCTCAATCTGCCCTTTGAATTATTAAAAAAAATTCTCACAAGCCATTCATTGAACTTTTGTAAGTTTTATGAATACTGAAATTACAAGAGGTAAAATAATAAAAATGCAAATCGAAAATTTTAAATATTGATCAAATCAGTCAGGAATGATTTTTATATTAGAATAAAGACTCTTCTACGACGGATAACCGCAATCTAGTTTTTAAGAAAATATTATATAGTTAAACTTATGTAGTAACATTCTAGACTACAAAGTCTAATATAACTAAAAAAAACCTAACAAAAGCTATAATTGCCACTCTGGCAATTATTGAAAATTCGTACGGTGATATTCGTATCATAATTTGAGCAGTTGTACTAAAATTCCACTTTGAAGTCAAACTTTCCAATAAGACTTTTTAAAATTTATTCCAATCGGATTTTGATGTATGGGAGTTTTATGTAGAATCATATCCTAAATAACTTTTGTTCTTGCACTTTTTTGATAAGATGCACCGTTTTTGAGATATTCGAAAAAAAACGATTTCATTCGTATGGGGGGTACCCCCCTAATGGTCCATTTTTGTCCATTAACGAACTTAGCCTTGCATTTTACGAAAATCGAATCTGCGCAAAATTTCAAGTCTGTAGCTCAATCCGTGCGCCCGCAATCCGCGCCACAGACGGACGGACGGACGGACGGACGGACGGACATGCAAAAATTAATTATTTTTATCATTCTAAACACACTGGTGTAATTCATTTTTTTGTGTGATGACGGGATTTTGGCGTTACAAACGGTAAAGCAAAGTTAATATACCCTTTGGTTTCACCATACGGGTATAAAAAAACGGTAAATGCGACGGACTTGGTAATTTTTTCAATATTTTGACTTCAATTTTATCACTTCAATTTTATCACGTCAACACATCGGACCAATCATCGGACACAAAAATGAACTACACCAGCGTGTTAGGGATGAAAAAAAAATTTGATTTCCGCATGTCCGTGCGGCTGTCTGTCCGTCTGCCCTGCTGTCCGTTTGTCCGTCTGTCCGTCCTGCCGTGAACACCATAACTTTCGAAAGGATTGAGCTAAATACTTGAATTTTTTTATAATTACGTTTCTCATAAATGGCTAGGCTAAGTTTTTTAAGAGGCAAAATCGGACTATTCCTTCCCCCCTCACCCATACAAATGAAACCATTTTTTTGCGATTTTTTCGAAAACGGTGAGTCATATTGAAAAAATTATTAAGGTAAAATGTGTTTAAAAAAAAGATTTTACATAACTCATCCATACATCAAAATCCAATCAGACCACTGCTTCCGCTCTCTCCCTTTTTCCTGTTTTTTTTTCGAAAACAGTGCATCGTATCGAAAAATTTATAAGGATGGAATGTTTTTAGAATATGATTTTACATATGATTTTACATAACCGGTTCATACAATAAAATGCAATCGGGCCACTCATTCTCCTCTCTCCCATTAAAATGAATTTTTTTTTAATGAAAACATTTGTCTGTCATCGTATAGAGCAGTGCTCCGCAACCTTTATTTGCATACGGCACACCATTTTTTTTCTGGAAATCCTGGGCACACCACAAAAGAAAATACAGTGATCCCACGCTATACGGACGCTCGTTTTACGGAAATTCGAAGTTACGGACATGACTAATATAGGAACAAATTCGCTATACGGATAAAAAAATTCGCTATTACAGACAAAAAAAAATTTTTTTTTGAATCACAGAAAAAAATCAAGAAAAAGTCCTCCATAATTATGTTGTATTTATTGTAAATGTACATACTTAATTTCTTCGAAATTTCTGACACATTTTGTGTATACACAAAAGAGAATTAAAAAAAGGCAATAAAAAACTGCAGTGCGGTGTATTTTTAAAAAAATCTATTTGCTATTCTTAAGCGAGAACTCCAATTGGGCAGAGGCAGCAGCAGAGGCAGAAGCAGAAGCAGAAGCAGAATCTGCTTTCTGTCCCACAATGAAATTTGAATTCTGACGAAACTAGCAGAAACCTACGTAGAAACAGCTACGTTTTTTTGTCCGCCGCATGATTTGTCCCATAATATTTTGTTGGTTTTAACATATTCAATTGATTTATGCTCCATTTCAAGTAGTATATGTAAATATTTTTTTTCTATAATTATATAGTTTTCTCATTATTCTAGTGGTTAAATAATTATTTTAATATATTATACTAATGTGTTTCGTATTACGGATTTTTTTTGGTACGCATCTATCTATTTTTAATACGATCCCATACTAAAATAGGTTTCGTTTTACGGATTTTCGATATACGGACAGTTTCCGTGGAACGCATCCCGTCCGTAAAGGCTTAAGCGGGGGATTACTGTATAACAAAATTGTGTATAAAATATTTATAATGAAAAAATTAATCCTGAAAGAATTATTAAATAGCTTTTTGAAATGTTTACCGCGGCACACCTAATATCATTTCCCGGCACACCAATGTGCCGCGGCACACCGGTTGCGGAGCACTGATATAGAGTATTTGATGATGAAGCTCTTCTTATATTTAAACTAGCTTGCATACCCGTCGTTGCCGGGTTAAGTTTTTGCAAATATCTTTTTTTATGGTCTATGTTGGAGCTAAACTGCAAGCCAATCGGTTCAGTAGTTTCCCCGCGAAAGAGTAACATAGCGCAAAAACTAAGTTTTGAAATCACTTTACCCCCTCCCCTTACTCCCCCCACAATTCACGCTACTTTTCCGTATGCCTATGTTGGAACCAGAACTACCACAGACACTCATGCCAAATTTCAAGTCAATCGGTTCAGCCGTTTTTGCGTGAAAGAGGAACAGACAGACAGACAAACGCCAACTCATTTTTATATATTAGTATGATTAAGCGCCACGCAGCTCGAAAAAATTTTCTTGTGTAACTTTTCGATTCAATTGTGCAAGCAAACGAAATATAATACATTTTTCTCTGCCCGACTTTTCGCGCAGTTTTCTTGTCAATAGTCCTATCTTTTTCTATCTATTTTAGGACCAAATCATCTTAGGTGTGATAGGTCTTAAAGATAATTTTATAAATAAGATAATTCAAATACTATTAAAGACTTGTCATTCAGTCATCATAAACAAATCGCTTTCGAATCAATTTAAATCCTTATTAGTTAAATTGCATGAAAAACCATTTAATGTAAATAGTAATACGACAAATGTTGCGACACCCAGTGATATCTTTTACATGATTTTTGGATTATTAGTGAATAAAAACGAACAGTGTTCACAAATAAGTGGTTTTTTCTAACAATTTAAAAATTTACGTTAATTAATTGGATTAAAAAATCGTTTAACGTTAATATAAGAAAAATTTCGCGACACCCGGTGACATCTTTTGCATGATTATTGATAATTTCATTTTACGGTTGGGTATCATATTAACGTGCCAAACTTTAATTGTATAATGGAAAACACTTCCTTTCATCTACTAGTAATTTTTTTTTTCACAGCTACAACTGAATTGTTAATTGTGGTATTTTCACACGTTTTCAACGAGATAATAATCTCTCAGATAGAGATGACTTGAAATCGTTGAGTATTGAATTTAATTTGCAAATAGGTTTTTATTGCCGGATGTTGAAAACATTTTATGATTATAGGCATAGCTATTACATCCAGTGTTTAAAAAATTTCCCAATTGTGATCTAACTTTGTTTGGTATTAATTAGATCTTGTTTGAGTTAGATTTGTGTGATTTACACAAAACCGTTTCAGTTTTTTCTTACCTTTTCATATAAAAAATAAAGTGTTGAACAAAACGCGTGGAAATTATGTACAAATAACGAATTGACACCTGTAAGATTTTAGCGATAGTTTATGCGGTTTTCGCAAATATTGAGATATGTTTTAAAAGGCCCACAAAAATTGGAAAACTTTCTATGATTTTTTCAAGAAAGCATTCTTTTAAACAATTGCCACGGGCCAATCGTCAAATATCCTATATGATGATAGACAAAATGTTTATTTAAAAAAATCCATTTGTATAAGAGAGGGGAAAAGAAGTGGTCCTATTGGATTTTGATGTGTGGAAAAATTATGTAAAATCATATTCTAAACACATTTTGTCTTTATACATTTGTCGATACTGTGCACCGTTTTCGAGAAAACAGGAAAAAAAATATTCAATTTGAATGGAGGAAGGATTTGTCCAACTGGATTTTGATGTATAGATGAATTATGTATAATCCCATTCTAAATACATTTTACCTTTATAAATTTTTCGAGAAACGCAACCATACAAAGTTCAAGTCTCTAGCTCAATCGTTTCGAAAGTTATGGTAGACGTACAGAAAGATAGATGGACAGACAGACAGATATGCGAAAATCAAAATCTTTTGTCATCCCAAACACCCTGTTGTAGTTCATTTTTGTCTCCGACGATTGGTTCGATGCATTACAAACTGTAAACTAAATCTAATATACTTCTATATGATATATCATATGGAGTATAAAAACATAACAAAAGCTATAATTGCCAATCGGGTTTTTGAGATATTCACAAAAAACGTTTTCGTTCGTAGGAGCGGGGGGGGGGGGGGGGGGGGGGGGGGGGGGGGGGTTCCACAGACAGACGGACAGACGGACAGACGGACAGACGGACAGACGGACAGACGGACAGACGGACAGACGGACAGACGGACAGACGGACAGACGGACAGACGGACAGACGGACAGACGGACAGACGGACAGACGGACAGACAGACGGACAGACGGACGGACATGCAGAAATTAATTATTTTTATCATTCTAAACACACTGGTGTAATTCATTTTTGTTTGTGATGACGGGATCTTGGCGTTACAAACGGTAAGGCAAAGTTAGTATACCCTTTGGTTTCACCATACGGGTATAAAAACCTGTAATGTGAGAAATGTAGGCCATATTGGGATGACAAACTTAACAATTATTTGATAAACATAACAGCATTAAAGTGGCTATTTGAGTTTTTGAAATTCTTAAGAGTAATAACTAATTAAGTGAAAGCATATTTTCACTCAATTACTTACTACTTACGTATTTTTACTTAAATATACCTTAATAAATGCTGAAATATTAGTTTCAAAGGGTTTAAAAAACTCAAATCGCCTTTTTGGAACCATTCTTCGCGCTTGCCGTTGCGGTGCGCGCCTGGGTTAAGAAAATACCAAATTTAACGCGCATCACCTCGACTGCAGTCGAGGTGACTAGAGGCGCGCGATTAAGGGAATCTACCTGATAGGTTTAAATTTGAGAACAGAAAAGTACCCTTTGGATAAGTCGGGAAATTGATTTATAGTTTCCTCGAAAACATCAGGCTAGATTATCCATAGGGAACTGGAACTTTTCTCCATGTATAAAATGTTTGTTCGTGTATAATTTTCTTTTTGTTCCCGCAATAGAAGTAATTGTAGAAAAACTCATGTAAAAAATTCTTTCTTACCCCACATAACCGGAATGTCAACGTAGTTGAAATTTTGTTAAAAGCTGCGTTAAATAATGACAAATACTTGAGTTTAGCCAAAATGAAAAGCAATTTCTCTTATCTTTACTCGTTAGGAAATCAAACTTCCTTTTGGCACACAATTTTATATTCCCGAAGCCATAAAGAAGGACATTCATTAATCATACGTTGCAGAGAAAATTCCACAGCCTTTTGCCATCATAGAATATCCTTCGTTCCAAACCTCTAATATTTCTTTTCCACATCTTCACTCCTCCCGGTAGTTCCGTCATGTAGAAAGGCTCGTAACATTCAGCTAACTGACTTTCCGCTCACGAACAGCAAATTCCGGCATACATCACATCGGGCAACACTATATTTCATAAAGAAACTTAACTTGTCGAAAGTTGAGAAATCATATTCCCATAGTTGTGTGCGATTAATTATTATGGCGTTTTGGGTTTTGGCTAGAGAAAAATATTCAAAAGATTTTCAAACTAAAATTTTCTACACACTCATACTAACGAGTATATCACATATACTTAAATATAATGGTTGAAAGGCATAATATTGAAAATCAAATCAATCTTTGAGAGTACATTTCACAAATACTTTAGAAGAAAATTGGGTTAAACTCATCAAATTTCATAATTCTCTAGAATAAATCGCTTTCCACTATATTTTCAAGTTTTCCAGAGACCATGAATAATACTTGATATTCAGATGAAATTTTTTAGCATTTTAAGAAGATACTTTTCACATTTGATTGTCTTTTAAATCATAATAACTTAGAGCGAAAGAATAGAAGAAACCCAATAAAATTTCACTATCAAGCACTTGAAATCAATTCAATGGTCCTAGAAGGGAATCTTTGGACTTTTTCCTTTTTTTTTTTTTTGGTTGATTCTGTCTATTGGGAAACCACAAAAAGCGCCATCGAGTTGAATCAGGACAAAAGGAAAAAGCAGTAAGACGACAGAACTACGACCATATAAAAAGGATTTGGCTCGGATTTTAGGCATAAAAAGTCAATTTCCTGAAATTTCCTTTATTCGAGACATTCACACTAAACACGCCACCTCCTGTATAGCATAATATACAGACACCAACAAAAAAAACCTCACTCAGTCTATAAAATGAAATTAAAGATAAATCCCGACAGAGAACCACCGAATCAAGAAACCATCGTGAAGCATACCATGAGCCAAAAGGGATCTGGTTTTGGTCTCTAGATGGCATGGAAAAAATGGACGACTTGGAAAATTGAGTAAAAAGACAGAAAACGTTCGCCATTCGCCATCCAAAAACATTTCTTGTGATCCAAAATCCGATGGAGGCGAAACGAAACTCTGAGTGCGAAGAAACAGACGAGCGTAAGGGATGAAAATTGATAGCCCAGTTTTTCTCCAGAGTATCTTCCTTCGATTTCTCCCAGTTTTACTGTGGTTCAGTTTCAAATAGTTCTGCAGCTCGGATCCTTGAATTTCGCCTGCTCTATAGCGTATAAGGGCAGCAAGCCCCAAATTAGCATTTTTATGGGACAGCAAACTGTTTCCCGACATCAGCAGCATCAACACCACCAATAAAAAAAACACAAGAAAATTTTCTTATGCACAGTAGTGGTATCCATAGTAGCATTTTTGCTCTATGGCACGTATCTGCCGCTAGTAGTGTGTTTGAGACGTAGCTGGTACGTCTCGAGAACCAAAAATGCTAGTGGGAATATGTTTGTTTGTATAGCTATGGATAATATAAATATTTTTTGGTTTATTGTTTCCATCTTCAGATTCTGGTTCGGGTCCTGGAAGCAACAGAGAAATCGCTTTATCAATACAAGGAAAAGAATTCTTCGAATTATGTTAAAAAATATATTTTTCATATCAAGGATCGTTGGGAACGGATAATTCCTGAAGCAAATGGCCTTGCAAAATATTTCAAAAAAATGTCCCATTGTTTTTTTCCCAACATTTTTTTAAGTCCTACAGTGTAAGCGGCGAAAGACATTATTAGCGGGATACTCGTTTTGCAATGTCCCTTCTATTTCCCTTGGAGACATCAGTTTTCAAGTCACAGTGTCATACAGGATGTCTTTAGTAAGTGTAAGAACGGTTCTATAGTAACTTGATTCAAGTTTGATGTGAGTGTGTTTCCATTCTTCAAACGCTTATCATATATCGATATATAAAAAAATGTCTGAATTCACGCCAGTGTCCTTTTCCTTTTTTCATTAAATTTATCGTAAAGGGTTTCTTTCTATTGCGACGCCCTGCTCCAATATTCCACAACTTTTACCAGATATTCAATATCTGGGTTGAAATGGTGATTCAAGCCTAAGTTAAAAAGTTGATCCTTGTGGCAAGGGATGTTTCTGAATGTTTTTGAATCATTGATATTGCGGTGCGGTGATAGCCAACTGGTGTTGAATTGAAATTTGCAAGTATTTTACTTTAAGTTTGTTTGGAAAAAAAGTTTTTGGGACGAGTTTTGGATCCGCATTATGCATGTATGAGGTTTTGGATTGCAAATGATTTTATTTACTCATGTTTCGGGCAGTTTACTCCTAAAGGGTGCTTTAAAAACGAATAAATGAGATAGTGTTAATATCGAAGAATAAATTTGTTTCTATTTTCTTTGTAGATGTCGAAATGTTGTCTATCGAAGGTTTTTGATTTGGTTTTTCAAAACTAGTTTTGTACTGTGATTTATTTTGTCGAATATTCATTTCTGAATTTTCTGTACCGGACACAATTATTAAATTACGTCTTTCTCTCTCTCTCTCGGTCCCGGTCACTTGCCGATGTACTCCAGTTTTGCTCCTCAATTCTCTTCGCGTCCTGGTCAACGCCGTCTTGCCATCTGAGATTGGGTCTTCCTCGTCGCCTTGTTGTTAATAACCTATCACAGAAGACTTTCCGAGCCGGGGCACTTTCACTCAAACTAAGTCCCCAATTGGAAAATTGCGAGGTCATAAAAATTTAATTGAAAATTACACCCTATAACCGCAAAAACAGGAACTTTTCAATAAAACAACTTTCTCAACTTGTCCCTTACATAAAATCCGTTGAAAAGGGAAAATATCACGACAGAAATTATTTCTCCACCATATAAAAGTCATCCATCATTCAATTTAATTTTGAAATATAACATCTGGTAATATTCAAATATGCAATAAAAACTTTTAGCACAGAAAACAATGCTATCTACAAGTTGAAATCCCTAATAGAATTTACGTAACTATACATGATATTTTTTTAACAGCCATCTATTCAATCTGTGGTAGACATATCTTTTGTCATATATTTTCATGAAAATTGATGTTGAATTTTTCTTTGGGCGAACATGTTCCATGTTTCATGTTCCATTCTCCATACACCACTCTATTCTATCGGCAACCATCCCTTCAGATTTGCATTGAGTTTGAAAATTGATTGTGACAAAACACGTCTGTAGTTCTTGTTCCAATGTTAAATTTGGGGTAGATCTTATACTCGCCTCCCAGCCACATTCATTCACCCTTGACTGTTTCTTTGTTGAATTTTTCTCTGAACCGTACGTCGTGACGCCCTTAAGTTTGAGCGTATCTTATATCGTTTGTCTTAAACGTCCGATCTATCAGCATTGAAATCAAGCCCTCTCCATATCAACATCAAAATAATTTTTATGTTCGTTGTGTTGTTTTGCGAACAGCTCTCGATGGGGAAGGAATCCCCCTGGGGTCTTTGTGATCTCCCCATAAACAATTTCCCTGCAAAAAACGCACTTATTGTGCGGCAATGGCAATAGCAACAACCATTGACTGAATGAATGAATAGCTGAATGTTTGGGATCAGGTCTCAGGGGTGAATATCGTCGCTTTGGGGGCTGGTTGTATTCCCACCATTTGTGAAGAATGTTGATATCCTCCAGTATGCCCTATGCGTAGGATGTTGAATTGTCTGTACGAGCGAGCAAGCCATGTTTATTTCATTCCTGTAGGCATTTGATGAAAAGCAGTTCCAATAATGGCAGAAGGGAAAATCAAATGGATAGGAGACTTACAGGCAAAATAGAGTTTGGATACATAAAAATATGGATCGGAAAAAGCCATGACCAAATCTAAGCAATTCTACGATTTGATTTGGTTTAACACTTCTTATCACTAGAGATTGAGTCAAATTCCCACTTCGCCTGTGTTTTGCTTAAAAGAACATAAATTTTTTGCGTGTAAGAAAATTTGAGTATATCAGAAAAATATCAGAATTTTTTTATAATAAGATAAACGCAAGAAAAGCTACAATTACCAGGGGCTCTATATGAAGGCAAACAAAATTTTCGTATTAGTCCGATTGGATTTTGATGCATGGAACGGTTATGTAAAATCACTATGCACCACTTTTGACAAAATAGAAAAAAGTATTCAATTTGCATGGGGAAGGGGGAAGGAGTGGTACAGCTAAATTTTGATGTATGTATGAGTTATGCAAAATCATACTCTAAACACATTTTACCTACTGGAATTTCTCAATACGACTCACCATTTTCGAGAAAATAGTAATAAATTCTTTCGTTGGTATGGGGGAGGGGTGAAAGAAATGTCCGACTTTGCCCGTACAAGAACTCAGCCTTGCCATTAAAGAGAAACGCAAATATTTCAAGACTCTAGCTCAAGCCTTCCGAAAGTTATTGTGTTCACAGTCGGAGAGACGGACGAACATGCGGAAATCAAAATCTTTTATGATCCCAAACACCCTGGTGGAGTTCATTTTTGTGCGCAGTGATTGGTTCTTAGCGTTGCAAACGGTATACCAAATGTAATGATAAATCGTATAGAGCAGTGTTTCCCAATCGGGGGTACATGTACCCCTACGGGTACGCCAACTAGGACCAGGTGGTACACGAGACTATGAAAACAAAATGGCGATAACCAAATTTTGAAAAAGTTTTTTGTGATGTCAAGCAATTAATGTCTTTAACCCTCTCAATGGCTGGGCGAACGCAGCAACCGGGATCGCCCTTCACAAAATCTAAAGTTTCACTGACTCAGACTTCAAAAGACAAAGGCATAGTGGGTCAGTGTTTAGAAAAGTGTCCATTCAATGATGAAAATTAAACAAAGCGTTTAAAAAACCGTTACCGAAGCCGCTAAATGAATTTAAAGGTCTGTCCCATATTGAGAGGGTTAATATTTATTAATAAACTGATCTGTATTTAATGTAAATTTAAAAATATTTAGTTTGGTATTTACTATCGAATCATGAAGCTCGTATTTAAAAAAAACAGTCTTATGACACACTGCGAAAATTCAACTCACCTCAGTTCTGTACACACTTAATGAAATATTTAAAATTTAGAGCAACGGATGTATTTACAAAAACGGGCCGTTTGTGAGGCAATCCTAATTTATTTTGCCTTAAATTTGCTAGTGGTGAACTCCAAGATACAAAATGGCAACACATTGACGGTTCGAATTAGATAAATTTTCGCCTGAGGCACATTTCTATGATTTTTGTACATTTTTTACACAAATTTTTGCCTGAAGCGCGTTTTTATACCCGTATGGTGAAACCAAAGGGTATATTAGATTTGCCTTACCGTTTGTAACGCCAAGATCCCGTCATCACACAAAAAAATGAATTACACCAGTGTGTTTAGAATGAAAAAAAAAGTTGAATTTCGTCCGTCCGTCTGTCCGTCCGTCTGTCTGTGGCGCGGATTGCGGGCGCACGGATTGAGCTATAGACTTGAAATTTTGCACAGATCCGTTTTTCGTAAAATGCGAGGCTAAGTTCGTTAATGGGCAAAAATGGACCATTAGGGGGGGTACCCCCCATACGAACGAGAACGGTTTTTGTGAATATCTCAAAAACGGTGCATCTTATCAAAAAAGTCCAAGAACAAAAGTTATTTAGGATATGATTCTACATAAAACTACCATACATCAAAATTCGATTGGAACAAGTTTTAAAAAAGTCTTATTGGAAAGTTTGACTTCAAAGTGGAATTTTGGTACAACTGTTCGAATTTTGATACGAATATTACCATGCGGGTCTCCAATGATTGCCAGATTGGCAATTATAGCTTTTGTTATGTTTTTGAATATGGTAGCTAAACTATCATATTGTTATTTTGGAAAAACAAACCGCAATTCTATCATATTTTCTCAGCTTACAGGTCATATGAATATAACAATATGTTTTATTTATTTGTATGTTTTCACATCCAGAAATTTCTCTTAAGAGTTCAAGCATGTCTCCTCTGAAACCCACATTAGTAGCCTTTTTCTGGTTTGAAGGTGACTAATCGTCGTTATTCGAGAAATGTCAGTCTTTGAGCCGAGAAATTCCAATATATTTCAATGATAATTTTGGTGAAGTCAAAACCATAGCTAAAAACAAACTGTATAGCTTCAAAACATCGACTCTTGTTTACACCGCCATAGTTTAAGACCATATTTAGCATATAAGGCGGTATACAAAGAAATACTAACACGCTAGCGGGTACGCCAATAAAAAAAAAGGTTTCGAAACACTGAAATAAACTATAAAAAGCATATAAAAAGCATTAATCCCCAATTATTTCGTTTTCCATAAATTAATAACGAATGAATTTGCTTTTCTACCATTCAATTGTAATTCACAACTTGAGTTCATTTTGAAAATTTAGAGACCATACCGAATTTATATCCTATTTATAGAAGCTGGGCATCAATGCGTTCAAAGCACATTACACGCCTCAATGTCCTTGCAGAATCCTTATATGAATGTAAAACGGGACGAGTTTTGCACTAGTTTTACTTCTATGGAGTGACTGAAATTTCCTCAATTCCCAATCCAATGAAAACTATAATACGATTTTGGTCAATAATCCGCTTTAAGTCCATTATAGTTTCTGGTAGGATTACTTCTGAAGAGTTAACGAATACCCGACAACTGGTAATCGCTTCTGTTTGTACACAACATGTCGGTCGTCCTATTCAGATATAATCGTTTTTATATGATTTTCTATACGATATAAATATTTCGTGTTTTATTGTCTTGTGACACTTGGAATCTAGCTTTCTATTTTTGGAATTATGTTTTGCGTATTTTATGATGTGAATGTGCTTTTGTCCAAAATGTCCTTTCCTACCTGTTTGGCGGTTTAGAATTTTTATATTCGATGCTTTTATGTTCGAGTATTTATGTTCTGGCATTAGCAAAACCTTAATGGATAAAATTTCAGTGCGTACTAGTAGTGGATTTAATTAATTGAATAACTTTAAACTATTAAACCCCCTTTGGTATAAAATCGTGGGTATTTCTCTCAGAGACTTTTATAAACCACCTCAAAACCAATGTGATTAAATAAAGCTTGTAATTTTTATCGGGTTTTTCGCATTGTCAGCATCGATTTATCGAGAATTGAATGTATTACAAAAAAAATTTATTTTTTAAACAAGTTTTAAAGTGTGATAAAAAAAATATTTGATGTGAACAGCACATGACTTTCTTATACAAAATCTACGTTCATGCGCAATTTTCACTACAACCCGTTAAGTAAAATATTAGTTTATATAAAAATATGACTTTTTATACCCGTATGGTGAAACCAAAGGGTATACCGTATGCGTCATAAAAATCTGGAAAATTCATATTAAATTGTAAACCGTTTAATAAAACACAGAAGTTGAACGAAAAAAAAATGTGTCTTGCTCTAAACTAAATCTTACATACTAGTAAAAAAATTATTCAAAATGTCCACCTCCAGCATTTACGAACTCCTCCAAACGGGGCCTGTACTTCTTGCAGGTCAATATTAAATAAGACTCCGACTTGTCGTTCCATGCGATGGTAATGGTGGACTTCAGGGCTTGCACATTACTGTCAGCCTTAGCTCCAGTCTTAGCCTGAACATATGCCCATATTAAAAAATCCAGGGGATTAAGATCTGGAGAGCTCGGTGACCACATGTCCTTAGACCAGCAGTTTTTTAAACTATTGGTTTTTTAAATTATCCAAATTTGGGTACTTCTGGCAGTGTGGCACGGCGCCCCGTCTTGTTGAAACACGTAAAACACATCATTACCGTTGGTTGACTCTATTGATGGTTTTACATGACTCTGCAAGATATCCTTATCGGATTCCTTCTGATCTTTCCTTTGATTGCCCTAATCAACACTGGAGTCCTTACTGAAATGGGTCTACCGCTTCCAGATTGCGGCCTAACTATTCCTCTGGCCAAACAAGTCGCTCTTACAGCATAAACAGTTGACAACGTTACGTTCAATTCATTGGAAATCGCCTTATTGGACTTCCGCGCATGGACCAACTTCATGATTTTCACTTAATATAAAGCTATAATTATAAGCATTTGATTTTTTGGCTCAATTATGTACAAAGTTGTATTTACAAACCCTTTCAAACGTAGTACAAATTAATAAACATCCGTTATCTCCTTGAAAATACTTGCAGTACTAGATTCCAGATTTTTATGACGCATACGGTATTAGATTTGCCTTACCATTTGTAACGCCAAGATCCCGTCATCACACAAAAAAGTGAATTACACCAGTGTGTTTAGAATGATAAAAAAAATTGAATTTTGCATGTCCGTCCATCTGTCCGTCTGTGGCGCGCATTGCGGGCGCACGGATTGAGCTAGAGACTTGAAATTTAGCACAGGTCCGTTTTTCGTAAAATGCGAGGCCAAGTTCGTTAATGGGCAAAAATGGCCCATTAGGGGGGGTACCCCCCATACGAACGAAAACGGTTTTTGTGAATATCTCGAAAACGGTGCATCTTATCAAAAAAGTCCAAGAACAAAAGTTATTTAGAATATGATTCTACATAAAACTCCCATACATCAAAATCCAATTGGAATAAATTTTAAAAAATCTTATTGGAAAGTTTGACTTCAAATTGAAATTTTGGCACAACTGTTCGAATTTTGATACGAATATCGCCATACGGATTTTCAATAATTGCCAGATTGGCTTTTGTTATGTTTTTTACAATATTTGAAATATCTCTATAACGGTAAAAGACATCAATTTACGATAAAAAGCAAAAATTTTGAGAATTTTAAAATCTGTGATTATATTTTAACATGTTTTTTGCGAAAAACTGTTAATTCCCGAAAATCTATTTTTTTTTAATTTTTAATCAAAATTATACTAATATATAAAAATTAGTTGGTGTCTGTCTGTCTGTCTGTTCCTCTTTCACGCAAAAACGGCTGAACCGATTGACTGGAAATTTGGCATGAGTGTCTGTGGTAGTTCTGGTTCCAACATAGGCATACGGAAAAGTACCGCGAGGGGTGGGGGGAGTGATTTCGAAACTTAGTTTTTGCGCTATGTTACTCTTTCGCGGGGAAACTACTGAACCGATTGGCCTGAAATTTGGCATAGATGTTCGTCGGGGGTCCAACCCCAACATAGACCCATTAAAAAGATTTTAAGTCCTTTCCGGTTTTCTTCGTATCCTAAAACTTAGACAAAAAAGTTAACCCGACAACGACGGGTATGCAAGCTAGTATTTCAATAATAGTGGATATCAGTAAAAGACAAAATTGTGGCAAATATTATTCTCTTTAATTTATCTCACGCAATGAACTGCCAGAAATCTGTTAGTTTTCGAAAGAATCGCAAAAAACACCAATTTTTTATTAAGGAAATAAAATCAAAACCAAAAAAGCAAATATTTCACATCAGCAACAATTGAAACAAAGTTCTAAAAATAAATTCCCAGTTGAAAATTTCCCTGTTTGAATTCATAATTAAAATAAACAAAACAAGATGGATATAAAATCCTATACAACATTGTTATATTTGATTTTGTCTGAGCGTTCATTAAGTCTCTAATGGTATGATTCAATTAAATGTGCAAATTTTTGAAATATATTTCAGTCGGAGACACGCTCGGCACGTTTGCAAAAACATTTTCACACCTCTGTCCTTACGAATCTGCGGCAGACCCACAAAACTACCTCACCTTTCACAATATTGTGACATGCAGATTTATATGACCGGAACAGAAGAATTTTAATCCTGTTTGTTTGTCTGTTTTCTTGTTTTCAATCCTCAGGACATTTTAAAGTAAAATCTCAAATTTTGAAATATTTCAACCTTTATTCACTACAAGACTTAAAACGACTCTGATATCTCACCGCAGCCCCCAGCATCCGCATTATGATGCGCCTCAGAATTCCCAGAATTTCTATAGTTATGGCTGGTCTTGACGATGGATGGAAGGATATGCAAATTTTCTGAAATTTTGCTTGCAAATTTTTTTGCTGTGTATGCGTGGAAATTCGTAAAATTTAGCATTTGGAAAAAATTATTCCATTTCGGGAAGCTTTTTCTGCTCTATTTGTCGTTCCGATTCTGAATTATTTTTAGTTTCTACTCCTGGGAATTTCAGTTTTAGAATGAATTCCAGATGCCACAAAAACTACCCGCAAGGATATTTTTATACGTGAAAGTAGACAGAATGCAAAAAATCCGACTAAAAATGCGAACATTGAATCAAAAATTATTATAAAAGTTGGAGTTTTCTTGTTTGCAAAGGCAATTGTTCTATTCTGATGATATTTCTAGTTTGGAAATATGCAATGCTACTCCTAGGTTTATTAAGCAACAAAAACTGCAATATTTAGATTAGGGTAATAAACTCTAGCAAGAGCCAAAAAGTGTCAATCGGCATTTTAGAGGTAAAAAAAAGTTTAGAGGTGTTTTTTTTTTAATTTCACAGGAATTAAAAATAATTAACTGTGTCAAAAAAATGACCAAAAAGAAAAAAAAATCGATTTACCTTAAGTTTTTTATTTAGTTTCTCTTCGTATCTGTTTGTCTGACTGTTCGTCTGTCAGGGTCAAATCTTGGAATCTAATTTTGACCCACTTCCACTCCTCCGATTGACTTGAAATTTTGCACACATACGTAAGTCCGAAGACAATACAATATTTTCACTTTTTCGTCCTTGTAAGGATAACGGAAGGTGCTGTTAGGATAACGTGATTATCCTTTTCCTTATATTTTCCGGAAAAAATCTCATCCGGGAGTTTTTGGCATTGCGAAACCGACTCATTTATGATGATTAGTCCTACCAATCAAATCATACTAATCATATCATATCATATCATATCATCATACTAATATGAGGCTATCAGAGCAAGAGTGGACTAACCCACATGTCGAAATCGTGAGTTTTTTTGTGTTTGAATCACTACCGCGAGTGAGTTTTTAGATAAAATTGTTTGGATGCACAAAAGAACATTTCAACATTGAGTAATACAGTCCACAGAATGTTTTTTTTTTTCAAAAGCTTCAAAAACTCAATTATGTGGCTTGGTCCACTTTTGCTCTCAACGCCTCATATATAAAAAATGAGTTGGTGTCTATCTGTCTGTAAGTCCGTCTGTCTGTCTGTTCCTCTTTCACGCAAAAACGGCTGAACCGATTGGCTTGAAATTTGGCATGAGTGTCTGTGGTAGTTCTGGTTCCAACATAGGCATACGGAAAAGTAGCGCGAGGGGTGGGGGGAGTAACGGGAGGGGGTAAAATGATTTCATAACTCGGTTTTTGCGCTATATTACTCTTTCGCGGGGAAACTACTGAACCGATTGGCCTGAAATTTGGCATAGATGTTCGTCGGGGGTCCAGTCCCAACATAGACCCATTAAAAAGTAGCCCGAGAGGTGAGGGGAGTAAGGGGAGGGGGTACAGTAATCTCGAAACTTAGCTCTTTGAGTGTTAAACGCGGGACCGGAGGCCGGGTATGATTCGAGGCCAAAGGCCGACCTGTGGGTGGAGGGTGAACCGCGAAGCGATTCGGGGCGCAGCCCCTAGTACACAATAAATAAAAAGGGTAAAATTAAAAAAATTAAAGAAATGTTTTTTTTTTTAAAGAAGTTTTTATTTTTAAAAAATGCACGAAAAAGGAAAAAATATTTTTTTGGGTACTGTGTATCAGAAATAAAAGCGAGATAAGAGCAAAAATAAAATAAAATAAATATTTATCTCGCTTTTATTTCTGATGCACATTGCCCAAAAACTGTTTTTTTTTTCGTTTAAAAGCTTTTTTTAAATTTCTTTTTTAATTTCTTTTATAATGTAGCTATCAACTTTGCAAACATCGATTGAAACACATATATAAGTTTTGAAAAAACTTATGAAAACTGTTATTCGAGTTTAAACATTTCCAGTATTCTTTTCTATTTCATTGAAACAATAAAACTCTTGAAAACTGACAGAGGTAACTTGAGATCGTAAATGACTTCAAAAGTAAATAAATATCCTCAAAAGTATTATTTTATAGACAGAGAGTAAAATTTTCCGTTTTATGTAAAAAATTCAACTTGAATATAGAGCCAAAGTAGCAACGAAATTCTTGCTAAAAAGTAAGACAAGAAAACCGGTAAAAGTATGGAAATATGTTTTATGGGAAATGTGTCCGGAAAAGCGAAGGTAAATTCAACGAATCTAAATAACGTACTGACTCCCACTATATATGATAAAGCATAAATATTTCATAAGATAGAAATATGCATTCATCGTAGAAAGAAGGATACAAAATGCATCTTCATGAGTACCTCTAAAAGACAATTGTAAGATACTTTTTCGGTCGCGCTATCCTCGATATCTTCTTCTTGCTCCACGGCATTCATTTCTTTTTCCACTTTTCCTTTTTCCTGTTCCTCTTGAACGTGCAGAGACATCAGGCGCGCTTTTCCTGAATTTTAAGTGAGTAAACTTTTTACCATGAACATCTTTTCCTTCAGATCCACTTTTGTTTCGTTTTTCTTTTCCCTTGTTGTCCCTCTTTGATACCCACTATGTCTTACACAGTTTTTTTTTGTATAAATTTTTATAAATTTGAATTCTTGTGTGACTTTCTCAAAAAGAAGACACTCAAACTGGTACACTTTTCATGCTCTTATTCCGCTAACCATGCAATCAACAAATATGTTTTCGTATTTATCCATTCTTCAAGTTTTCTGTATCGCATGAAATTTGAAGCTTTTCATATTGTAATATCGTGAGTAGTTGTATAAAAGAATCAAAAATACATTCATCTAAACATAAAACACTTTATTTATTTGGATTTCATCATGAAAGCTCACTTTTTGAAAAGCATTGCAAATACAAAGAGTAAAAAATAAAATAAAAAACACAGTGAAACATTTATGTAAAATAAAATGAACAATAAAGCATAATAAAATAAAAATATATACACAGAATTTGTGCGATTCACCGCTGCTTATTCAATTGCTTTTTACACCGTATTTCAGAATTGGCTTAAATCAAGTTTTTATAATTGTTGATTGCCAGAGATTTCTTTGAAATTATGCAAAATGTTTTTATTTAGTTTTGACTATAACGAAAAAATATCAGTTGTGATTGACACAAAACTTTCCTCTGCAATATTTAGTTTCGAAAAAAATATGTAATAACTTGAGAACCGTCAGAGATACAAAAAATCCATTAAAGCAGAAAAGGTAGAAAATTTCATATTATTTAAATTTTTCATACTCATTTTTTCCCACAAACGAGAAATTTTCAAAAATTGTATTTTTTTGAGAAATTTTCAAAAACTGTATTTTAAAAAAAAAAATGTATGAGAGGTACCCGCTATAATTTTACTTTTCCAGAAGTTGATAAAAAATAACTACGACTTTTGTAAAACTTATTTACAAAAAATTTCAAGTCGCTAGGTCAACGCTTTCTTGAGTTATTTAAAATGCGCACAACGGACAGACCGACAAGAACGTTCTCATAATTTTGTTGAAACGGATTTCGTACTGATCAGAATGTTTCTATCTGTCCCCGTTCTCGAGTCGATCTCCGTCATAAATACAATACTTTCCTAGCGATAAAGGTTGGTTCGGAACGAGAAACTTTGGCTGGCAGAGAGAAAGTTTGGCTCTATCAAATAAACGAAAATCGGTCCCTTTTTATTATACACTTTCTATTAAGTTGAAGTGTCGCGACCTAACTATGTGGCTATGTGTCTTTCTCTGGAATCTTTGGAACCTTATATCTCCGAAACTATGCAACCTAGGAAGATGAAATTTTGTCACCTTGCGTAGTTCCGGTGACAGTTCAATATTTTTACTACTCCATCCTTGTAAGGATAATGGAAGGTCCTGTAAGGATAACGCAAATATCCTTTTTCCCATTTTTCCCGGGAAAAACTGGCACCAGGGGGTTTTCGGGGTCGCTGATCACGAATTCGGTGTTAGATTTTCAAAATTCAAAACGGAAGGTCCTGTAAGGATAACGCAAATATCCTTTTTCCCATTTTTCCCGGGAAAAACTGGCACCAGGGGGTTTTCGGGGTCACTGATCACGAATTCGGTGTTAGATTTTCAAAATTCAACACGGAAGGTCCTGTAAGGATAACGCAAATATCCTTTTTCGCATTTTTCCCGGGAAAAACTGGCACCAGGGGGTTTTCGGGGTCGCTGATCACGAATTCGGTGTTAGATTTTCAAAATTCAAAACGGAAGGTCCTGTAAGGATAACGCAAATATCCTTTTTCCCATTTTTTCCGGGAAAAACTGGCACCAGGGGGTTTTCGGGGTCGCTGATCACGAATTCGGTGTTAGATTTTCAAAATTCAAAACGGAAGGTCCTGTAAGGATAACGCAAATATCCTTTTTCCCATTTTTCCCGGGAAAAACTGGCATCAGGGGGTTTTCGGGGTCGCTGATCACGAATTCGGTGTTAGATTTTCAAAATTCAAAACGGAAGGTCTTGTAAGGATGACGCACATATCCTTTTCCCATTTTTTCCGGGGAAAAATTGCATTAGGGGGTTTTTGGGGTCGCTGAATCCGATTCTGACATTTAAAATTCTGTAAGGATAACGGAATGTCCTGCAAAGATAACGTGAGTTTCCTTTTGCTCAAATTTCCCGCGAAAGATCTTTTCTGGAGGTTTTTGGTAGGCTAATTCAAGACTAAAAAGTATAAAATAAAAAAAACACTTTAAAAAACAAGTTTTATAACCTTATACACTTTCAAAATGCACTAAAAAGTAAAAAACAAGTTCAAAGTTTCACAAAAAATGTTTTTATAAATTGCGTGTTGTTGTGAAAATATAAAGTGTGTGACGTTGCATTTGCTCTTGAATCTGTAATAGCGGTTTCATACTGTGCAACGCAGCACACTTTATATTTTCACAACAACACGCAATTTATAAAAACATTTTTTGTGAAACTTTAAACTTGTTTTTTACTTTTTAGTGCATTTTGAAAGTGTATAAGGTTATAAAACTTGTTTTTTAAAGTGTTTTTTTTTCTAAGTATGTATGAATATATATATTTGACTGAAAATTTCGTTTTTAAAGATAAACCCACCTTCTGGATTCGGAAATAAATTCAAAAAGTTCTAGCGTCTAAAATATAGGAGTCATGAAAGAATCCTATAATATAATACGAGGAATGTCTGTCTGTCTGTCTGTCTGTCTGCACAAACGATCTCGAAAACCCGCCTAACGATTTTCATGAAACTTGATAGTTAGGGATTTTCGGGAACAAGGAATCGATCTAGATAGGTCTCACCTCTGAGAAAATTCCCCCTCGATACCCCTAGCCTGGTATCTTCGAATTGTGTGGTCCTATCTTAATGAAACTTTACAGTATTACTAAGGGGGCTAAGGGCTTTTGATTTCTCCACTACAAACCTGACTTTTCCATCCCCTCGATACCCCTCACCTGGTGTCTCAAAACAACGTTTCAAAAATCGGTGACAGCGATTACTCAATAACCACTCAACCGATTTCTATGAAATTTTGTTATCGCGCGTTAGTTTTAGTTCTAGCTTTCTAGGTCGGGAATTTAAAAACTCTGGAAAAGCTCTGTAAAGATAATGTGAACTTAGTTTTTCCCCAAAAATCAGAAAAAGTAGGATTTTGGGGTCGCCGAGCATGGCTCGGTCTTCCTGGTACTTTATTAAATTTATTATCAATACTAAATGATCCCATAACAATAAAATGTGTACCTATGTTAAATATAAACAACCCAAGTTATTTATGTTATTGTTTTTAGAAGTTACCGATAAAAGTTTGTAGTATTTACCAGTTTTTTGGTGAAAAAACCCCGACAGTGTTCTTTAACATGCACTCAGAAAAATTGAGGCTAACTCGACGACCTACATACGGCGTAATTGGCCTCGGGCAGGCGCGCGTTCGCCTGCATGTGGGCAAGTAAAACTGAGTTGACCTGTGGTCGGAGAAATTCTGAAATAAAGCCACCAGCAGGTGAAGTAGGGTATTGGGAGCTGCTCGAGTTGACCTTAGATAGGTTAACTCTGACCGCTAGCTAGCTTACAGACACCTCTGTAAGGTCAGAGTTAACCTGACAAAAAGTTGACCTGGACATTTTTCTGAGTGTGGCCGCCATTTTGAGCGATAAAGATTTTTTCTTCATAATTGATGTCATTACATAAATGGGACTATCTTTTTTAATGCGTTCATAGTCTCTATGAAGGATCAGTTGTTGAAAATTTGGTCAAAACTGGAATGGAGTAATTTTTCAAACGTAAAAATAATAATAATAATAAATCTAACTATTTTATAATGGGAAATGCGGAATACAACTAAAATAGTACAAAAATAGTCAATTTAACCACAAAATAGTAAATTTTACTACTCTGTAGTTAATCGATTTTGACTATTTTTTCATTGAAATAAATTATTTTATTGTATTCCGGATTCGCCATTGTAAAATAGTTAAATATACTACTTTTCTTTGCGTGCATGCAGTGTAGGCTTGAAAAAATAGCCAAATAAAAAATTTTTAGTTGTGGCATATTTTTTAGATTTTAACTGAAATAAATTTGTAAAATTAGTCTCATCGTCCGTCTGGTGATGTTCAAAACATAAAAGTTAAAATAAAAATTCTCGACTTTGATCATGAAAGCATAAACGAAAACAAAAGGCGTCTAATGTCAATGAAAACTAAAAAGAAAGCGAATGCATCTCAAAGAAATGTCTACAGAAATTCTGAACCTGAATTTCACATTGCATTTGCATAGAAGCTTTCCACATCGCTAAAATAAGCACCTACACATATAGTAGGACAAATTATTATTATTCTATGGTAATCCTTGCACCGTAAAGTGTTTAGCCTATGGCAATGAGTCCATCATAGACATATCGCACATGGTCCCGTAGACTGTAGTATCTCAAAATCGGCCATTTCGAGAAAAACGCATTCAAAGTTTTCATTTCAAAATAATTGTTTATAAATAATTGTTTTTTTCTGTTGTCTGTACAGTGATATTTCAATTTATTACTCTTTGATAATAATTTACAGATCATTTGCTTCATTTTTTTTTTTTTTGCAATAATAAAAGATAGAGTTAGGTTTGTTTTCCACAAAATCAATTTAAATTTTAAAAAATGGGAATTTAAAAAACCAAAAATAAATACATTTTAGGACTACGTTTACATTTAAATTTGTTTTTCATTTGATTCAGCCAATTTTCCTTTACATAAAGGAATAATTACTCAAAAACACATTTTTTTGAGATACTACAGTCTACGGGACCATGTGCGATATGTATACTGATAAATCTCTAGACAAAGACATATAAATCTAAACGAGTTCTGTACTCATTTTTGCAGGAAAAAAAAATATATAAAAAATAATCGTGCCATGAAATGGATCTGATGGCGTCTGAAGTGCGGAAGAAAAACGAAGTCATACAAATGAAATACTATAAAAAGGATCTTTTATAGCGGAATGTTTCCGCATTATAACAGTTATTCTACTTATTCGTAGCTATTTGTGTTTGCCACTTTCCCTCCAGGTTTCATGTCCACGGCCTGTGCTTGATTAATGAATTTATTGTTATCTCTGACAGCTATGAAAGCTTCCCTGCTTTATATTTCTTTGCATAGGCTTTTAGTCTATCTGTCTGCATGTCAGCACTCATTCTTAGCCAAAAAGAGTGCCTGATCCCAATCCCGATTCCGAAACCGGTCTCTATCCCGAATCCCGAAACCATATTCCGAACCACTTGAAGCCATCTACCCGAGAATGCCGAGTGTGTGCCGAACGGGATCCACATCGCATTCGGTCGGTCAATGGCAATGTAGATCCTGTACCGAACCCGATGTGAACCGAAGTGAATCAAAGCAAACACCAAGCGAAACTAACCTCAGTTCTTCTAGGATGCCATTGAATTTGCCAGGACCTCCAATGTACATATCGTCCTATAACCATAATTTTCCTTTCTTTCATTTCGTCCTTTTCCTGTACTCGTTGGCTCACGATATTTATTTTTATTTCTGTTGTCGTCCTGTACGGAACCGAGCGACATCAAGGGAAGCCCGGACAGTAGTCCTTTGGCTCAGTCCTCTTCCCTATGGCTTTCGATGGATCCTTTTTTTTGTGGTGCTGGTTTTTTGCCAGAATCTCCTTTGCAAATGTTATTCTGTCATTGCCAAAAAAAAAATTATTCCGTTTGTAGATGATGTCCTCCTCGTCCTTTATCCAAAACGAGCTGCTCCTTTATTTTCGATTCATCTTGGTTTCCAGTCTTGGTAGATATTTCGATCCTCTGCCATCGCACCTCTCCCCTTGGTATCCTTTTGTCAACCATTCTTCACAGCAATAAGCTTCCGTTCGATTCACAGGATTCTCATTGCTCTGTTCTTAATGATTTTTAGATGTCCTTGTAGTCGTCGTGTGATTAATTGTTGTCGGCTAGCATGTTCTTATTGTGATGACAGCTTTCTACTTTGACACGCATCGAAAAGGAAAAAAAATGAGCTATAAAGTTATTATCTGGTTGTTATCGGGGAGCCCAAGAGGAAAAAAAATGCTCCACTCTATTCGAATCCTATATACATATTATACTTACTCGTATTTAAGCATATCCTCCTCGGGTTATAAAAAATGATGATAGAATCAAGAGAGGAAAAAATCAACTTGAATTGATGAAACGTTTTGTGTACTTGTGCTACAATTTCAAATTAAACTAATGTAAGTCGAACGCTATCGTATCCGAAATGAGCAAATGTCGAACGCTTGTGTAAAGACAATTCCAACATTATCCATCAGCAATATGAAAAATGATAATTTCAAAAAAATTAATTAATTTTCTTATCCTGTTCCGCCATCACTGTTTCATTTTATTTTTTGTGAATATCACTTAATTTTTTCATCAGGAGCGCTATGCGGGTGTATAAATGAACGACACAGGAATTGTCGTAAATAACTTTTAGCTTTCTCTGACTTATCCAAAAAGGAAAATAAGAAAAATAACAGAAAGTTTTATGGATTTTATCCTGAGCTTTTACCGACATTACTAATAAATGCTGTCTAGTCACGATTAAGCTCTTAATACTAGGAATAATAATAATAATCCGACGTTCTTTAACCTTTGTTTTCTGGTTGCTACAATGTCTTTCGCTTCAGTTAAGCGCAGCAAGTATTTCTTTAATTGTTACCTCTTTCGTCTGCAATAAAGTAGATCATCCAGAAAAATTGTAACTTTCACTAGAATTATTGTAATTTTACTAAAAGTTTGACTCATTAAAAATTGCGAAAAAAATCATAACACATGAAAAAAGCCGTTCTAAAAAAACATAACAAAAGCTATAATTGCCAGTCTGGCAATTATTGAAAACCCGTATGGTGATTTAAGTGAACCGCGAACAGTTGTATCAAAATTCCCCTTTGAAGTCAACCTTTTCAATAAGATTTTTTTAAATTTATTCCAATCGGATTTTGATGTATGGAAGTTTTATGCAGAATCATATCCTAAATAACTTTTGTTCTTGCACTTTTTTTTGATAAGATGCACCGTTTTTGAGATATTCACAAAAATCGTTTTCGTTCGTATGGGGGGTACCCCCCCCTAATGGTCCATTTTTGCCCATGAACGAACTTGGCCTCGCATTTTACGAAAAACGAATCTGCGTAAAATTTCAAGTCTCTAGCTCAATCCGTGCGCCCGCAATCCGCGCAACAGACGGACGGACGGACAGACAGACAGACGGACGGACGGACAGACGGACGGACGGACGGACAGACGGACGGACAGATGGACAGACGGACGGACATACAAAAATTAATTATTTTTATCATTCTAAACACACTGGTGTAATTCATTTTTGTGTGTGATGACGGGATCTTGGCGTTACAAACGGTAAGGCAAAGTTAATATACTCTTTGGTTTCACCATACGGGTATAAAAATGCGGAAAATGAGCTCGAACCTGATAAAGAAAACTGTTTTGTATGAAAATTCAAATCAAAATATTTATGAAAGTATCACAAGATTTTCTAAAACTAAAACTTTGCCCTGAATTTTTTTAAATTTCTTGGGATCATTTAAAAAAATCGGCAGTATATTTTTTATTATATAATAGGCTTCTGTGTCCTTCTATCTGTTTGTCTGTTCGCTTAAAACTCGAAAACCTCTAAACCGATTTGGATGAAACTTTCAGGAGAGCTTATTGGCATCAATAAGAGCTGACCCAAAATTCCCATCCCTACTAACAAAAGGCGTTGGGATTACCAAATGAAACTTTCAGAGATTGTTTGAATTGATGCCATTAAGAAATCACAATTTTGGGCATAATTCTCCAATTTTCTGTTTTCTTGGAGCCGTTTGGTCAAAAAAATTCTAAAATTCGTTTATTATTAATTACTGGTAAAAATTGGTTTAATAATTTTTTTGATCTTTTAACCTTTAATGGATATAATTTATGTTTTGAAATTTTCAAGTAATTTTGACGTAATCAGTGCGAGGCAAAAGGCCAAGAAGAAGATGAGACCGTAGGCTGACGGGACGGGGAAGTCGAAGGCCGGCACGTAGGTAAGAGTTGGACCGCGAAATTGTCAGGTGTGTAGCCCCTAGTAAGAGAATAAAGAAAAATATGACATTACTACAAGCTTGCATATCCGTCGTTCCCGGGTTATAGTTTCTAGCATTCCGACATTTTTTTTTTCGTTCTTCCGACCATCCTGAGCTGTGCTTCGGCCTTAAACTAACAAAAAGAGTTTTTTTGCACCAAAAAAAACAAAGAAATAACTTAAAAACTTTTGAAACAAAAAAATTTTATTTGCCTTCAGTACCTTCCGTTTCGAATTTTGAAATTCTAACACCAGATTCGTAATCAACGGTCCCAAAAACCCCTAATGCCAGTTTTTTTTAAAGAAAAATGAGAAAATGATGTTTGCGTTATCCTTACAGGGCCTTCCGATTTGGATTTTGAAATTCTAACACCAGATTCGTAATCAGCGGTCCCAAAAACCCCTAATGCCAGTTTTTTTTAAAGAAAAATGAGAAAATGATGTTTGCGTTATCCTTACAGGGCCTTCCGATTTGGATTTTGAAATTCTAACACCAGATTTGTGATCAACGGCCCCGAAGACCCCCGAAAGCCAGTTTTCCGAGAAAAATTCGAAAGGGATATTTACGTTACCCTTCGAATTTGGTAAAACCGTGTCTTAGCGAGCAACTATGAGGTAAGACGAATCTGTAAGCAGAATTTTTTTTTTCGCGTAATCTGTTTATAATTGAAATTAGCATCTTTTTGGTAACTGATAAATATTCAAATCAATTATCTACCAGTATATACTGGCAGTTGATTAGAGGTACTCAAAAGTTATATTCAAATTCAAATATTCAAAGTTTACGTGAACTTGGCAAGCTCAATGCTGCTACTTTACACCCCCATGGAAATTACCTTTGTTGATCAAATACTTTGAAATTTAAATTTAATTTTTATTTATTTTAGGTGTTAGAACTTGTGGCAACTTTTGTAATTCTATCTTAATTGGCATGAAATGATTAAACAAAAGAAAACCTTGTCAGCACCAGCAACAAGCCGTATCCTTAAAATGATGTAAATTATCTTTATGTATATCTGTCGATGATAGCGATCTTTGCAATTCATAGCGGGTTAATTCGAAATTTCATGGTAAGGGATTTTTTTTTCCTTAATTTTCTTATCCGACAGTTGTATAGTATCACCCCTATACGTATATTAACTTCTTAGTTAGTTAGGTAGATAAAAGTCGATGAGGCTATAATATACCTCGAGCCGGATTAATTTCGTTTTCTTCCAGTTATATAAAATTTACTTAAAACTTTGTCGTACTTAATTGGGTGTTAAACAGAAAATTCCCTTGGTAACACGCGCTGAAGAAGGGCGAAAAGTGATCTCAATGTGCTCAAGTACTCGACAGTTTTTTCCTTTCCCTGAATTTTCTTTTGAAAGTGAGAATTGATACGCGACGTGGTAAGTAAAAATGGAGAAGTAAAAGGAAAAACTACATGGAAAAATTCCAGGAAATTCATGGTCGAAAGAAGAATTTCCATTTAACTTTGTATTTAATTCTAGTATACATACACTGATGACGAAGACAACACCAACTGACGATGTAATGGCAAAATCTTATTGTGTGAAAAATGCAGAATCACTGGACGCTGATTTAAGCAAAGGTTTTGCGGTTCAACTGAAGGGAAACGAAAACAGCAGACCGTGCACAACAATGATAACAATCCTTATTCCAGAATTTTACACAGTAGACATAACAACGTTGAGAAAGGTTGTTTATTAATTTTGCGTTAATTACGCTTTTAATATTAATTTAATTAATTAAGTCATCTCGCAATAAACCAAAATCAACAACAACGACAAGGATCGAAGCGGAAGGAGTGACTAAAGTAGTGGCGGGTCGGGAATTCTTTGAAAAATGTTGAAACACTGGCAGAAAGGATAACGACGAAAGGATGACGCTGATGATGACACGAAACACTGAAGGCTTGACTTCAGGAGGAGCGCCACAAAGGCAAGTAAATACCCAGAGGAATTCCGTTGACTATAGAATTCTAGGTTCGTCGCGTAGTGGCGTATCGGATTGAGACTCCCCTGGCCAGAAACCACCTATCTTAACCAATCTCTTACCAGGCTATGTTATTTTGCGCCATTCGAACTACAAAAAGGGGACACTCGAAGGAAGTGAATTTTCTGTTCTAACCCAATTTACTTGATTGCATTAACACACCGGTGGCGCGAGGAAAGTAAACTCACCATAGGCAAGGGAAGTCGCATAGTAGTTCTTTTACCTCCATCGGTTATACTTGATTTCACGTGAGTCTACACATTTGCAGTTGGATAACTCTATACATAGATGTACTGTAACACAATGTAGGTATCTATTGAGAGTCTAAAAGATGTTTTCCACATATAAGGAAAAAGAGAAAAGGTTACAACGTCAACAAACCATTCACACCTGGATTCCGCTCCAAGCGAAAGTGTTTCATTCGCATCCTTTTCCGGTTAACTATTTTCCCTCGAGGTTTCTTCTATGGGTAAAGAAAATAAAAACTTACCCATTTTGCCACCTGCCTTTACAAAAACTTCGTACACCATATGGATCCGGAATGTGTATTTTTACAATTATCAATGTCACAGGTAGTGTTAGAAATATAATGTTTTTTGATATCCAGTTAGTTGAGCACTTTATGGCTGTCAGTTTTCATTCATATCTTCAACAATATGTTCTTTCGCGTTTAAGAAAATATCATTTCATAAAAGCTACTAGGGGGAGTATGGAAATGTATTTACAGCCCAAAATTTTTCATATAATTTCTCTACAAAAAATTGTGATTATTAAGACTAGAGAATTTTTAATCTTAACAAAGAGAAATTAATATGACAGATTCCTATAAAAATTGTAATTATATAAGATTTGTCGTAATGATTCTCACAAAACATACTTGCAAAAAAAAATAATAACAATAAAAAATTATCCCAAAATTTTAGGATAAAATCTCTATTTTTAGAAAATCCTTACAAAACCACCATTGTGTCATCTTACATATTAAATTTTTTTCAGGATTCTGTCACCTGCCCGGCCAATGTCCAATGGGGTGGGGGTGGGACCAACAACATAATCTGGGGCATAATTAACTATACCTGGACTAAAGTAGTCGCGAAGCCTTCGCATTCATTCATTAAACATAACAAAAGCTATAATTGCCAATCTGGCAATCATTGGAGACCCGTATGGTGATATTCGTATCAAAATTCGAACCAAAATTCCAATTTGAAGTCACACTTTCCTATAAGATTTTTTAAAATTTATTCCAATCGGATTTTGATGTATGGAAGTTTTATGTAGAATATTATCCGAAATAACTCTGTTCTGGCACTTTTTTGATAAGATGCACCGTTTTTCAGATATTCACAAAAAACGTTTTCATTCGTATGGGGGGGACCCCCCCCCCCCCCCCACCCTAATGGTCCATTTTTGCCCATTAACGAACTTAGCCTCGCATTTTACGAAAAACAGATCTGCGCAAAATTTCAAGTCTCTAGCTCAATCCATGCGCCCGCAATCCGTGCCACAGACAGACGGACAGACAGACGGACAGACAGACGGACAGACGGACAGACAGACGGACGGACATGCACAAATTAATTTTTTTAGTCATTCTAAACTCACTGGTGTAATTCATTTTTGTGTGTGATAACGGGATCTTGGCGTTACAAACGGTAAGGCAAATCTAATATACCCTTTGGTTTCACCATACGGGTATAAAAATCATCCTTAGTTTTTGCTGCCCCTATACTCACAAACTTCTATCAAGTCCCCACACAGCGAACGAACCTTATTGCATGATTGCAGAAATCTTCTGAAACAATCCTTCTGATGGTCCTACTAAATATGCTGTCATATTAAAAAAAAATCTCAATTGCGATATCCGCACTATTTAACTGTGTCCGACAGATTTTCAAAAAACTGAATTTTTTTGAAATACATTGAGAACTGTTAGAAATACTTCAAACTGTTAAAACAAAAAATGCAGAAAATTTTATATCCTTTTCCAAACGATTTTCGTAAAACTTTATTTACAAAAATTTCAAGTCGCTAGCTGCATGTTCGAGTTATTTAAGACGCGTAAAACGGACATTTCGGCAGACCGAAGACCGACAGACCGGAGACCGACAGATCGACAGACCCACAGACCGACAGATCGACAGACCGACAGACCGACAGACCGACAGACCGACAGACCGACAGACCGTCAAACCGACAGGCCGGAAACCGACAGACCGTAAACCGACAGACAGATGCACGGACATCCTCATGATTTTGACTAAAAAGAATCAAAGACAAAGGTTTTAAAGATGCTACGCTCCATGAAAATTCCTTTTCCTCCAATAAAATTATGCAATTCAAGATAAAACAAGTTATTTATTATTGTTATTTAATATCTACAAAGCATAAGTAGATTATGTGTCAAGGATATGAAAAAATGTAAGCAAGATAGTATGAGAATTACATTATAAGGCAACAAATGCTAAACAATAAAGTAGTTGTAAGGAACTATGAGAATAAACAGAATGTGAACTATATCATTTTCCACATACACCACATTAAACACAACTGTATGTATATACAACCAAAAACACAAATAATATTGCTCTTCATATATGTTTAAACTGAAGAACACTTATTCAGAGTATTCAGAATCATTTTCATGGAAAATTTCATATCTTCTCAAGCAGAGAATTTAGTTTCGGGCATGTCACAAGTTTATATTGCATTCATGCAACAAAACAAGTAGAGCGTGGCTTATTAAATCGATTTTTGGGCAATAGTAAATTAGAAAAACAACCAAAATTTGTCATCCAACAAAAAACAGAACTTAATGTGAACAAGTTAAAAAGAGAAATTTTATAGGAAATCATGGGAAATTATACTGTTATGCAAGACAGTAAAAAATTTATTAAATCACTTTAAATTTATTATAGAATTGAAATATAACTTAAAGTTTATAAGCATCATCATTTTTATACTCTATATGATATCTTAATATATAAAAATGAATGTTTGTTTGTCTGTCTGTTTGTCTGTTTGTTTGAGATTACAAAACCCAAAAACTACTGGACCGATTTTTACGCGGTTTTTTGCTAAATGATCTGCGTTGCCAGGAGCAGGTTTTAAGCTATGTTAGATTTTCAAAATTCGAAACGGAAGGTCCTGTAAGGATAACGCAAATGTCCATTTTCCAATTTTTCTCGCAAAAACTGGCTTTGGGAGGTTTTTGGGGTCGCTCCTTACGAATCCGTCGTTTCAGTTTCAATAACTCTAACGAGAGGTCCTGTAAGGATAACGTTTTTTCCCAAAAGTTTTTAAGCTATTTATGGTTTTTTGGTATTCTAAAATTTATACAAAAACTTTAAGCTGGCAACGTAGGGTCTGCTAGTATCATATAAAAGTATATTAGATTTGGGACACATAAATCAACTAAACCGGGGGTGTCAGAGATGACAAAAGATTTTAATTTCCGCATGTCCGTCCACGTGTTCGTCTATCTATCCATCTATCTGTTCGTCTGCCCGTGAACACCACAACTTTCAAAAATATTGAGCTAGAGACATGAAATTTTGTAGAATTACGTTTTTCCTAAATGGCTATGCTAAGTTTTTGAACGGGCAGAATCAGCCCATTCCTTCCTCCCTCCCCCATACAAACGAAACAGTCTTTTGCAATTTTCTCGAAAACGGTGAGTCTTATTGAAAAATTTCCCACCTTTAACTTACGAAATCAATTATTCAAAAAAAAATTTGAATGAACATATTTCCGCATGCAGGATTCAAAAAAAAATTTCGCGTTTACGCGTTTTTCGATAGTCTTTTGACAATATTATAAGAAAAGCTGAAGACAGTGAAATCTCCTACAGTATTGTGTTTTACGACAACCGATTTGTGTTTTAATATAGTGACTGAAACCGGTATCGAGATATACAGGTATTTCAAAAAAAATATTATAGGTTTTTGCGATTATCTCGAAAACTAACGGTTTATAGGTGGTTATATGCATGTGATTTCACGATAATAGCAATCTCCATAATTTTGTCTTTTACCGTTATTCGCAATCTATTACCGGTTATTGAGATATTTTCATTAAAAAGTAAAAAATTCGATTTTGCGAATTGCTTCCAATCTAACAGATTTTCGTAAGAAAAAATTAAAGATATTGAAATTCTCTGTATTTTTACCTTTTGAGAAAATGTACTAAAAAGTAAAAACTAATATTTTGGGGCATGTAATCAGAAATAAAATCCGTCGTTATCAGAAATAAAAACCAAAATGAAATGAATATTTATCTCTTTGTTTTTTTTTTTTTGATACGCCCTACAAACCTTTTTTATTTTTTCTTGCATAAGAGATAATCACACTACCGCAGGCCCCAACCTCCCCAATAGTGTTACGTATTTTATGGACAGCCCATAGATATACTAGATCGCTCGATTTGCTGTCTCAAATGGTCCCATTTCAATACAGTTCAGTGAATCAAAACGAGTCAAGTAAGAGCAAGATAACCGTATGAAAATAAATATAGTCCTCTCGTTTAAACCGTGAGCTGTCAAAGGAAAATAGGCTTTCGGAATGGTGTTGGCGCCTAAAGTTATTTGTTTGCGCCTAAAGTTAGTCTCAAACTTGTGAAATTTGAATTTCGCGGCAAACTAAATTTGAATTTCGCGACCTTATACAGTTCAGTGGATGCGTTCAAGTACGATAAAGAGGGAAATACTTTTGGGACCATTTTTCAGCAGAGCTTTGTATGGTGACAGTTGTTCTATGTTATATAGTTCTGTGGGACAGCCCCTTATAAACAATTCTGTGATTCAAAAAAGCATTTCCAAACTATACACAATCCATCAATTTATGCTACAAAGAAAAAACATTACCAATTTCCCTTTTCCTAATTTTTACGTAATATTAGTGCTGTTTAATTAAATTATGAATTAAGTGGTACGTAATTCCGTTAGCTTTAATAAATTATAAAAAAAATATTTCTTCGAATGAGTTCCCAGTCGATCCCTAAATGGCCGCTCATTTAGACAAATCATTATCGTAATCAGTTGTCTGACCCAAAACACTGTAAAAATATATTTCCGATCATCATCATCGTTATTTGTAATCGCCACTCATCAACTTTCACTCAAAAAGTTTACCACCCGGAGGCAGGAATGGTGTCAAATGAGCTTCTTTTGTATTATATATGAGAATTGCCTTCGTCCTTAATAGGAAGATATCAACGCAAGTAGAAAATGCCATAAACGAAGGTAATCTTTTCATAATACATTATGCTCCTTTAGGTAACAGTAAAATAAAGCTTATATTTGCTATAAGAGTATATTATACAAGTTCATACATATAATATATACATATATTCGTTTGTAGTATCTAAAAGATATTTTGAGGAGATACCCTCAACCAATACACTTACAAATAAAGATATAAATAAAACACTCTCTGAAATCAAAAGAAGAAATTTCTTATACTTACTTGTGTAAGAAAAGAATCCTCTTGTATTTAGGATATTTTTGAACTAAAATATTTTGTTTTTGTGAAAATGTATGTATGTAGTGATACGAGATGAGGGTAATTTGTGACATAGCCACATAAATCACTTTAATATATAAAATGAACGATGACGGAAACTCAAGGTGTAGTCGCAAAACTTGGAATCGTTTTATGGGCCACCAAAATGAAAGAATTTCTGCTTGGAACGATCCCACATTTTCACCTAAACGAAAGAATTTAAACTAATGATCAATTATGATAAGTGCCAAAATTTCATTTAAAAAATTACCTCAAATGGAACATCGACAAAATGTCAATTAATTTAGTGTTCCGTCTATCTTGACAGGCAGAATTTTATTGACGTTATTCATTCTACCCATTCATTTTAATTATGGTGACCATTTTTATTTTGTATCAAATTATGGCAAGACGAAGGAAGGGGGTGGGACAAAAACTTTCATACACGAAAATTTGAAATTGTTTAATTCGTTGTTTTATTTACAAAATATCAGTTGTGATCAAAACAAAGCTTTCCTTTGCAATAAAGATATGTAAAAAACCATGAGAAAAACTAAAATTGTCAGGGGCCAATCGTCTAATACTCTATAGGTCTGTTCGATATAAGTCCTGAACTTACTCCGAATATTTTCACTTCACTCCACAAAATGGCGGATTTTCTTGCTCTGAATTTGTTTTTATCGAACAACTTGGAGTTCAGAGTTCAGAGTAAGTCACGTTTGAACTGTCATGGTTGAGGTTAAGTTTTACGTTTGTGTACAACATTTTCAAAATGAATATCAAGGAACTAATCATGTTTAATTCGATTTCTCTCCAGAATGATTTTCAACATATAAATTTTCATAATCATACATTTTATAAATTTTTCTTGACTTCCAAACACTGTAAAAGAGAGGTTATGTCTGACAAATATCAGCTGTCAAACGTTTACTCCAGCTAAAAGCAAGAGTAAGTCCAGGACTGAAAAGATGAGTTCTGGACTTACACTTTTCTGCTCGATATGTGTTCGGAGTACGTCCAGGACTCATATCGAACAGACCTTATATCAGTGCTCCGCAACCTTTGTTTGCATACGGCACACAAATTTTTTTTTCTGGAAATCTGGGGCACACCACAAAAGAAAATATAAAAAAATTTTTGTTTGAAATTAAAAATATATTTAAAATAAAAAAAAATCCTGAAAGAATTATTAAATAGCTATTTGAATTGTTTACCGCGGCAAACCTAATATCATTTCCCGGCAAACCAGTGTGCCGCCGCGGCACACTGGTTACGGAGCACTGCACTATATGATGACAGACAAAATATTTATTTAAAAATAAATCCCTTGTATAGGAGAGGGGGAAAGGAATGGTCCGATTGGATTTTGATGTATGTAATGCTTATCTTAAATCATATTTTAAACAGATTCTACCTTAATAAATTTTTCACATGTCTCAGCGCGCTAAAAAATATATCTGCTTTAGGTAAAAATTCAGAGTATGTGCATATTTTGTTATCGTTGTTTAAAGTTTGATGAATAATAACACGAAATTGACTAATGCGAGACTGTCCCGGCCGTTTCGGGACGTATGATCACCGTAATTTTAATTCATATTTGATGTTTTATTTTTTTGTTCTCTTTCATAATCAAACTCTGAGGCCGAAAATTTTTAAATGAAATCAACGCCATATGATGTGAAATGACTTTATAACCCTTTTTTATGCATGAAGTGAAATGAGAAAATGCACCCCGATTAACTGAATGTGAGTCCTATTCAAATCTATATTAAAATATCACATCAGAAACCATTGAATGCCAGGGAAAAAAGTTGCAATTTCCTCTTTTATGGTGGGGTAAACATTCAAATTACTTTTTAATTTAATCTACAGAGCAGACATCAGCGTAATTTTTTTTTTCTGGATGTGTATTCATGTGCAATCAATCACAAATTGGCTTTTGATTTGAATTCTCGTTAAATTTATTTCACCCTAGAGAGGAATTCTGAAGAGTGTGAAAGAATCGCGTCCTTACCGTCGTTGTTGTAGCTGTCGAGGTTTATTTGATAGCGAAATTGATTTTTATTCATGCTATTACATTAAATAGCAACGGGTACACTTTGAAGCAATAATCCAAGTCAGAGTCCTGATTTACCTAGATTTCACTTCACCTTTTTCCATTTGAATTAGAATTGCAACAGTTCAGCAGTTTCGCAAGAATCACTTTAATACGGAAATAAAAATTCCTTCCTCTTTGTGTGTGCCTGTGTGAGTGACCCAAATTTTTAATATCTATAGATTCGGTTTTTTTTTGTATTTAATTTTAGCAATGCAAACCGGTTTTTTGAACCGAACCAAAAACCAATGAACCATTGAAATTTTAGAGAACCAAAATTTGTATCATTTATTTAGATAATTAATAAAGAGTCTTTCAACAAGGACATAACAATTTTGTATTTTAATAAAAATGCACCCTAAAACTTTTTTTATGATCTGGCAATGCTAAAACGTCAGTCAAGGTTCACATTTTTTATTTTCAACGTTTTTTTTTTGGTTTACATGCCAAACATCTGGTCAAACAATTGATCTAGGAAGGAGAAGTTCGGTAATCGTGTAATCTCGAGAAATGGTCCGGTCGAATGGCCACCTCGCTCATGCGATTTAACGCCGTTGGATTTCTTTTTATGGGGTTATGTTAAGTCGTTGGTTTATGCCAACAAGCCAACAACATTAGAGGAGCTCAGAAACAATATCGAATGCGAAATTGCCAACGTTCCGGCCGATATGTGTGGAAGAGTGGTGGAAAATTGGCTCCAAAGAATCAATCAGCAAACGTGCTCGCGGTGGCCAAATGAACGATATCTCAATTATTCTGTGTTTTATTTAAATACAAAATTGTTATGTCCTTGTTGAAAGACCCGATATACATATACAGTAGAATCCCGATAATTCGTATTTCAAGGGACCAGCAAATTCATACGAATTACCGGGATATACGAATTATCGGGGTACGAATTATCGGGATTCTACTGTATATTGGAACATTTTTGCTTCTATCGAAACCATTTCTAATCAAGTACCAGATTTCTCATTGCCACAATTGAATCATACAATGAGATTAGACTTAAATGACAACACTTATGAATCGGAAAAGAATTTTCAAAAGGAAAACTCAAGTTTCGATTCTGAGAATCAATGGTTGGATCTCAAATCTATATCTATAAAAGCAAAATACCACTGACCCACTCCATCATAGTATTTCCCGAACCACTACACCGATTGCCATGAAATTTTGCACTCTTACTTCATAGGTGCTCGCAAAGAAACAGCTTTTTGTTCAAAATTCGAAACGGAAGGTCCTGTAAGGATGACAGAAATATGCTTTGACCAATTTTTTCTCAGAAAAACTGGCATTAGTGGGGTTTCGGAGGTAGGGATGTCAAATTTTTGAAAAAAATCCGGTTTTCGGTTAAACCGGTTTTTAAGACTTCGGCTTAAACCGGACCGGTTTAACCGGGTCCAAAAAACCGGTTATTAAAACACTAAAAAACCGTTTTATTCAAATTGGGTATGTTAGGTCTTAGACGCAACAAATACACTATAATACAAACAAAAGACGTGAAGTGCCATATAATCCATTAAGAGGCCATAAATGTCAAAATATAATATTGTATTTGGTTTAGAGTGCCTAAAAAGAAGTGTTTCTAGCAAATCAGTTGCACGAAAATCGGTTTTAAATTATTTTTCCGTACAAAAAAAATGATCGGTTTTTTTGAACGGTTTTTGGCTTAAAAAAAACACCGGGTATAACCGTGCAAAAAAACCACCGAAAAAAAACCGGTTAACCGAAGCAAAAACACCGGGTAAACGGTTTAACCGGTTCTTTTTTGACATCCCTACTCCGAGGCCACTTACCACGAATTTCGTGTCCGAATTTCAAAATGGCGGCTTTATAGAAATCGCAATTTCGTTTTTTGTTACTTACTCCGAGACTACGCGATATTCAGTAGTCTTATGTATGACAAAAGTTTGAGAAAATTAAATTTTCTACATTTTTGTGTTGAATTATAACTACGTATCTCAGCCATTATCGAGATATACCGTTATTTGAAAGAAAAAAACAGTTTTTTTGCGATTACCTCGAAAAATACCAGGTTTGTGGTAGTTCTATATTGAAGTGAATTAAAGACAATAATATTTTCCACATTTTTGTCTTTCACCGTTTTCCAGTATATTTTACCGTTATCGAAATATTATCATTAAAATAAAAAAATGATTTTTGCGATTTGTTTCGATCTCACGGTTTCTCAAAAAAAAAACATAACAAAAGCTATAATCGCCAATCTCGCAATTATTGAAAATCCGTATGGTGATTTAAGTGAACGGCGAACCGTTATATCAAAATTCCACTTTGAAGTCAAATTTTCCAAAAAGAATTTTTAAAATTTGTTCCAATCGGGTTTTGATGTATGGGAGTTTTATGTAGAATCATATCCTAAATAACTTTTGTTCTTGGACTTTTTTGATAAGATGCACCGTTTTTGAGATATTCACAAAAAACCTTTTCGTTCGTATGGGGGGCACCCCCGCTAATGGTCCATTTTTGCCCATTAACGAACTTAGCCTCGCATTTTACGAAAAAACAATCTGCGCAAAATTTCAAGTCTGTAGCTCAATCGGTGATCCCGCAATCCGACAGACGACAGACGGACAGACAGACGGACAGACAGACGGACAGACAGACGGACAGACATGCAAAAATTAAATATTTTTATCATTCTAAACACACTGGTGTAATTCATTTTTTTGTGCGATGACGGGATCTTGGCGTTACAAACGGTAAGGCAAAGTTAATATACCCTTTGGTTTCACCATACGGGTATAAAAAGTGTTACTTTTGCAAATTTTCTGATTCCGTAAAACTCCGGCTTTAGTTTCATTGTATTATCGAAATTTCCCTGGACAACCGCCCTTCGCATGCTTTAACGAATTCGAAAATTAACTTAATTTTTGAACCTTTTTGTGTTTTTTTAACGGATTAATTTGTTGATTCCATCACATTTTTCACATTCTCGTGTTAATGTGTTGCAGTTATGAAAAAAATGTGCCCAAAACCAAAATCTCTGCATTGTTAAATGAGAAATGCACATCTGGGGATTTTATTTAAATCATAAAACAGAGATAAAAAGAAACCCATCGAATAAAATAAATAAACTTTTATTAAAAAGCCAATTTTAATAATAAACCAGCAATATAACATGAATATAAAAATTTGAAGCCTTCAACTGTTTGGGTAATTTTCAACGGAATGAAATTCCTGATTGGTAATTAAAAATTCCGATATACCTAGTCACATATACGATGAGGAGAATCGTTAAATTTTAAATTTTATTTGCATGTTCAATCATGTGAACAGAATCTATCGTCTGTGGAATATGAATAAAAGCCACCATACATTATAGTACAAAAACGAAATAATAAATTCGTAAAATATCTATACAAAAATATTACGAATCCTATCTACATCTACTCCTATATAAAAACAGATAAATTAGCTATCGATTTCCAGCAAATGAGCTAATTTTAATAAAATAATGAAATTTTCCAAATTTAATCGACGAAACAGCAAACCCAATGAAATTGATTCAATTAGTGTCAATTTATTCAAAATTCAAGTTGTTTACATTGCGAAATTCACATTCCCCGCCATCTGTTTCTATTTGCTTACATATTCACCTGTACATGCATAACATAATGTTATTAATATTTTGTTATGATTACTGCACCAATTGGATAATTGCTAAAAAAAAATCGTGTTCATGTTTAAATTAATATTATTTGTTTTGATAGGTAAACTTTATGTAGTTTTGGATCACATTATTAACACCTTTGAGCATTGTTCTAAAATTAATTGTATTTATTTATTGCATTGTTATTGATGAAAACAACCCAAATTCATTTAATTGTAATTTATTTATTTTTTTAAAGAAATTGTTTTCATCAAATAATTTGTTTTGTAATTAATTTTGTTAGAAAATTTTAGTGACCTAAAAACTAGAAAAACAACCACAATTGCAGGGGAAATTTTAACTACTGTAAAATCATATTCCAAACACATTTTGCCTTTTAAACTTTTTTGATAAAACTGGCCGTTTTTAAAAAAAATCGCAAAAAACTTTTTTATTTAGGAGAGTAGGAACTCAACCTCACTTTTTACGAGAAACTTGTCGGATCTCTGCAATATTTGAGGTCTCTAGCCACGGGCGCCGGAGGAATTTATTCCATGGAGGAGGTGGTGGGACTCGCGGGGGGGGGGGTGTTGCGGTGTCTAAACTATATTATTATACCTGATAGTAGAAAACCTCACTTGATTTCTTTCTCGTCCCTCTGATGTCAAAACTTTTTGTTATTTAATTAAGGAATACCCAGAAATAGCATTTTTCCAAAATAACTCGAGAACCCGTATATTGAAACCAAAGGGTATATTAGAAGTTTTTATACCCTTATGGTGAAACCAAAGAGAACATTAAATTTGCCTCACCTTTTGTAACGCCAAGATCCCGTCATCACATACAAAAATGAATTACACCAGTGTGTTTAGAATGATAAAAAAAATTGAATTTTGCATGTCCGTCCGTCTGTCTGTCCGTCTGTCCGTCTGTCCGTCTGTCCGTCTGTCCGTCTGTCCGTCTGTCCGTCTGTCCGTCTGTCCGTCTGTCCGTCTGTCCGTCTGTCCGTCTGTCCGTCTGTCCGTCTGTCCGTCTGTCCGTCTGTCCGTCCGTCCGTCCGTCCGTCTGTGGCGCGGATTGCGGGCGCATGGATTGAGCTAGAGACTTGAAATTTTGCGTGGATATGTTTTTCGTAAAATGCGAGGCTAAGTTCGTTCATGAGCAAAAATGGACCATTAGGGGGGGTACCCCCCATACGAACCAAAATGTTTTTTGTGAATATCTCAAAAACGGTGCATCTTATCTAAAAAATGCAAGAACAAGAGTTATTTAGGATATGATTCTACATAAAACTCCTATACATCAAAATCTGATTGGAATAAATTTTAAAAAATCTTATTGAAAAATTTGACTTCAAAGTGGAATTTTGATACAACTGTTCGCCGCACACTTAAACTTCGAACAATGCCATATCACCATACAGGTTTTCAATAATTGCCAGATTGGCAATTATAGCTTTTGTTATGTTTTTAAATTTCTGTTGACGTACTCACAAACTCTTCCTACATACAAATATTTCAGACAAATCTAAATTGTCTGTTTCATAAAAAACAACACCAAATTCCTATCTTTGCTTTGGTCCAAAATTTTTCTTCTGTTTTGTTACATAAATAAATAAATTAAACTATGAACAAAATCGCAGCTGTGTATTCACATATCCAGCCCATCATGTGATTGAATTTATTATTTTCTCATCTCAATAGTGCAGAATGCCAAGTGCATTTCGTCACTAGTTTTAAAATCAAATATTTTCATTCAATTCTTGCATAATGTCTGTCATTTTTCTTACATATCTATCTAGATTTTTTTTTTCTCATCACTTGACAAAATGAGAAAATACAGATTTCGTCTATATGACTTCCATCGATCTGAGAATACACATAATTTAGTAACAGATGGTCAGTAAAACAGAAAAATCCAATTTGCTTCAGCAAACAACGGAAAGAAATCCTGCAAAAAAAAAAACACAAACTCTGCAAAAGAAATGGGCTATTATTTTTTTTTATAATTTTTTAGATGCTCCTCCTGCAATCCTTTCTGTTTATCCCAGAGAACTCAGTGTCCACATCTCATATAGAATTTGTGTCCTTTTTCACAAAATCCCTTCTCCTGCTATCCTTCGATGGACAAACATTCAAGGAATAGGGGCTGAATACAAACTCCGGATATGCACAACGAAACGAAAAAAAAATCCATTTTCAAATAGCATAAAATTGATTAGTAACGGTGCAGGTTTACATAATGCTTAAAGCATTCTAACTCTTAAGCTTTTAAGTCAATTAAAGGCAATCTCAGGAAGTGAACTTAGTTATACTACATCAGACAGACTCGTGTTCATGCTAGTGTTCCTTTCCGTCATCTAATATCCGTTTATGTTTCAGTCTCATTTACCCTTATCCAATATAAACTTAACCCATTCTCCCACTGTCTTGGAATTGTAACATCATCGAGCTGGGGACACTGACTCGAGGAGGGAAATTAGAATTTCTTGATGTTACAATCTTAATCTGTAATCGTGTATTGTTCATGATAAATCTCTCTGAATACTCGTTTTCCTCTTATTAATCTCGTATCGTATGCTACTCCTGATTCTGCCTTTTGTTTCTTGTTATCGATTGTTACAAGTGAGTAAATCTCAAAATGAGGGTGTCTCAATATTCTTGAAACTAATTCATGGAATGGCAGGGAGAGCTGACATAAAATCCGGCTATGAGCTGGGGTTTGCGTACATTTACGTCATTAGTGTAAAACTTTATTCCTGATTCGTCGAACGGGTGAAACTAACTGAAAACATTTCACAACGAAAGCAATTGAGATTCAGAAAAAATAACATTAAGAAAATTCCATCAACTAGAGAAATTTAGTTTTCCAAAAAAAATCACTTTCTGCAGAAGTTTTTTTAATATCTTACAAAAAATGATAAACGTTAATAAGAATTTGAAAAAAAAAACAAATATTATTTTTGTGTTTGAATATATTCCTTTGTGTTTTTGTGCCACTAGAAGGGTCCCTTATTTAGTTGTAGATACGTGATATAAACCAAAATTATTAGATGCTAATACAGAATATCCTCAAATGCTGAGTGGACACAAACCGGTATTTTGAACCGAACCAAAAACCACTGTATCACTGAAATTTTAGTGAACCAAAACCAAAACATAAATCGAACCACTTTTAACACATTGACTGCCATGGCGGCCAAGGCTATCATTTTCGATAGCTGGGTCTATAATCTACATGCATACATACATACATTCATACATACGTACATTCTACATACGTCTACATGTATTGGCATCTCCCTTACATTTTTGCAAAATTGGTCTGGCAGTCAACGTGTTAAAAATGTCCAAACATATTTTTACTTTGCTCTTCTATAGAAGCAAAATATTGTATTCATGACGGAGACTGACACGAAAACGGGGGCAGATAGAAAATTTTTGATCAAAACGAAATCCGTTTGCAGCAAAATTTTGATCGTGTCCATGCATCTGTCTGTCGGTCTCCCGGTCTATCGATCTGTCCATTGTACCTATCTTAAATAATTCTAGAACGCGTTGATCTAGCGACTTGAATTTTTTTGTAAATAAGTTTTACCAAATTTATAGGACATAAAATTTTCCACATTTTTTTTTTTGCTTTCACGGTTTATACATATCTCAAATGGTTCTCAGCATGTTTCAAAAAAAATTAAATTTTTTGAAAGTTTCTCGGTTTTTTGAAAAATTTTCGGAAACTATGTGCTATAAGGGAAAAGTGCAGAAATAAAATTTCCTGCATTTTTTCCTTTAACGGTATTTACGCATCTTTAACAGTTCTCAAATAATTTTATGTTTTGCATATTTTTTTCGAAACTAAATATTGCAGAGGAAAATTTTGTGTTGATAACAACTGATATTTTTTTTAGAGTGGTTCGGTTTTGTTTTGATCAAACGAAACATTTTAAAAAAGATGGCCGAACGGAGCGTTTATTGAGTCGTATGTGAATTCACTAGTGAACGTGAATTCATCCAAGTGAACATCAACGAGTCACTAGTGAATCACTTGACATTTATTTGGTTTCCTGGGATGGTAATATCACATTACGACACAAAATTCTGAAATTTTGTCTTAAAAGAAGCCGAAATTCGATTTTTTCATACAAAATTGCCGGAAAAAAATTTAGATTTCGACAACTTTTGCTAAGTGAATTTATTCTGCGATCAATGAATTAAATTTGCTGAATAAATTCAGGAAAATTTGCAAGTGTAAATGGAGTCCAATGTGTACAATATACTGAACAAATTCATCAGAAAAACTTCATGACGAATTAAATTTAAATTAATAAATATGAAATTAATATCCACCATGTAGGCAAAACAGCATAAATTTGCTGTTGAATTAAATGGAAATTCTCTGACTTAGAATTTTTGAACAGTTTTGAAGAAGCAAAAAAAATTGAATTTATCTGAACAGCGCCAACAAATGACTGATGACAATAAATTGGCCAATCAATAAAATAAATTGAATTAAATCGTTTCCATTGAATAACAAAACTAAAACGCTTAATATCTCCCTGCAACTTTGCTGATCTACGTAAAATCTCAACTAGGACACAACTGGACGGACAACCGGATCGATACGCATCCTTTTGATTATACAGATAGATACAGAATGATCTGTAAATGGAAACTTGTATATCAATAAAGGGGTTGCTTCAGTTTTGGTTTTGTTCGGTCATCGTGGAAATACTAAGAGATTATAAAAGCGATTGGCTTGTCGTAAACAAGGGGTTAAAATCAAACACTATCGCTATTCGATTCAATTTATATATATAGAGTGTTCGCAGATAAAATCATTGAGGCAGAGCAACATAGCAGAAAACATTTAAAAAATATTTATCTAAAAGTTACATACATATAAATGTAAAACGTAAATATATGTATGCAATACGGATGAACATTTTCATAAATCAAAGCATATGTCGTGTCCGTTGGAACGATAATGGTCTGTGACAAACATTCAACATAACTGCTTAATTGATTTATCGATATCATCCCTTGTTTTACGAATCTGTTTTATGTGTCCTGCTTTGAATATATTCTCAAATATAAACCAATTTAAGCAGACTATAATAGCTTATGGCGATTTTCTTCATATTCATATTTGTATTTCATATATATATTTTCATACATTCGTGTAGTATTTTCTTTTATTTAGCCGAGTTTATTTCCATCGTAAAAGAAACTTTTTCTTTATAACTAAATCAATATTCTTCCAGTGGAAAACACAAATGTCCATTCATAAATTCATGTTAAAAGAATCATCTGTAAGAATTTTTGTTTTTTGTTGACCTGTCCTTGAAATTAAAGTTACCTTAAAGATTTCAATTTTTGCATGTCCGTCCGTTCGTTTGTCTGCCTATACAAATTGAACCCTTTTTTACTTTACTCTTCTATTGAGGAAAAATATTGTATTCTTGACGGAGACCGACTCGAGAACAGGGGCAGATAGAACATGTCTGTCAGTATGTCTGTCAGTCTGTCTGTCCATTGTACGTATCTTAAATAAATCGAGATCACCTTGACCTTATTACTTATCCTTTTTATTTTAGTTTATTTATTTTTAGTTAATTAAAAGAAAATCGTATTTTATTTCTTTTTAAATAGATTTTTAATTTATCTGTTATTTATAATTGATTATTCAAATAATCTACTCCATTTATATTTTATATTCCCAATTCTTCGATTTTCGTCTATCTGTTTCGCTGGCTGGATCCTCAATGTCCCATCTTCATGATCGTATCTCGCCTCTATTCAAAAAAAACCAGTTCATATCGGGTATTACAGTTTAGTTTTAAATTTGCCTGTAACATCACTCTACACCTGATGAAAAGAAAAAAAATTAATAAAAAAAAGAAAATCCTTTAAACTCCTGTAAGTTTGAATAAACTATTATGTGAAGGACCAACTTAATCCAGAAGCCGATTGATCGTTCCATGTAGGACGCAAAGCGAGGCATCGAACTTCAAAATCACATAATAAAATAAACACTTCTAAAATTGAAACACCACAGTTCTTCTCTGGATTAGAACCAACATCAAAGCACGTCATTCTCAAATCAATTTTTTTTTTCAAAGTTAATTTGCGGAATTAGTATGGAAGAGATCCTAATTTCCTATAAAACTCGTAAGAGGAGGATGTTACTTCGAGCATCCAAGAGCTTACGCGAAACTATTACAACTTGCATAAATATATTCTTAAATCTGAATGACATATATAAATCTTTTCCTTTTTCTTTTAAATACTTGCTAGATAATAACCTATGCAAGTATATCGATTATGGATCAATATAATATTATCTCCTATCGACATCCTAATCGTAGTTTTAAGATCAGCTGACACACGGGGAAAATAGTGACATTACACTACATAAACCTTTATAAAACGCTGCCAAAATCTAGGGAGGAGTACCGAGAGGAAACTGTCACCTATTGGGCAGTTTTACAAATCGCAGTTTATTACGATTTTCCTTGCGCAACCTTCGGTTAATTTTTTTTTCTCCCTAGGGCGCGAACAAATAAAACAGGATACAGGGCATACACAACAAAAGTGCTGATCTATTTAAAACCGTTTGAGGTTTAGTAAGAAACCAATCTTATAATAATTTTTTTTTTCTTTTCAAGTTTTTTTTTTTTTTTTTTCGTGTTTTTTTCCATTATAAGACTATACAAGTCATTTAAAACTAAAGAATATAAACATACGAGTACTTGTACTACAAAATTAACGAACTAACAAAATACTTAAAATTAGGATCGTTTCACATTAATTCGACTTAATATCTTTTTTATGGAATTTACCTCTACGCTTAGAAGTTAAATCCTCTAACTCATAAATATTACCGTGCTTAGATATTACTTTACTTTTGATCCAAGGGAGGAACTTATGTTGAATTCCGCGCGTTGCATCTGATAGGCCAAAATTTCGCCTCCATACCGTGTCATTGACCATAAAGTCTTGAGGTCGAGTTCGTAAATTATATCGCTTGGCCGACAATTCATGTGATTTTTGGAGATTCGAATCAGCTTTTGTTCTCGAATCTTTTAACGCTTTTAATCGCTCCTGGTAATGTACCGGTGTATTGGCATCCAAGACCGTATATTCTCTGCCGTTGCGAATCATTTCTTGCCCAAAATTAAGATGATACGGGGAGTAATCCAGCGTTTCATGCATGGAAGATCTGATTGCACAACCGATTTCCGGCAAATACTTTGCCCAATTTTTGTGTGAATCCTTCACGAAGGCCCGAATTCTGGTTATGATCGTCCGGTTGGCTCTTTCTGTCGGATTACTTTGGGGATGATAGTGTGCCGTAAGCCATTGACCAACATTATATTCTCCCAAAAACGCTTTGAATTCCTTACATATAAATTGAGGTCCATTATCGCTCAATAGGAAACGGGGAACACCATAAACTAAAAACACCTGATCCTTTAATACTTTTATGAGGGAAGTATGTTTTGCGTTTCTTAGAGGATAAAGCAAGACAAATTTAGTTAGTTTGTCTACGATCACCAACAGAAAATTATACCCTTCGGAGGAGCGAACGAGAGGCCCAATAAAGTCGCAACTTATTATTTCCCAAGGACGCGATGCCGATATATATTGACCCATGTTTGGAGTAAGGGATACATTTGGACTTTTGCAAGCTTTACATGTCTCACAATCACGTACCCAGTTTTTTACATCAGTTCGCATTTTTGGCCAATAGAAAAGTTCAGTTAACCTTCTGAAAGTTTTGAAAAATCCAAAATGGCCTGCTGTCGGGTCATTATGATATTGGTGCAAAAGATGTTTTCTTTTGTCGGAAAGAACAATCAATTTCCACCTAAGATCATAAACACCCAAGTTATTTTTGAATCGACAGTTCTTGTACAATTTGTTTCCCTCTATTTTAAAGTTTGAGAATTTAGTTGGCTCTGATTCTACATTTGCAAATAATTGATGGTACCACTTGTCGGGGGTAGTAAGATCTGTATGAATTTCGAAACACCGCGACAAGGTATCGGGAACCGTGTTAGTTTTCCCAGGAGTGTGTTCTATTTCGAAATCATAGGATTGCAATTTCATTATCCACGGCGCAAGTCTCCCTTTTGCTTCCTTTAACTTCAGCAACCATAACAAAGCGGAATGATCCGTCTGGATTTTGAAATGGGTTCCAAGTAAATAATGTTTGAATTTCTCTAAACTAAAAATGATTGCTAGAGCTTCCTTTTCGGTAGTTGTGTAATTAAGTTCGCACGACGTAAATTTTCGCGACATATAACAGATCACTTTTTCCTCAGTATTAATGAGTTGTAGCAAAACTCCCCCACAACCGACATCGCTAGCATCTGCTCGAACCACAAAACCTTCTAAATAATTCGGAGGGGATAGTATGGGAGCACTGGTAAGTGAATCCTTCAATTCCCGAAAAGCTTTGTCGGCCTCAAGATTCCAGATTATAGTGGAAGGTTTCCCTTTCAATAATGCGGTCAACGGGGCTATTACCGACGCGAAATTTGGTATAAATTTTCGATACCACGAAAGCATACCGATCACCTGCCGCAATTGTTTGATATTTTTCGGAATGGGTAAGTCTAAAATGGCATCAACTTTCGACGTATTCGTGGTTATTCCCTGATTAGTTAATGTGTATCCTAAGAAGTCTAATTTTGGCACACAAAATTTAGATTTCAACAAATTAATCGTTAACTTAGCTCGTTTGAGTCGTCTGGCCACTTCTTTTAACAGAAAGATATGTCGCTCAAAGGTTTCCGAGCAAATCAAAATATCATCTACATAATAGAACACCTCTCCTTCCAAATCATGACCCAGAACCTCACACATAAGTCTTGCCATACTTTTCGGGCTGTTTACCAAACCAAAAGGGGTGCGTAAAAAACAATATTGTTTCCTACCCGGAATGGCAAAAGCGGTTTTTACTTGAGCTGTCTGCGATAAGGGGATTTGAAAGAAGGCCTCAGATAAATCGATTGAGGATAAGTAGCGGGTAGACTTCAATTGAGACAGGATTGCTTCTAAATGAGGCATCGGAAATGCATCAACAACTGTTATGGCATTTAGAAATCGCGCATCCAAACAAAATCTAATTGACTTTTTATCTTTTTTCATTGCGACCACTACAGGGTTAGACCAAGGAGATGGTTCACATTCGCGGATTACTCCTAGTTTCAACAATCGATTTAGCTCTTGATCAACTGCTGGTAGTAAATTAGCAGGTATGGGATAACACTTGTGATGAATAGGAGGATGATCTTTTGTGTCAATGTTATGGGTTATTATATTTGTACATCCGAAATTATCCTCTGATGTGATTGGAAAATCATCTATTACTCTGGAAAGTTGACTTTGTTCGGACGGATTCATTGAACTAGGAGAATCTGTCGCATCTAAGGTAGCCACTACTGTGGGATGGATTTGAAATTTATGCCAGAAATCGATTCCCAGGATCAATGAATGATTTAAATTAGGAACTATGAGTACTGGCATCAGGTGGGTTTCACCGTTGAAGGTGAATGGTAAATCTGCTGTTTCTGTGCATGTGTGAAAAGAGCCATCTGCTGTGTGAACCAGCACATTCGTATGACGTTTGATCACTTTCCAGGCTTTAACCAAATTCACGGCTTGGGCTCCTAAACAAGTATGAGTAGCCCCGCTATCTAATAGTGCCAGAATATCGCTTCCGAAAATAGAAATAACTAAGTGTGGCCTACTATCATTTTCTAGAGATGTCCCTACCCTGAGGTAAGTTATTGACGCTTCAGTATCGGTCGACAAATCAATCAAATCATCGCAACTATCCTGAGCATCGGAAGATGAGATTAAATCGGCAGAAACATTATTATTTACCTCACTACTATGATAATTACACATGTAAGTCGAACTCCCAATTAATGTGAATTGAGAAAAATCATCGTCGTCTAAAAAAAATGTGTCGTGGGAAAATAGGGAATCAGTTTCAAAAGTATCGACTCTAGTAATCCCTTCTACTGAGTCGAAGACCCTTCCCCCGCCTGCTGCCTACAATTAAGACACTCCGCGGCTGTAGTATTCTCTGCTCCACACCTATAACACATGAGGCGTGCTCTTCTTGGTTGGGAACATTCGAAAACAGGATGATATCCCAAATAGCAATTGACCCATAATCGTCTAACAGGACTGGTGGAAGAGTTAAGTCCGGTAATTGGCCTTGTGGAATTATTAGGGCTTGTGTGCGAACGGGAACGATTGTTGCGGAAATTTTCACTTTGTCGATCGTTACGACCGTAACCATTTTGTCTGAAAGGATTATTTCTCCTTGCGGAAGGGGAAGCTACCAGTTCGTTCAACGTGGCAGATCGGGGCAATCGAGATGGCCCAGCAGCATTATCAACGGAAGATAATAAACTATTGTTTTCTATAGTTTTCAGAGCTCGCTTTAATTCTTCCAAAGAAGTAACGTCTTGGGAGAGGAGTGGAATATTTAAGTGTGGCAAAAGATTTCGTCGGATTAGCCTAATTTGGTCTAAGGAAGACATCGGACACTCGAGCTCCCTAAACAGAGCTTCCATGGATGCCACATACACACCTACTCTTTCACCCCACCGCTGTTTACGTTCTTCAATTGTACGCCGAACTGCTAAATCACTGTCATAACGGCCAAAAGTCGAGGTTAATTCTGCGGCAAAAGTATTCCAGTCAGTGAAAATAGAGGCACTCCTATACCATTGTAAAGCGTCACCCCTAAGTAACAAGTGAATAGAGGACATAACTTCAGCTAAAGTAAGATTTTGCCTCGCGGCCATACGTTCAATTTCCGCTAGAAAAGGCCTAACCCGCAATACCTTGGGATTTCCCGTGAAAATTATACCCCAATCTTTTATGTCTATTTTGCGAAGTTGAAAACGTCGCGGTTCTTCTCTAACAGATCTTTCAATAGGTACGATGGTTGGGTGGTGTCTAGTACTAGGATTCAGCATATCCACATTGCGAAATTGCGCCTCTCTTACCTGAAGTGACAACTGCTGAATTTGATCCGAAATTGCAATTATAGCGTCTTCTACCCTGGACAATCTTACTCCTTCGTTAACGCTTCCTGCGGCTTGAGAAGACGTTCCTGGGCCTGCCGAAGGCTCATTAGTCGCAATTTGGTTTTGTGGTGAAGGCATGGAATCAGGTGAACCCGATGAATGCTCGAGGTTAACCTCACAATTTTGGTCTTCTGAACGTGGGATAGGGCTATGCTGAACGCGGGACATGGATCGAGTCGTCACTTGTGCTTCGGGAGAATTACTAGTATCTGCCGAATCGAGAAAAAGGCTTCTTCCTCCAATTGGCGTTCCACGTCCTTTGCCTCTGACCATTACTTTAGTGAACTAAGTTGATCGAGTTATTATAGCGACAATAAATTTTAGTCGATATTTTAACCTCCGTTTGGAAGCAATCGTTTGGTTGCCAAAAACAACAGACAAAAAAATCTTCCGATGGTATAACTGTCGTTGAGAACCGTTTATAACAATTGTCTGTAAAACCAGTTCGCGACTATGACTAGTTTCGAACACTACCACTATCTAAAAAAAATTACTCTATTGCGTCGTATTTGATTTTGATTACTCAATTAACCATTTGAAGAATAAACGGTACAAAACATTCCCGCAACTGGAATGAACCACGCACGAACGATTCAGTGCTTCAGAAATCGCTATTCCCTGAATTAAACTCACCAATTTATGAATTTTATAAATTATTATTACAGATAAGATTCGACATTTAATCCTAAAAAAACTGCTCGACCAACGAACAAAACCGCGGTCTCTTAAAACACGAAAAACAAAACCACGATTACTTAAACACGTTCACAATTTATTTTAATGAAAATTACCCCTTAAAAATTGGAAAATATTACCTCACGTTTTTTTTTAGATCCAACACAGGGCAGCTTTTCTTTCTCAAAGCTCTTACCTCGTGGTCTCTGCTCTCGGGCGCCAATATTACTTATCCTTTTTATTTTAGTTTATTTATTTTTAGTTAATTAAAAGAAAATCGTATTTTATTTCTTTTTAAATAGATTTTTAATTTATCTGTTATTTATAATTGATTATTCAAATAATCTACTCCATTTATATTTTATATTCCCAATTCTTCGATTTTCGTCTATCTGTTTCGCTGGCTGGATCCTCAATGTCCCATCTTCATGATCGTATCTCGCCTCTATTCAAAAAAAACCAGTTCATATCGGGTATTACAGTTTAGTTTTAAATTTGCCTGTAACAACCTAGCGACTTGAATTTTTTTGTGAATAAGACTTGAAATTTTTTGTGAAAAATCGTTGTTTTCCATCAACTTTTGGAAAAATAGCGGTAGCTATAACGGTACTTTCCATACAATTTTTTCGTAGAAATACCTTTTTTTTAAATCGAAACATAACAATATAAGAATATTATGCACTTTTACCATGCACTTTTACTACGCACTTTTACTACGCACTTTTACTATGCACTTTTACTATGCAATTTTGTGTTAAAATGCGTACAACCAAATTTATAGGAAATAAAATTTCCTACGTTATTTGCTACAGCGGTTTATACGTATCTCTAACGGGTCTCAACATATTTCAAAAAAATTAAGATTTTGTATATTTCTCGTAAACTGATATTTTCTATTTTCTTACGGTGCACAGTACCGACAAATTAATATGGGCGGAATGTGTTTAGAATTTGATTTTACATAACCGTTCCATACATTAAAATCCAATAGGATTAATCCTCCCCTCCTCCTTATATCCCATATACTTTGATTTTTCCCATAAAAAATTTGTCAGCCCTCATATAAAGTATTTGATAATTTCCCTTGGCAATTGTAGCTTTTTTATATTTTTTTAAAATCTTTCAGTCTAGAACTAATTTAATTCAACAAATAAATATCCGAAAGATACGAATATCTATCTCATGTATCTAGTATCAATTTCATATCAATTTAATTTCATTTTTAAGAATGCAAACAGATACGATGAATATTTTAAAATCAGTAAAAGCTCTTGCATGAAATAGATTGATTTCTGAATTTTTTATTGGTGTATTTTTTCTAGCACCTGTTTCCCATGTTCGTGTTGTTGTTGTTGTTGTTGTTGGTATATATTTTATTTTAACATACTTTCGTACTTGTTTTCGTACAACAAGTCATATCGCATGACTTAATCAGAAAAAAAAATCCTATGTGATGCTGATATGATGCTACACATCTCTCATCCATTTCGATATCAAAAATCCCTCTTTTCATACTGGTATATTTTTTGTGTATTCCTAGTATTTATTCTATAGAATGTAAAATACATTTACCTGTACGGCTGGTAGATATCTTTCGTAACTCGTATCTTTTGTAAGATTGCTAGATTCGAATATTCCGAGATAAGCGTACTCATGACATACACGATAAAAAAAACACGAATTTTCGTGTATAAGTATGTGTGTTTGTTTCAAAAAGTGAATATAAGTACGTTGTCGTCAGTGTCGTCAATATCACATATAGACAAGTTCTTGATTTCAATATTTCCACACGTATTCCCAAAGCATATTTGCCAGCCAAAGCCAAGACTAGATCCTATGGGGGTGCATAAATATTCAAGCTAGGTATATTTTACTTTCGTCTAATCAGAGAGTAGGCATATCTTATCACGATTTAACCATCTATAAGATCCTTTTACGCGTACCCCAAAAAAAACAACATCTTTTCTTGTACAATACAGAAGCATGGCCTGTATGTACGAGTATGTATTACAATATATGTAGGGTGACCATTTTATTGGGTGATTCCGGGAGAGATTCCGGGACAGAATTAAGCGTGAAAAGTCTGAAAGGCCGATCAGAGGAAACGTGTTTCTTTTAATTTTTGTTTTTTTTTGTGATCATGACCATATAAAAAGTTATGGACGTTTTATGTGTTTAAAATATAACAAACATTGCGCCGCAGGCAAAACTTGTAGAAACCAACATAACACTATTGAAAATTATTTAATGAAAATAAAAATGCGCTAGAGACAGTTATTTAATGATAGGAAAACCACGCAAGTGTCTTAAGTGCGCCGCAGGACAAAATTTTTGGTTTTTCAGGCCAATTTTTTTAGTTGTTAAGAAATTACAAAACTATATTGTATAATTCCGGGATAAAAGTTTGGTTTCCAATATGCCTAAATAAACCTAAGGTGAGAAACACAATTGACGCAGTAACGACGACGCATGCATCAAACTCGTGTATTCTTATCGCTGCAGACACAATTAATACTGCAGCATCAACGCATGCGTCTGCATCGACGCAACGTTTTGAAAAATTAAAACGTTGCTGCATGCTGCAAGAATGCTTATCCACATTAGGGCTTCTCAAACGGGATCCCGGGGGTAAAATATCATCCCGTTATCCCGGGATTTCAATTAAATTTCCCGGGAATCCCGCTATTTCTTATTAACATTTTTTTTACTCTTTTTAACGATATTAAAAATATTGTAACACGAAATTTGCGTGATTTTTACTTCTTTTTCCCTCTAGTAACGAATTTCGTTTTTCCCTCTAGTAACGAATTTCGTTTTTCCGTCTAGTAACGAATTTCGTTCAAAATTAGGAAAATATAATATAGATGGTACTCCAGTTACCAATATTTTAAAATTAGAAAAATTCAAAATAGATCAAGTTACCAATATTTTGTAGTTTTGGTTTGTTTCAATTAATTATTTTGTATTTAAGTTTTTGTAATTAAAAATATTAATAATTGAAAATCAATAATGCGGCAGTCACACGACGCTGTTTTGCCAGCGCTGCTAGCTGTTTGGCTGTTAGCAGCCGTTTCAGCAGCACCGTGTGAACCCTAGTAGGCTGCTACTAACAGCAGCAGCGCGATGATTTTAGCAGCGCTATTGAAGTAGAGACCGTTCTACTTTGCCAGCGCTACTAGGGATCACGTGACCCTGTTGCATGGTTACTGAGCTGTCAAAAGTCTGATAAGTGGAAAAGTTTGTTTATTTTAAGTTGTTATTTTACGTTTATTCATTTAAATTTGTGTGTTACGTTTATTATTTAAAAAATCGCCCAAATTCAAATGTCAAACGACGGTTTTGCTGTTTGCCAGCGCTAATAAGTTATAAATCGTGTGAACCCTCTCAGTACGCTGTCTGCTGTTGCTATTTGCCAGCGCTACTAACCCAATATCTAGCAGCGCTGGCAAAACAGCGTCGTGTGACTGCCGCATAACGCATTTTTTTTGTATTGTTTTGATTTTACACATTTTTCTCCCATCTAATTGGATAAATTCTTGCTTGTTAGCGATTTCCCGGGATCCCGGGATTTTGAATATTTTTGTCCCGGAATCCCGGGATTTCAATTTCTACGGGAGATGAGAAGCCCTAATCCACATATGCGTGTTTTCTTTGAAGACTGAAGTGTGCGCAATCATAAATTTTTCAAATGACATTTGACATTGCACAGCAGCGCTACACCAATTGTGTCATCAACCAACGCTGCTGCATGCATTCCATTGCGTGAACGTACTACGCTGCAGCGCGCTGCGTCAGTTGTGTTTCTCGCCTAAATCCGGAACCGTCCCTGTCATCCCGGGACTTTTTGTCACCCTAATTATATGGCACAGGTAATAATAAAGTAGATAGCACCTGTTATAAACATATTTACATATTTATATACACATTTATCCATAATGAAAGCTCATGCTCAAGATGGTAAAATTCACCAGTATATGTAAGTATGATGGGGTAAACGAAAAGCGATGTGTGAAATGCGGCAAGTGTACGAGAATAAAACAAACAGTAAAGGACTTAGAATCTACCCTTATGGTATACCAAACACAAACGTAGCTTGTGGACCATGACTTTATCAGCCAGACTATATGAGTGATGCCATTTTCCACCCCTTGACTAATCAACTGTAAAAAATAAACACTCATGTTAAAAGAGTAAAAGGTACAGTTGTGAGCTTCGCAATTTTTACAAACTGCCACTGTCTGACGAAGGTGGTTCCGGTTTAAATTGTAATACTGACAGTGGCCAAAGGTGGAAGTTTTCTATCTGTACAAAGACATTGGAAGCCAATCCACAGAACGTTTAACATCCCCTAAGGAGATACTGACAACAACATGCTTTCCGTTTACGGCAACGAATTTAAACCACCATCCAAGTTTAAATACAAAGTGAATATGGAGTCATAGGTCAATAGCGTTTGATGTCACTTTTGGGTGTATCTTTTTTCTTATTTATAAACTTTAACATTTGTTGCTCTAACTTTTTCAACGCGTTCCAACTGTCTGCCCAGGCAATTTTCCTTGTTTAAACTTTACTTTGACTTTAAACAGTCGCCCTTTTTTGAATTCTTTTCCCCAGTAAGTTGGTAAATATTTAAATTACAAGGAAATATTTTTCTATCCTGTTTTATAAAAAAAATATCGGTCAAAGTGGAAACTTTTTTTCTCTTTGAAGCACAGATGTAGGAGACTTCATAGTCACTGGATTAGGTTATTTGCATTCCAAGTAGCGAGCATATTTTTGGCCTGGTATTTTTGCGTATTTTTAAGATATGCAGATTATATAACATAGAACGTCATCTATAGTCATTGCTTTTTTATAAAGATATTTATTTATTTTGTATAAACTGTACAGAAGTCGACTATAGACTCGATTATATCATTTCAACTTGTGTGTATGCGGAATGTGAGCCAGGATAGCCTAAACGATATTCCAATGTTCTGGATTCGACCCATAATTTTTACGGAGGAACTTCTTCATTAAGTTGAATAAACATTGAAACCGGTAGAAGCTTTTATTTTCCATGCATGTTTAATGCCTTATTTTACGTTTGTCGGGACCATACCGCCTTTTCGTACAATTAAGCCAGCCGAAAAAAAAATCAAAAATTTAATGAAGGCAAATAAAAAATCTCTTCACTTCAGCAGAAAGGTAAAAATCACGCATAATTTGTGGTATGGTTAATATGCAAAAAATATGAAATTTATTTTATTGTGTTACCAGCAGAGTAACTAACGAATCGTACCGGTGAAATTTTAGTCACCAAGAAATTACTGTAACCATTTTTACCCGCCTGGTATGACGGATAACGAAGTTTGTCTCATACGGTAACAATAAAAATATTTTTTATACCCGTATGGTGAAACCAAAGGGTATATTAACTTTGCTTTACCGTTTGTAACGCCAAGATCCCGTCATCGTACACAAAAATGAATTACACCAGTGTGTTTAGAATGATAAAAAAAATTAAATTTTGCATGTCCGTCCGTCTGTCCGTCTGTCCGTCTGTCCGTCTGTCCGTCTGTCCGTCTGTCTGTCTGTCCGTCTGTCTGTCCGTCTGTCTGTGGCGCGGATTGCGGGCGCACGGATTGAGATAGAGACTTGAAATTTTGCGCAGATCCGTTTTTCGTAAAATGCGAGGCTAAGTTCGTTAATGGGCAAAAATGGACCATTAGGGGGGGTACCCCCCATACGAACGAAAACGTTTTTTGCGAATATCTCAAAAACGGTACATGTTATCAAAAAAGTTCAAGAACAAAAGTTATTTAGAATATTATTCTACATAAATCTCTCATATATCAAAATCCGATTGGAATAAATTTTAAAAAATCTTATTGAAAAGTTTGACTTCAAAGAGGAATTTTGATACAACTGTTCGCCGCTCAATTAAACCGCTCATAATATTGCAGCGTATAAAGTATTTTACGAACGAATTTTAACAATTGTAGCAGTTTTATACCCTATATGGGGAAACTAAAAGGCTATACGCCAACAGCCTTTCGTTATACACAACAATGAATTCCGCCAGTGTGTTTAGAAGACATAAAAAATGGATATTTTTCCATCCGTACATGTGTGATTCAGTGGCGTAGCGAGGGGGGGGCGGGGGGGCGGTCCGCCCCGGGCGGCACTCTTTATGGGGCGGCAAATTCACGACATTTCGGAACAAATAAAAAAAAATGTTTCAACACATTTCGGAACAAATGAAAAAATTGGGTGTTAAAAGATAGTGTCTTTGATATATGTAGGTAAGTTTACGCTAGCGACAATGCTTCGAATCTTTCTAACAATAGGAATAAGCGTAGCAAGTTGCAAAAGGAGTTTTTCGAAGCTAAAGCTCAAAAAAAATTATTTGAGATCGACTATGAGCACGTTAAAATTAAGGAACTTGGCTCTTTTGTCAATTGAGGAAGAATTAACCAAATACAGTAGAATCCCGATAATTCGTACCCCGATAATTCGTATATCCCGCTAATTCGTATGAATTTGCTGGTCCCTTGAAAAAAATCTCGATAATTCGTACCCCGATAATTCGTATATCCCGCTAATTCGTATGAATTTGCTGGTCCCTTGAAAATCGGGATTCTACTGTAAATCGATTTCGACAGCATAATAACAGAATTTTCAGTCCAAAAAGCCAGAAAAGTGTTTTTGTAGAAACATGTGAAATACATTTTTTTCTTTTAAAAAAATTTGAAATTATTGCTTACAATTTTTAATATAACTTTTGTACTGGTCAATCAGCTTTTGAATAACGTTTGGGTTAAACCAGTCTTCACCTTGAAACATAAAAAAGCTTTAATTGCTAATCTGGCAATTATTGGAGACCCGTATGGTGATATGACATTTTTTCAAGTTTAATTGAACTGCGAAGGGTGGTATCAAAATTCCAATTTGAAGTCAAATTTTCCCATAAGATTTTTTTAAAAGTTCTTCCAATTGGATTTTGATATATGGGAGTTTTATGTAAAAGCGTGTCCTAAACAACTATGCACCGTTTTTGTGAAATTCGTAAAAAACGTTTAGTTCATATGGCGAGTCCGTTTTTGCACATTAACGAACTTAACCTCGCATTTTAGGAAAAACGGCTTTGTGCCAAATTTCCGTGGGTCCGCAATACGCGCCACAAACGGACGCACAGACGGACAGACAGACCGACGGACGGACAGACAGACAGACGGACGGACAGACAGACAGACGAATGGATATCCAGAAATCGACTTTTTTGATCATTATAAACACACTGGTGTGTGTGATGACGGGATCTTGGCGTTACAAACGGTAAGGCAAAGTTAATATACCCTTTGGTTTCACCATACGGGTATAAAAAGAGTGACACAATTGATATTTTAAAAATTTGGCGCTAATTGGTATTCATCCTCTTTATGATTATCGTGTCGTTTTCAACAAGAGATGAATTGAGGCGTTAAAAGCTAGAGTGGACCAAGCCACATAATTGAGTTTTGAAGCTTTTCCACTTTTGTACTATTATTGTAAATTTTTGGAAAAAAAAATTTCTGTGGACTTTATTACTCAATGTTGAAATGTTCTTTTGTGCATCCAAACATTTTTATCTAAAAACTCACTCGCAATAGTGATTCAAACACAAAAAAAATCACAATTTCGACATGTGGGTTGGTCCACTCTAGCTTTTAACGCCTCAATTATTGGTCGACATTTGTCTATCAACAAAAACACGGCAATTTACTCGTAAACGACACGCCAATCGAAGTATGCGTCATTTTCAAAATATGGATTTTTCGGTGGAAACGTCAGTAATAGAAAAATCATTTTAGGGCGGCAAATTTAACTTCCGCCCCGGGCGCCATGAACCCTCGCTACGCCACTGGTGTGATTACGGTTTTCACTGAACGGATTGATCCAAAGACATTGGGTGTCATTAGCAGATCTTTTGGGTCTCATGTATTACATTTCACCGACATTTCCTTCGATGGATCAGACAAGCAACTGACCTTTGGTACATCAGTTTTTTCACAGTTTTTCGAGAACGGACCGTTAGATACTACATCGGAAAGGTGTAAAATAATATCTAACATTAATATTGTCTATAATTTAATTCTTACATTCCTTCTTATGAAAGTTAAACATGCCAACCGAGCGATACTTTGAACCTCGGGCTAATATTGTTTTTATCAAAAACATTTTTTACTTTTCGAAACTTTTGTCATAGTGCGAATATAATTTTGATGATTTACTGACAAAAAAATTACTTAAATAATTTTAAAATAAGTACTTAAATAATTAAAACATCCGTTAAATATTGGACTACTTGCACCTTAGGTAGAAAACGCCAAAAAACCCATTTGCCCAGAAAATACTCATATCAGGTAAATTAAAAATTCCAGTAATTAAGGGCATCATTATGACTAACACACACACACCTTTCGGAAAAAAATGGATTTTTGGAAAATCCCGGTTGTAAGAGTCATCTCCACGACCAATGAGATCAAAGCTGTCAACAATAATCTCATTAAAAACCTAATGAGGTTTTTAATAAGATTATTGTTGACAGCTTTGATCTCATTGGTCGGGAAGATGACTCTTACAACCGGGATTTTCCAAAAATCCATTTTTCCCCAAAAGGTGTTTGTCATAATAATGCCCCTAATTACTAGAATTTTTAATTTACCTGACATATATTGTAATTAAGGACATCATTATATATTGGAAAAAAATGATTGTTATCGTTAGTTGTTTTAGATACACCAGCAAGTTAAGATCTTAACTTTTAAAGTGACTTCAAAACAACATTTTTAATCAACAATTTAAAATCTGTTTTGTGAGGTGAACATAATTTTTAGTTAAGTGAAATTAAAAATTTCCTGAAACTGAGGATATTTAATCAACAATTTAAAATCTGTTCTGTGAGGTGAACATAACTTTTAGTTAAGTGAAATTAAAAATTTCCTGAAACTGAGGATATTTAATCAACAATTTAAAATCTGTTCTGTGAGGTGAACATAACTTTTAGTTAAGTGAACCTAAAAATTTCCTGAAACTGAGGATATATTTTTAAATTTAGTGCAATTTTCTTCATTGCTCTAGGTAAGCTAATATATCTTTTTTTCTTTCTGGAATTATAAATTTGCTTCGATTTTTGTTAAAATGCCTAAATTACGAAAACAATCTGTTAGCCAAAGAAAAACGGTTAGAACCCAATCAATGCGTATAAACCGTCGAAATAGCCAACATCGAAATGCTGAACGCATTCGAGACGGCATTGCGCGAAATTTGGCACGGTCTATCGAGTCTTATCGCGCTTTAGAACAGGAACGTGATACCGCGCAACATTCCGTTAGGCGCCAGGATCTCGAATATCGTGATCGCGAACAGGGACGTAATACCGAGGAACATTCCCTCAGGCGCCAAGACCCTGAATATCGTGATCGGGAACAGGGACGTGATACCGCGCAACATTCCCGTAGGCGGCAAGACCCTGAATATCGTGATCGGGAACAGGGACGTGATACCGCGCAACATTCTCTAAGGCGCCAGGATCTCGAATATCGTGACCGGGAACAGGGACGTGATACCGCGCAACATTCTCTAAGGCGCCAGGATCTCGAATATCGTGATCGGGAACAAGAACGTAATACCGAGGAACATTCCCTCAGGCGCCAAGACCCTGAATATCGTGATCGGGAACAGGGACGTGATACCGCGCAACACTCTCTAAGCCGCCAGGATCTCGAATATCGTGATCGGGAACAAGAACGTAATACCGAGGAACATTCCCTCAGGCGCCAAGACCCTGAATATCGTGATCGGGAACAGGGACGTGATACCGCGCAACATTCTCTAAGGCGCCAGGATCTCGAATATCGTGATCGGGAACAGGGACGTAATACCGAGGAACATTCCCTCATGCGCCAAGACCCTGAATATCGTGATCGGGAACAGGGACGTGATACCGCGCAACATTCTCTAAGGCGCCAGGATCTCGAATATCGTGATCGGGAACAAGAACGTAATACCGAGGAACATTCCCTCAGGCGCCAAGACCCTGAATATCGTGATCGGGAACAGGGACGTGATACCGCGCAACACTCTCTAAGCCGCCAGGATCTCGAATATCGTGATCGGGAACAAGAACGTAATACCGAGGAACATTCCCTCTGGCGCCAAGACCCTGAATATCGTGATCGGGAACAGGGACGTGATACCGCGCAACATTCTCTAAGGCGCCAGGATCTCGAATATCGTGATCGGGAACAAGAACGTAACACTGCGGCTAGAGTACTCAGACGCTCCGACCGGGTCCGGAGGCGACAAGAACAACGTAGCAATACTATTTCCCAAATAACGCGTCGTGAAACTATACGCGGAATCACATCTCGCCGTGTAACTTTGTCAAATGAGAGGGTTCGACGTCACAGAAATATACCCAGCAATCGTCAGGCAGAAACCGTGAGGCAGTCCCGCCGTAACATCGCATCGCGAGCCATAATGGAGCCCGAACAACGCGAGGAATATTTGCAAGATGAAAGAAATCGGAATCGCGAACGCTTTTTTACTAATTATTCTGATATAATACGGCAGGGTCCAACCGAAATTTGTATATGTTGCGGGGGGTTATGGTTTCCGTCTGACATTAAAAAAATTCAAAAACAACCACTTATTCGGAAACACCTAAATAATCCAGAATTCGTTGTCAAAACATTTTATCTATCCGAGAAATTCCCTAGTCGGATCGATACATATACTTTTTGCCAAAACTGCCATAGCGGAATTATTAGTGGACAAATTCCCAATATTTGCCTAGCAAATGGTCTTGATTTTCCTGTGATACCCGAATGTCTTCAAGGACTGGAGTGCCTAGAACAACGGTTAATAGCCCCCCGAATTCCATTTATGCAAATCAGAGCTTTAGGTTGTGACCGACAGTGCGGGTTAAAAGGGGCTTGTGTCAATGTTCCTATTTCCCTTAACACCACAGTTAGTGCACTTCCTAGAACTTTTGATAACACTCACGTTATTCAGGTTCACTTAAAGCGTAGATTACAATACGCCCATAGTTTTTTGGTCGAAAGCATTCGTCCATCCAAAGTTTTTGCCGCAATCCAATATTTAATAAGGCAGCCCTTATATATTGAAGATGGTGTGACCTTGTCGGACACTTGGTTACAGGAATATCCTAATCCTGATGATAGAGCAACGTTTACAGTCACACAACAAGACAGAGAAATTGTCAATTCTCTATTAGATAGAACTATTGAAGAAAATATCGACAATATTGACCAATTAGATCCTGAAGACGTCAACCCGGGAGGGCAAGAGACCCTTCTCGAAAATATTCCACTGGAAAATATTGCCCTAGCTCCTGGTGAAGGTCAAAGACCGGTCGATTTAGTTTTCGATAGACATGCAGAAGAATTATCTTTCCCCTCCATATATTGTGGACAACCTCGGCTAACAAATTTAACCTATAGCAAAATCGCGCGTTCCGAAATTCGACGGTATGATCGTCGATGCACTACAAATGAAAAGATCTTTTATACGTACAAAAAAAACGAGCTTATCTCTATCAAAAACTCTATTTCAATTTGCCTAAGGAAAAAGAGTCGCGGTAGTCGTTCCCACACAGCTGGAGATTTGGTTAATGATAGCCACGTGGAAAATTTAATACAGCACGACGAAGGGTATAAAATTTTTAAAAATTTAAGATCGTCCCCATCCCATTGGGAGTCCGAAAAGAAAAAAGTTGTTGCTATGATTCGGCAATTTGGAATTTCCACTTTTTTCATCACCCTCTCGGCTGCCGAAACAAAGTGGTCCGAACTCCTTTGTATCTTATCTAAAGTCATTGATAAGAGGGAGATCTCACCTAATGATGCAGAAAATTTAGATTTCAGCACGAAAGCTAGACTGATTAGATCAGATCCAGTCACGTGTTCGAGATATTTTGATCATCGCTTTCGCGCCCTGTTCAAACTTTTCAAGCAACCGGGAGTAATTTTTGGTGATTCCCATGTAATTAACTATTATTTTCGTGTTGAATTCCGACACCGTGGTTCTCCCCATGTCCATGGATTGTACTGGCTTCATAATGCCCCAAGTCTTGATCTCTCTGATATTTCCACTTACCCATCTGTAGAGAATTTCATTGATATTCATATTTCTACGGCCACCCAGAATAGTGATTTGGCGGAATACTTAGTCTACCAGAAACATTCTCACGCGAGATCCTGTTTAAGGGAAATTAGAGGTCAGAAGTTTTGTCGATTCGGCATGCCATATCCTCCAATGGATAAAACCATTATTCTGACTCCACTCGACAATTCTGAAACTTCTAATACTCATAACGAAAATTATGATAAAATTAGAGAATATTTGAATGAAGCAGCAAAAACCACGTCCATTCCCAATTGCTCATTCGATACGTTTCTAGGAAATATTGAGATGTCTAGAGATTCTTATATTTCGGCGCTTCGGGCAAATTTAAAAAAGCCCACCATTTTTCTCAAAAGATCTTTAGATGCAATTATGCTGAACGCATACAATCCTTGTATTCTCAGTTTGCACCGAGCAAACATGGACATTCAGTTTGTAATGGATGCTTATGCTTGTTGCGGTTATATTGTTAATTATATTAACAAATCTAACAAAGGAGTTTCCAAACTTATGCGGGAAGTCATGGACGAGATCTCAAGCGGCAATTATACTGTTAAACAAAAACTCCAACATCTAGGGAATAAATTTATTCATGGGCTAGAAATCTCAGCTCAGGAATCAGTGTATAATATTCTCGGCATTCGGATGTCAGAAAGTAGTAATGCCGTTGAGTTTATTAACACCAGTCCCCCAAATGAACGTGTCCGTATTGTAAAATCTCAAAAACAGTTGAGAGAACTACCGCAAGATTCAACTGATATTTTCGTCTCAAATTTACTGGACCACTATGTACAGCGTCCTGACTCCCTCGAAAATACATCTCTTGCTGAATTCACCGCATACTATAAATTTTCATCTGTCCGTTCATCAAATCCCAATAACGATGATGGAGAAGGAAATGAGGAAGTTACCGGCGAGCCACTACGGCTTAAGGATTCCAGCGGATTCTTACGAAAAAGAACCAAACCCTGTGTCATTCGGTATCGCAGATATAAAATGATTCAGGAACGCGATAATTATTTTCGAGAACAGGTCATGCTTTTCTTGCCTTGGCGCAATGAAGAACGTGATATTTTGCAGCAAAATTGTGAGACTCTCTGTCAACAATATCTCATTGCGATTAATACTGTTCGTCGCAAGTTCAATTGTTTTGAGAATGACGATGAGCTTGACAATGCCCTAATCGCTGCACAAAATGAACGATTTCTTGAAAATACCGAAGAAATTCAGAATGACGACGATCCGGATCTTCGCCCCTTTCAAATCCCAAATGTGGAACCGAATGTCCGAATAATAGATGATAATGTTCCCCAGGATAACGAAACCCGTGTAATAAAATTGCCACCACTAATTTCCGATCTAGACTTTTCCCAAATTATTCGATCATTAAATACCGAGCAGAGGCTGTATTTTAACCACGTTTTACATAACATAAAAAATGGAACAAACTTTTATGAATTTGTTAGCGGGGGTGCTGGGACAGGAAAGAGTAGACTAATTACTGCACTCTATAATGCGTTGACCAAACGACTTAATTCGCGACCTGGAGCCAACCCTGATGATGTCAAGGTCGTTTTATGCGCACCTACCGGAAAAGCTGCTTTTAATATAAATGGAGCTACCCTTCATTCTATCTTTTCTTTACCCATCAACCAATCACATTCGGAAATTAGGCCCCTTAGCAGCGACATTGCTAATACAATTTATTCAAAGCTCCAAAATCTTCAATTAATTATAATCGACGAGATATCAATGGTGGGTGCTAAAATCCTATCCCACATCGATTCCAGATTAAAGCAGATTTTTAGAAGTACATCTCTATTTGGTGGCAAATCTGTTATAGTTTTTGGAGATCTAAGACAACTTGCTCCTGTTGGGGATAGATGGGTGTTTCAATCTAGTAGGAATGATGTGTATGGCATTGTAGCTGGATCAACATTGTGGAATCTTTTTAAATTTTTCCCACTCATTAAAATAATGCGACAAAGGGATGACTTAAATTTCGCTACCGCCCTCAATAACATGGCGCTTGGGAAAATGACAAGTACTGATATAGCGCTTTTCAAGTCAAGAGAATGCACCCCCGAAGCAGTTCCTCAGGAGGCCATACATTTATTCAAATCAAACGACGATGTAAATGAATTCAACACGTATAGATTAAACTTAATCCAATCTGATCCTGTAATCTCAGAGGCCGAGGACAAAGTCAAAGGGCCAATTCCGGAAAATTCGCGAAACCAGATTGCAGATCGGGCTAAAGAATTAAAAACTTCTGAGACTCTTGGATTGCCATCAAATCTTCTGTTAAAGAAAACCGCCAAGTATATGATAACAGTAAATATCAATACTGCTGACGGGTTAGTTAATGGCGCAACAGGGCAGTTAATGGATATAGAATTCGGGGTACTCGGAAATGGTGCTCGCGTGCCAATTCGCTTATGGATTCAATTCGAAGAATTATCTATCGGTCAAGACGGGCGTTCTAAACGAACACATTCTGAAAACTTAAATTGGACTCCTATAGAAAAATCAGTTAAAAGTTTTCAATATAAATCCAATGATCGAGTCGTAATTGAGAGGTCCCAGTTTCCGGTCGTCCCAGCCGAAGCTATTACTATCCACAAAAGTCAGGGATCCACTTATGTTAACGTTGCTGTTCATTTAACCCCTGGTATGACACGGGCCCATTTGTATGTGGCATGCAGCCGAGCAACAAAAGCTTCTGGTCTCTTTTTAATCGGTAAATTCAAATCACCAAAATCTCCTACAGCTTCTGATCCCGTTTCTACAGAGTTAGTATCTTTGAATTCAGAAAAACTTCTAACGCCTCATTTTGCAAGTTTGCAAGATAAATTCCTTAACAAATTTAGCGTTTTCTTCCATAACGTCCAAAGTTTACACAAACACATCGAAGATATTAAATGCAACAATTTAGTTTTGTCACTCGATATCCTATGTTTTGTAGAAACTTGGACATTGCCCAATGAGGAGTATGACTTAGATCAATATTCCATTGTCGCTAGGTTAGATAACAGCGGAGGGCAAAATATGAGAAAACACAATGGGATACTCTGTTTTGCTAAGAATTCAATTGCCTCACTTATCAATGTTGTAAAAGTACAACAAATCTGTGAAAATAATCATGTTTTCCAATATGTTTTGTTTGAATTTCATGACATATTTTTCCTAGCTTTATATAAAAGTCCACGTTTTTCAAAAACACGCGTTGTTCAAGAGCTAGAAAATGTATTGCGGATACCTTTTTCTTGCAATCGAAAAATGATTATCTTGGGAGATTTTAATCAAGATCGTTGTATCAATAATAATGATGTGATGAGCAAAAAACTTTGCGATTTGAGTCTACGAAGTTTGTTAGACCAAAGAGTTTCGACCACTAACTGCGGTTCCCAAATCGACTGGTGTTTCTCCAATTTAGACACATCTTCAATTTTCGCAGATACTTTTGAAGAGGTTTATAGTTTTCACGACGCTATACAGATTGTTATAAATTCAACCAGCACTTAAAATAATCTAATCCTATAAAATCTTTTGTGTAATTTAGCTCCTGTCCCTTTAATGTTTTAGTTATAAAAGTTTATTTCTTTATTTGTTTTTTTTTTTGCTTTTAAAACAAACATAGAAGTCAAGTTTATATATTGGTAACAAACAGACAAATACAGTTTACAAAAAAAATGTATTGGTATGCTAGTAGTTTATTGAATGTAGTTTACTGTAAGTAGGGAAACAAGTATTGTAGTAGTAACATTAAAAAAAACACAAAATAAAAAAATAATAAAAAAATAGTATTAGTAGTACATAAGTTAATTCACATAACATGTATATGCAGAAATACAACAGATCTATTTTCATAATATAACTATATTAACAATTTTAACAAATTCATGTCTTTTTTCTACACCTTTTCTAAAATCTTTTGTATTTCACATTAATTCCCTTTACCAACTAACATAACCTTTCCCAATTCCCATTCTGGCAAGATAACTTTCGGCTTCCCGTGCCCTTGCTGAACTACAAAAACAATGCATCACTAAAAAAAATTGTTTTTGTTGACTGAGAAAGTTTAATTCGCAGTAATTAAAAAATATATTGTAAATAATTAGTTATAATGTATAATAAGTTAGAAAACCAAAATTAGTATGAAGAATAGAGTAATAAAACATTACACAGAGTAATTTTTAAAAACAAATTTCACTTCAAAGTGGAATTTTGATACAAATGTTCACTGAAATCACCATACGGGTTTTCAATAATTGCTGGCAATTATAGCTTTTGTTATGTTTGTTACCGCAGCTCAACAGCAATTACAGAATTTTCGGGTTTGATATGGTGGTTTTTTAAAAGATTTCGTTATTAATTTTATTGTTCCGCCATTAATTGAAACATGTTATCTTTTCGGGACACTCACCTAAATTTTACGGTAATTTTACAAGGAAAAAATGCGCGAAAAAATGGATAAAAACTAAAACTTGTTTGCAAAAATTTTAAGTCGCTAGGTTAACGCGTTCTCGAGTTATTTAAGACACATAGAGCCGACAGACCGGCACACCGACAGACCGGCAGGCCGGCAGACCGAGAGGCTGACAGACAGACATTCGACAAACCGAGAGACTGACAGACAGACATTCGACAAACCGACAGACTGATACACGGACATCTTTATAATTTTGCCTGAAACGGATTTCGTACTGAACAGACATTTTCTATCTGGACCCGATCTCGAGTCGGTCTCCGTCATGGATACAATCTATAGAAGAGGAAAATAACAAGAAGCCCGAACATAAGTTCAGATTTTTGACAGAAGCGTAAATTTTCTAAAAGTAAAACCTATAGAGAAAGAAATAATGGTTAAGAAAAAGTCTTGTGGAATAATATTTGAAATATCATAACATAACTATAACCATAAATTTTGTAATTTATTTATCTGTATAGGTTTGGGTCATCGTCGCCACCTCCGTCATCTGTGTTTCCATTTCTGTGATCACAATTCGAATATTTTACTTCATTTTGAACCTTCCTAAATCTTGATAATAAATGAATTTCCTTCCGCAACATTAACAAAGTGTCAGAAACCGGATATCAGTTCGCATCGATTTGTTCATCTTTCTACAATTTAATACAGTGTTGTAACTCACTCGGGGGGTTTAAATTCTCATTAATTTTCCTATGATAAGTTGAAGATTCGATAGTTAGTGACAGCCGGCGGAAATTCATTCAAATATCTACCAAGTTTGATTTCCGAGCAACAAATGTATCCAACCAACCAAATACAAGCCTCAGACACTTTGTTTATTATAATAATACAGAGAGAGGATATTTATTGTTGAAATAAGGATACCAAATGCCATCGCCACCGGCGCCATCCGCCCACTACACACATACTATATATAAGATGGTCATATTCTATGTTCACACGGCACAGGTCTCACATAAAGCATATTCGTATCCTGGAACAGGATCGCTGGGTATTTCAGTCCAATTTTATTCTAAAAATTTGTTTTTTTCTAACCGTATTTCAAATGCCCATTTTTTGTGTTGATGACCGCTCGTGGTGTGGACACATAATATATCTAACATTACGCAATTGTTCACAGTTTTAAAGAAAACCAAACGTACCGGAAGTTGGGATTTTTTTCCTTATTCTTGTCATGCTTTCAAGCCATTACACACGATACAGAGGAAGGCAGCTGCATGGAGAAAAATAAGAAAAATACACGAAAAGAGGGAAAGTTTAGCTATAGGGAAAAGTAAAGAAAATCCTATATATTTGTGGTATAGATATTTGTGCAGTACGTACAATCCGTATTATAATATATATGTATGTGATATAGACTAGTCGAATGTCATGAGGTCACCTTCCGGTGAAATTTCCAATATGAAGGGAGCTAGGCAACACTGTCATCTACTACTTAAAAATACTGGCACACACGGTTAGCATCCTGGAGCCATTTCAAAGAAATTCCTTTTTTTCTCGATCAGATACCAGCCGATGGAGTATTTCTCCGGGTGTGAAAAATTGAAATAGTCGGCCGGAAAAAGCAGCGTGGAAAATTTCCAGAAACGAATTGAACCACACCCCACCACGTCCGCTGGCATGTCGAACCACTGTTCCCATTGTATCTATCCCATTGATGATGGTTGCAATCTTAGCAGTTGGTTGGTATTTTGTATCCGTTCAATATCCCTGCCAAAAATATTGGGAATGGCCGAGTCGATTCCAATCAATCAACCAATAAGACACAGATGTTAAGAGGGCGAATGAACAGGAAATGAAGAGCTCAATGATATGAAGATCTGAGCGGAATATAATTTTTTAAGATACAACAAACGGTTAGGTAGGTTTCGTTTAAGGTTTGGGTAAGTTGAATTCGGTTATAGGTAGACTCTGTTGAGAGGGTGGATTAGTGTCTCTGCCTGGCCAGGTTGGGACCGATTTTATGTCCCTTATAGGAGACACCCAAGGAAAAAAACGACACTCCAGGGATTTACCGAAATGAAATAGAAACCTACGGATGAGTATCTGCGTGTTTGTGTGTGTTTAGAAAGAAAATCAGCAAAAATCTTAAAGTCGTTTTCTTGGAAAAAAATTCCTCTCGTATTCCGTTGTAAACCTCATGCCATTAGTTTGAGTTCATGCGATTGTGTGTGTAAAGTGCGTGCTACTTATATTGAACTACACACCCTTATAGTTGTTGTTAAGCTGGAAAATAGGCTCCACTCCCTATACCAGAGGCTATAAAATTAAAATTCAGGAACAGTTTGAAGTAACCTTCGCAGATTTTTACTGTTTCGATTATCTTTAACGTGGGAAAAAACGTACGATTTCGTTTTCGTACGTACGTTACGTACGCCTTTTTCAGCCTGCGAGGTTTTTGTCTTAATCAAACTTTTGACTTGGCTTCCTTGATCGTAAATCACCTCAAGGATAGTAGAGGTATCTATCTGTCTGTGGGCTTTTTTCCACCAGGTTATATTTGAGTATTACGTGATCTGGATGAAGTGGGTACATTTACGTTCCCCTTAAATAAATATTGAAACGCTAACTTGTTTCAAAACTATTGGTTTTGAAATGGTAAGAAAAGTTTCGCTATTGATTTGTTTCACCTTTGAGTGTGTGTGACGTTTTTTAACATTTGTGCAAAAAATACGTCCCAGATTTTAGAGGGGGAGTGAGAACTTTGCATTTTTTTTTAAACTGATTTTTTTTTTTAAAAAAAAGCTTTTTTTTTGGAAAAAATGCGCTAAAAAAGAAAAAAATAATAATTTTTGTTCTTTTTAAGTGCCTCAGAAATTAATTATTTTTTATGCTTTTATATCGCTTTCATTTCTTAAACAGCGATTTTTAGTGCATTTTTTTAAATAAAAGCTTTTGTGATATTTAAATGAAAGACGAAACCCGGGTTTAAATCGGTCCAGTGATTTAAAAGTTGTAACAAGAGGAGATTTCAAATAAGCGGAGAAGGTTAAATTTTTGAACACTCAAATCTTCTCTTTGATGCAAATCTTTTAAACACCTGAAATTTCGTTTCCGAAATAAAATTTTAAATCATACATGAATTAGAAATAATCCAACCACATATGAAATAACTTAAAAGTTACTCCAAATTTACCTGGTTTCCAAAGTTCCCGCCAATTGTAAAGAAAAATTTCAAGTCATATGACTGATTTTTCAAAGCTTTCAAATCACCCAAAGAAAGAAACAAATCCAGAGAATTTTCATGACAATAAAAGGAGTTTATATTCTAATGAATTCAAATGTGACTTAGATTTCATTGTAATGAAGTTATTTATAAGGAAATTTCTTAACAAGTTACATTTTCCCATGGGGAAAATTTCATTCAGTAAACGTAAAGGAAAATCCATTTGTGTTCTATTCAAATTTTCTTTCAAAGAATATAAGCCTAAACGCCCACGCATGCAACCGTAACAATCGGCTGTTTTGCGTTGCGGAAAATCATATTTCGCAACACAGATAAATGGTTTTTCTAAAATTAAGCTCATTTGTTAAACAATTCGTTATATTCCAGAGTAAACGAACACACCCTATAAATGATTCAAATTCGTAATGGGATTACGCTCAGTAATCGGCTTTTTGTCTCTAACTCAATTTTTTGACTATTTTGAAAATAATGGTTGTTAAAGCAATGGAAACAGGGTGTCGATTTCAAACATGTTTCCATTTTTTACAATAACTTGAAATTATTTCGCAAGATTTCTACCTTTCCCTACACAAACTCAGGACGATTTCGAGTGGAGAGGGTGGTGGGTGGTGGGAGAAAGGAAGTGATTCAAGGACCGACAGCGTGAGCGCAGGAGCGCTAAAATCCCGACTATGGCGGATATGAAATTCTGATTTCCGCTCTAAGTTGATGTTAATGTGTTAACAAGCCAATTAGACTCGACCTACAGAGCGTCATGTTCCTGGAGAAGTGCATAGAGCGACATTTCGAGACGTTTAAAACTTTGTTGCATCAAATCAAAACCTCTAAAATGTCAAAACATGGAGTTTCGCTTCTCAAGCAATTGAAAGAAGCGCAAAAAATCAAAAAATGGCTAAAATCAGTATGAAGCAGTCGTTCGATTGAATTTTGATGTAGAGATTAGTTATGTAAAATCCTATTCTAAACACATTTTACCTTAATAAATTTTTCAATACGACTCTCCGTTTTCGAGAAAATAGAAAAAAAGTATCCCATTTGTTTGGGGGAGGGGAAGCAGTAGTCCGATTAGATTTTAATGTATGGATAAGTGCGAGAAAATTGTAAAAAACTGTTCCGTTTGTATGGGAGAGGGGGGAAAGAATGGTCCGATTTTGCCCGTTCAAGAACTTATCCTAGCCATTTACGATAAACGTAATTATATAAAATCTCAGTTCTCGAGCTCAATCCTTTCAAAAGTTATGATGTTGACGGGCGGACAGACTGACAGACAGACGAGCGGACATGCGGAAATCAAAATCCTTTGTCATCCCAAACACCCTGGTGTACTTCATTTTCGTCAAATTATGGACAATATTTCCCACTTATATGTAATAATACTTGACGGATTATTTGTTTTTTGCCTATTAAATTGATCATGTTGCGATAGCAATCGACATTGTTGTAGGTTAACTCGAGTGTGGGCTTTTATAAAGTGAACATTTCTGCTCTGTATTCTCAAAGCTGCGATATTTTTTCTTTTGCATCAAACAAAATATGTGAAAGAAAGACACATTTTTGGACAAAAATTTTCATCAAATTCCTTTAGCCAAAACCATTGGTGGATTGCGCATATTCAGAAAAATTCGAAAATCTTCTATAATATGCAAAAGTCAAAAAGTATTCCACTCGATTACATTACTCCCATTTAAATTATTTATAACGTTTTCAGAAGCATTAATTCCGCCATAATATAGATTTTTTTTACCTCTTCGCTTAAAAAAGGTGTGGTCAGTAGAAATATTTCTCAAGTCATTCTAGAAGAATGGGAAGTTTGTGGCACAGAACCGTATTAACAGAAAAGTCCCAAGGAAAAGTCAAACAAATATTAAAAAAAATAGCAAAAAAAAATCGGTGAAGGAATTGAAAAAGCAATGGAAGACTTTGGGTTATTGACTTTCGCGCAGTGCAAACAAAAAGTTTTTTTTCTTGGCTCTTCGGCTCGACTTGCCTCTTAATACCTGAAATCCAGTCGTTGGTCCTGATTAATATTCATAAGACACATGATTTGGAAATTGTATCTGATACCTGAGATATTCGAAAGAGGAAGTAATTAGTTTACTTCCGTTTGGTGCGAAACGAGAAACGAAAATCTAAGAATACAGACGAGTTCCGCTTAAGACTATTTGCTCGTTATATCAATATCGAGTAATACTCGGCTTTCATATTAAAATATAGAAGACGTTACATATATTTTATTGCAACTACTATATAGGTATTACAGGAAGCTAAGTGATTGTATAACGATATCTTTCTACTGTTTGGCATCTTTAGTAAGATTAGCTCAACTATGGTACATATTAAGTTGTACCCTCGAAAGGTAGAGTTTCCTCTCAAAGTTTTCCAATGAATTTCCATAACTTTTCTTGGTTTCGTATCCAATCTTACTCAGAATATGATGGGGCTTCAAGTTTTAGGGATTTTTAATGTAATATAATACTTTTAAATTAGGGTAAGTGTTGATGCTTAATATACTTACACATTTGAAGATATTTATACAACGTTTTAGAATTCAAATAGTAAAGGATTGGTGTATTTTACAAGAATATTTGTAAGAACTCCGCTTTGAATATAAACAGTCTGAGAAAATCGCGAATATCTATCCAATAAGAAAACAAATGCCATACTTTCAAACACAAGGAGAAGTATATATTAGAACTCGCTTATTAGCTGAAACCCCAAAGAAATGCAATAATTTAAATTTCGTGGCAAAGAAAAGGATTAAGGACAATCGCATCTCCGCCAGCTGTTTATTTTCATATGACAATCGTCGTCTATCTTTTGATTTCCAGCTAATATTTTATTCATGAATCTTTCGTTCGTATCATGACAATTTGATAGATCTTAGCCTGACTGACAAATTTCTTTGGCTGGTGTAATGAAATGTCTAGACGAAAGTGACATATCCGTTGTAATTATTTTTGTGGATTTGCAAATTTGATGGATATTATTCAGTGTAGGTCAGCGCCTTTAATTACAAACTTTATTGAAAGTTTTGCAAACTTCATTTTGAGATATACTCCGATTGAAAATGCCCTTTGACTTCTCGCACGCAATACGCAGTCAAAAGGAACTTTATCATAAGATTTTGCAAAGAATAGTTAAAAAATAGAATTAGTATCTTAACAAAACAAGATGATGATACAATTTTCAATAAAAATACTGCAAAACTTTAAATCCATCCATTCCCTGGGACTGGGAATATGTTTGGAATTTTCCTGGGATCGATTTGGATGTTTGATTCAAATGTCCAGCCCTCTGTCTGTCTGTCCGTCTTTCTTCTGTCCATTTTTCTTCTGTCCGTTGGTCCGTCTGTTCGTGTGTCCATCTGTCCGTCTGTCTGTCCGTTTGTCTCTCTTTCTGTGAATATTTTTTTTTCAAGTGAAAAAGTTTTTAAATGTTTGGTAGTCCTGATTAAAATGAATTTTTTTTAATTAGCTGTCCACATTAATTTTGCACAGCCTCCCCCCCCCCCCCCATTTCTCTCCACCACTCTTTTTCTTCCCCACTAACTGTTTAGAATCGTTTTATTGACAGCCCCTAAAGTTGTATTAAAAACTACTATAATGCCTAGAGCTCAATGAACGCAACGCGAACGCAGAAACTGTCACTTACAAGTTTGTTCCATAGAAATCATTTGAAGTGAGCACAGTGAACGCAACTACAACGCAAAAGTTTGCAAACTTCTAACTTTGCCGCAGCAATTCTGCGTTGAAAGTTCATAAATTGAGGTTGGGGAAATGTCGTTCAAGGAAAAATTGATAGCTCTAGTGCAAAAAACCACAAATAACAAAGATAAAGACCAACAAAGCAAATTATCGGTTCAAAATTATCCATTTTTGTAATTTTGCCAACTTTATACCACTATATTATGTCACTTGTACTACTTTACGAGATGCCATTAGGCTCTGCCGCTGAAATGTTGCGCTGCGTGACAGTTCACAGCGTTGGAGTTGCGTTCGCGTTGCGTTCATTGGGCTCCAGAGGTAAGACTTGTTGTCACAAATTTAAATAAATAAATTATTTTTTAGTATCTACATTTTTCTAACGCTGATGAAATAACCAATATGACAGTTAGAAATCAATGCGACAAAATAAAAATCCCTTTCAAAATTCAAACCTTCATTCAAAAGGAAATTTCGTTTACCCAATTTTTAAAAGAATGGAAAGTTTTCTTAAAACGTTAATTTAAAACAATCTAAAAAAATATTTTCGATACTATCAAATGTCTGAAAATAGACATGATGTCTACTGATAGTAGCAGCGATTCTATAGAAAACAGGAAAAAGCGATTATAAATTAAAGTGGATCGACATTTTAATTAACTGATAAAAGTTTTAATCATATATCTGAAAATTTATCACATTTTAAGGGTCCCCAAATTTAATTTTCAATTGAAAATCGACACGGGAACCAGAAGCAGCCAAAGTGCCGAACGATAAATTTCCATTCTTTGTGGCATAGACTTTCCCTAAGATCCACTGATAGGGTAGCCACACTGTTCGTATTTTCACTTTCTATGCTGTACCATTATTTGCTATTTCAACGTTTTCCATTCTGTTGTAATAGAAGCTGTGGTGTACCTTTAGAATATCTCATTGGGAAAATTTGCTCATTACATTGTCCTTTTCCCGCATATTCTGTTGTTAAGAATTTATCATTGATAAAGGCTTTCTTTTGGTAACACCGAGAGGACGTCTTAACCGATTTTTCATTGTGTTCCAAGCATAAAAAGCATCTTGAAAGATATCAAAAGGGTTTCACCCCGTACGAGGGGATTAATATCTTAAATCTGGAAAAAGGCTGTAAAAAAAGTTTAGATAACATGCAAGAATTAAATAGCGATAAGACGCACCTAAGAATTATGCATGTTAGATATTCCACTAGGGAAGTCACCTAGCGTTTTTATCTATCTATAAAGGACGGAACGTGGCATCTTTAAGGATTAAAGAAAGAGAAAATTGCCTCTATAAACGACAAATAGAAGCTCAATTGCCCCGAAAGGAGTAATTCTAACTCAGCAATGGCATAAAATAAAATTGATCACTTAATGAATTTAAAAGTGTATTTTTGTGATTCAGATAAAAACACACAATAGATTATTTATGTCCCAAAAAAAACTTTGATAAATCATATTTATGTATTAAACCTCGTTATGTAAAAAAAAGGTATAGTAATGGCCCCAATAAAAATGATCTAGCAATTTTTCTATTTTTTTTTTATATTTTTACTTTTGCTAGCCCCGATTAATTGAATAAATCAAAAGAATTACTTTTTTGAACAAAATCAAGTAAATTTCATCATTCCTTTAACACCAAATTACATTGAAGCTTCGGGCTTTAGGGACGTGTCCATATTATACGGCGATTTTCATTCAATTACGAGATCATTGATTAACCAATTTATGGCTTTTATGAATATATTGACCATCGTATATCGTTCGTCAATAGGACGTTCTACGGATACGTGGATAAATCTGCAGAATTTTCGTGAAAACTGAAATGTACCATAAAAAAGCAGATGATTTGTGGCTATTATATTGTAGTAAATCTAAAATTCTCTATTAGCAAAAATTAACCAAATTCACTGAACAAGCAATTTTATATAATATAAGCAATTTTATGTAATATAGGCCATTTTATTATATCGGATATTTCTTCCGCCAGTTGAGGAGCCCCGAAAGGGGCTTGAAATAAAAATAATACTGTCATCAAATATCAAAGTTGAAATTTAAAGCCTAGTTTTTGAGGTTGCACACAATGTGTTTATTGTACTATCAAGAAGTCAAAATGTTCGCCTGCGGCGCATTTTTTTAGATAGCTTCTGTCTATAGCGTATCTAATTGAGATAAGATTTGGCCTGACGCGAAGTTGTTTTTTTAACCAAAAAACATTATAGCTTGAAGTGAGTGAGTAAAACATAGTGTGTCAATAAGTCGAAAAAAAATAAGTTTCGAGACCTCTGGTTTATCAGTTGCCATAGTCTTAAATAGGTACACACAGAAAAATTTTTGCGGCTTTTCGACAGTTTTGTGGAACTTTGTTCATCGCGGTTGTAAAATTCGATGTTGGCATTTTACGCAACTCCAATTTAATTTTGCGTCCCAAGGTGCTGATGTTTTTAGGTCGAAAATTATTTGCGTATACTCGTCTTTTTAAATTGGCCCAAAAATCTTCGATTGGGCGCAACTGGGGGACGTTTGGTGGATTTTCCGTTTTTGCGATGTATGGAATTTTTAGTGCATCCAGTGCTTCCAACGATTTATTTGAATAATGACTGGATGCCAAATCCGGCCAAAAGACCACATTTCTGTTTCTATGGTATTTCTTTATAAAATCAGCCACTTTTGGTAAGCAATGCCGAACATATCTATCTCCAGTAAGTGCTAAACCGGACTCAAAAAAGACAGGATTTGACATACCGCGAGGACTGATGGCAAGCCACAGCAAAACTTTCTTGGGAAATTTCGTATGCTCAATATATTTTATTTTTTGGTCAACTGACAGTGTTCCAGTTTTGGAACACTGTTTTTTTCAAAAAAAATATTTGCCCTGCCACTCATTTCCATCCAACGTGAAATATGTCTCATCATCCATTATGCAAAGTACGTCGTTTTTAGCATGAAAATTTTTTTGTACCAAACGGTTGAGGCGTTGCTTTTGGGTGATCTCTTGAGCCTCTGACACTGTTGGCTTACATTTTCTGGCTCGTTTTTTGATTCCCATTAGCGAGAGATACTTTTTAACGGTTTTTTTTTGTCACAGTTAAACTTCTGTCCTAGCTCCCTGCATGATTGGGCCATGCGACCAACCGTAATTTTCTTTAATTGAATTCTCTGCTGTGGGACAGTTAACGAGCAGCTTTTCCCAGAGCCAGGTTTTCTGAAGAAAGTTTTTTTGTCTGAATATGTTGACAGAATTGTATAGACAGTACTTCGGCTTTCTCCCATTACCACAAAATGTTTTACAATCATCGATTTTGACCAATCGGGATGAGAATCGAAAAAATTACAAATAATGTTGCGACGCCTTTCTTCCTTATTCGCCATGTTTTGGAAAACACTACAAACTGTTTTAAAACAATACTGATTAGAAAGCCACACGCTATAACCTAGACCACCTAAATTGGATTTGACTAGGATTTTGCATCATTAAGCTGGGCGAGAAAATTTGTCCAGATTTCATTCCCCATACGTTAGTAGAATTCGATCTTGCAATTTCCGTTACATACAATCATGCCCACACACACACACTCATATATAGACACGTTGGGGACTCATTGAACTAAGGCTTGGGTATATGTCCTGGGGACGTCCGGGCTCCGTTATCATTTCGGTTTTTGAGTGATTTTAACACCTTTCTTATATGTAAGAACATTTTTGAACAGACTTTTTGAAAAAAATTACTTTAAAAGACTAAAAAGAGGACAGATAGTGGCTTTTTGACAATAGTGGAGAACAGAATTTTTCCTCTCAAAGAGAGAACTTGTCCTTGAAAAAGAAGGCGTCTACATATAGGTCCGATCCAATTTTGATTGGAACTCAAAGAAAAAATTTTTACCGTGCAGGGAATATTAAACGGAGAAAAAAAACGTTGCTTTCCCGGAAGTAGGTATTCAAGATAAAAATTTTGACTATAAATTTGGGCACGTTAAGGCTTTCCTCCATTACCATGACTTCGGCAACTGCAAAAAAATAGAGACACATTTATGTGAAGATGATACGTTGACGAGAAAGGGAGATAAGAATCAACTGCAAAAATTTGTCGGCAACTGCAAGAATAATTTCGCCTGTTTTTTATGGCGATTTTATGGCGATTTCTACTACAATCACACATTGTCCCTGTAAGTGAATAGTAAGCACGGACACATTCAAACTGTTATTATAGCGTGATGTCATTTTTCTCCTTCGCATGCATAGTCAAAAGCTTTGTTACCATGCCAATTTGAAAATTATATTCATAGCATAAGGTTTGATATGATTGCTATAAAATTGTAAAACTGGAAGGGATAGCGTTTAACTTGTATTCAGTCATTCCTTTTTAAATCTACATAAGTCTATCTTGCTCTAGTTTTCTGCATTTTTTGCAGTTACAGAAGTCATGGTCATGGAGGAAAGCCTTTAAGAGCCAACTAAGAACATAATAGCAATTGCCCGAGAGGGTATCGTAAAATACAATTTGTTATAATTGTTTGTTTTCCGCCACATGAAATTAAAAACCTTTCCTTTGTATAATACGAAAACACAGCACATAAACTTTTATTAGATATTTAGTACGGCTTGATGTCTTTAACTCCAAAAAATTTAATTAGCTCAGTTAAAACAAATACTTCCAATTATTAAACAGTTAATTTCCACTTATAGGGCTTTCCATGAAATTGCAAACTTTTCAAACGCGGAATTAGCATTTAATACGATTAACTTCAACACAGTTTTTAACTCTTTGATGTTAAATAAACCCCACATGCAGTGCTTTGGGTATGCAAAAAAAACCTAATTTGCTTGATAAATTAATTGCTCGCAAACGTTTCTATTATTTCCTCTGATGTTTTTGATGAGTGGCATATACTTGTAAGGCTTTTTTCCCTTTACTGTAAAGGTGTAAAAAAGTTGTGAAAAAACGCTCAAATAATGTCCTAGCGGTGAGTTTTGTTGCTACACCACTTGTCGTCACCATTATTTCAGTTACTGTTTGCATAAATAAAAATCATGTTTACCTGTATATGTTTGTTTGCCAACATACCAAATTCAAGCTTTAAATAAAAAAAAAACTTTCTCTTAAAAACACTTGATGAGATGCTTGTTGTGGTTTTCGTGTACGGTTTTTAAACAATTTAGATATGCAAATACATTCTACATATACGATGATTAAACTGGATTAAGCCAAGGACGATATTTATTTATCTGTAGAATTATATACCGTAATAAAAATATGACTTAAAAAAGAGGAGAAATAGTCTAATTTAGGAGTTAATTTTAGGGAAAAAAGCTACACACACACATGCTACATCCCCTGCGCATAAAAACCACTGTTGGTAAGTTAATATATTATGTTGGAGTGTGTCGAAACGAAAACGTTTTTATACAAATCATATTCAGTTTTTGTAAATATTTCCCAGGTGTGTAATTGTGCGGTAATTACTCTTTTTGCACGGCGAGAAAATTGTTAAGACAACTAATGATTAATGTTGAAATGCTTTTCACAACTTCATTTTACTGGAAAGTGTACCTTGGGAATTGTGTTTTTGTCATTAAAAAAGTTTTGTTAAAAAATTCAAAAACTCAAATTATGGGGGAAAAAGTAACTTAAAATGAATGATATTACATCAAAGAAAAGGTATGGAAAAAAAACGAAAAAACTTTTAATTTCAATTGAAAAATCGCTGTTTTTTGTATCTTCGCCGGTTTTTATCTTTACCTTACTTAAAAAAAAACAACATCTACACCTAGGAGACCCGGATTTTTAGGGAACTTTAAAGGAATTTTAAAATTCCTTAAAAAACATTTCATAAAAAACAACTTTCAACTATTCTGCAATTCTTAACACGGATATGCTATTACGGAGGGCACACGGAAAGTCCGTCTTTTAAGCAGCTTTTTTGATGTCGAAAATATTTTCTTTTTGGTATCTCCAGAATTATGTAGAGTGAATCTGGCGAAAGCAAAGACTCAGAATAAGAGACGTCAAAATAACCTAAAATTCAATATCTTTGATATTTACCCACACTCAGAAAAATGGAGGCTAACTCGTCGACCTACATACGGCGTAATTGGCCTCGAGCAGGCGCGCGTTCGCCTGCATGAGGGAAAGTAAAACTGTGTTGACCTGTGGTCGGAGAAATTCTGAAATTAAGCCACCAGCTTTTTGGGTTTTTTTATTTGTATTTATATTTTCTTTTTGTTAAGTTTTATTAATTTTTTATAGAATTTGTTTTTATGGAAACCGAATTGAACTACTTTGTGTAACGAAATAATAACGTTATAACGAAATAATAACGTAACGAAATGAAATTTTTTATCGTTACATAACGAAATAACATAACGAAATAACGTAACGAAATAAAATTTGAATTTCGTTACATAACGAAATGTATAACGTTACGATTTTTTTCCGTTTGCCATTCGTGTCTAAAATATAAAAGTAAAATATCTACGACTGAAGATAGAAATATCTTATAGAAAAAATCACAAGTGAAATGACGTGTGTTTATTGTCTTCCTCATGAGTTGAACATTAAAATCGGTTTAAGAATTATAGCATAACTTTATTTCAATTGTACACCATTGTTCCGCTATAAATATAATGGCATAAAATATATATTCGCTAGATAGATAATCTACTACACCTACTAGAAGAGAAATCTTAAATACATGAGTCCTTAGCTGCTTGTCGGTTGAAACCAGATGTAATGTGGCAGTGATAAAGCTGAAGAAAACGTTCTCTTATGCTGAGTTCTTTATATATTATTTTTTCTTCTAAGTAAGTTTTATTTTTTTCTGTGTTTTGTCTCTTTCTATCATCTGACGATTTTATGCTTTACGTTTGATTTTTGTTGTTGTTGTTGCTATTGCTGGTGCTATTCATAAGAATTGTAGAGTGTTGAGTGTATCTACAAGCGTAAGGCTGGAAAGTTTTCCTTACACAACGGATAACAAATAAAAAGCTCATTTAACACTTGGCGTACGGTTTTTCGTCTGGTAACTGCCGTGGAATTCTCAAGAAATATAAACCTTGTCAGAGGAGTTATATCGTCGAGAAAACTTCACATATCTACCGTATATGGGTATTAAAAACCTCTCATATGTGAACAATTCGTACACAGCAATTTAAGGCATCTATGTTTTTGGATATTTTTATATGATCCTGAATGGGGGATCCCGATTTCAAACTCTCATACGTCTTGTGTACTAGAGTTCAAAAACTCCTTATTTCTAGCCACATACTGGCACATACGGTAGAGTTTTTTTTTTGCCATTTTATTTATAGTTGTTGATGTTTGCTTGCTTAAGATAGATAAATACAGATAAATTATATATACTTATATTTTCATTCATGTTTGTAATAAAATGTTTGATTTTATGCTACAGCTGGTGAGTCGACAAAGTTTTCATGTTTCACTTTTTTTCCAAGAAAAAGAATAAACTTAACTCAACTCTTGACTTGATTCGACTTGGGTTCAAGTTGATGCATGTATGGGTGGCCTAAAGGAGAATATTGCTTGTTCGTTGTCTTGTTTGTCGCATCAAAACAAAGACTGCGAAGTGCCTTTTAAACCCACTTCACAAGATACTTTTGCAGCAATAAAAATCTCTTAATTTAAAACTAATTTGCTGTAATCGTATTCAAGGTGTCTTTGATGTTGCTAACAATCAGGGCGTTCGTTGTTGAAATCCCTTTGGAATCGACACTAACAAAAAATCAACACAAAATTCTCAAATAGTAGAATATCCATTAACTTGTCGAGTCGATTAATTTTTCATGTTCTAGATGGAAATACATTAATTAAATTATGTTTCGCCTCGATAATTCTAGTCTTATGTAACGATTCCATTGCAGTCGACCGCTAAAGTGCTTTCAAATCAATTACAGATTGTGACTCAAGAGATCAACTCAAGAGCCGAAAACCTCACCTGATCTAAAGGACGAAAGACGGAAACGTTCTTTCCAACGACTTCAGATTGTCGGTGAGTCTGAAGTGTAATTCTCTCCTAATTAGATTTAATTGGAGTTTAAATTGTAGCAAATTGAGATCATTTGACGTTGTTACCAACACTATTTCATATTACTTGAGATATTTAAATCTGTACACTATTATAATACGTATATACTATAAGATGACAGCAAAGTAGTTTCAGTTTGAAGTGTTTCCAGATTTTAGTACTCTTCAGATTCTCGACCACTTTATTAAATTGTTTCTCGAAAATTGACTACATATTTATCGAATTTCAAAAATTCGAACAAAATTTACAAAACCATTTTTCACCCATACTAACAAAACTTTTCGTGAGTACAGGATGAAGTTATTCATGAAGTTATTCATGAAGTTATTCATAATAAAATGCTAATTGACAACTATTTAAGTGTTATTGTAATTCTTATTTTGATATAGACATCTTTCTCTTTTATATGAACAACAAAACTTTAGAGCAACCTACCACACCCTACTTATTACGCGTCGTAATTTCCAATTGAAATTATAACTTCTACAAAATTCATATGAAAATAAAAAAATCCGATCATTGGAAGTCATTTTTTATAAATTTTTATACAAATCCAGCAACGAGATACCGGGAAAAGAACTTCAGTATCAATAAGCTAAAATATGAAAACTTTAGCAAAGAATAAACGCAAGTTATATTATCCTTTGCTAAGAAATTTTTCTAAAAAGAAAAACGAACAAATCCACTTCTCTGTGAAAATAGTACCAAGATAGGAGAATGGAATAAATTTCTTAAGAATATTCTCTCTGTTACTTGGTTTTAATATTGCATTTTAGCCTTTGAAATGTTAAGCACGCGCGCTCAGCATTTTACTCCATTCTGTTTCATTTCTTAGACTTGTATTCGGTAAGAATTTTGTATAACCAGAGGGCATTAATTTTAATATATCAGAAAGTTCATTTTCTTTGTTGTTATGTTTGTATCTTGCCCGCTTTATTTTCTTCTATATATTTTTAGCATTTTGTTTTTCACACAATTTTTTCCATTTCGAAAAACTTTCCTTTTACTGTTTTACCGAAGATTTCATTATTTTTTGTGCTTTTCCTCTGATGTTTTTAAACCAACGAACGTTAGACTCACCGCCAGTGTAGATAAATTTCGTATTTTCGTAATTTTTTTGTTCTATTAACAAACAGTAGCAGATTATGGTAGATGTTGAGTCAAGCAACTGGATATTTCTAAAAACATGAAAAAAACTGGGAAATTTTTCCCATTATAACATGTTTGTGTAGCCAACAATGAATGAAATCGTGGTCATGGCTTTTCGCGGCTGTCAAAAAAGAATTTCGAAATTTCGTACTTATTTTTTGGCTTTGAAGTTTACATTTTAGCGTTTTTATTCACTTCTTATATTACTCTTTTATTTTTCATATTTTAAAAGCAGTTTTTACTTATTTATGATTTTCAGTAAGAACTATTGTTTCAACGTAAATGAAAACAGCTTTCACTTCACTTAAAGATAGGGTGCCCATATTTTTTTGTGTGAATCCCGAACAATCTACCGGTGAAGAGCGGGGTATTGCAAAGTGTGAGGAAATTTTTAATGCTTCGAAATTAGTGGTGAAAATTTTGAAAGTCCGACCACAGAGTTTTTTTTCAAATATTGTTTTTTTTATTTGTGATTATATTAAAAATGTTAGGGGCTGTTAATGTGTTAAAAATACGACAAAAATTGCGCCGCAGACAAAGGTTTTATTGCTTACTGAAATGGGCCGCACGCGATTTTTATACCCGTATGGTATGTATACCAAAGGGTATATTAACTTTGCCTTACCGTTTGTAACGCCAAGATCCCGTCATCACACACAAAAATGAATTACACCAGTGTGTTTAGAATGATAAAAAAAAGTTGAATTTTGCATGTCCGTCCGTCTGTCTGTCCGTCTGTCCGTCTGTCTGTCCGTCTGTCTGTCCGTCTGTCCGTCTGTCTGTCTGTGGCGCGGATTGCAGGCGCACGGATTGAGCTAGAGACTTGAAATTTTGCACAGATCCATTTTTCGTAAAATGTGAGGCTAAGTTCGTTAATGGGCAAAAACGGACCATTAGGGGGGGTACCCCCCATACGAACGAAAACTTTTTTTCTGAATATCTCAAAAACGGTGAATTTTATCGAAAAAGTCCAAGAACAAAAGTTATTTAGGATATGATTCTACATAAAACTTCCATACATGAAAATCCGATTGGAATAAATTTTAAAAAATCTTATTGGAAAATTTGACTTCAAAGTGGAATTTTGATACAACTGTTCGCTGTTCACTTAAATCACCATACGGGTTTTCAATAATTGCCAAATTGGCAATTGTAGCTTTTGTTATGTTCTTTTAAGAATTTCTAAAACTGTTTTTTATTTAATTTTATTCGTAAGATTCTATTGTTATCTACCAGCTATCTTTTTTAACTGCACTAGGGCTAGTAATAACTGAGGAAAATGCGCCGCTGGTATAAATATTTGTGTTTCGAGGTCATTTTTTTAGTGAATGAGAAATTACAACACCAGGTTACATAATTCCGGGAAAAAAATTTAGTTTATGGGACGCCGGGATAATATGCCTAGATCCGGGTCTGTTCCGGTCATTCCGGGACGTATGCTCACCCTACTTAAAGTGCAATTAGGGAAAAATCATCTTTCCTTTTAAATTTTCTTATGAAGAAAACTGTTAGTCGGAAATTTTTTTAAACATTACAAAAGAACGATTTAAAAAAATTCAATTAGAATTAAACAATAAAAAGCTTTAGGAATTTAATTTTATATAAACAAAATTTTTAAATAAGGCTGCATCGAATAATGAACCCTTCCACCATAAATAGTTAATGATAAACTCATTTAAAATCTTTCCCTTTTACCACTTTTTTACATACTAAACTTATAGCATGCACATGTACTCGTGTAATACGTATCACTACAATATCCTTTCAAGCTTTTTAACGAACTTTTACAACAGTGCTACATAAGTAAAAGAACTCCTTTAAGGATCCCTTGTTCTGGTGGAAAACTTCCTTACCATTAAAATTATAAAACGCATATCCGTCGGCAGAACGCTACGACAAAGTGTCGTCATTGCGAAAAATTAAAATGTTAATGAGGACTGCATTTAGTGTGTGTATATCATTAACATGAAGGATGTTTTTTATCCTTTTCTGAGAGAAATCGCTTTAAACATCAAAGAAAAAACTTCTGCTTTAATCCTGTTCTTATTACACTATGATATATAAGTATATTAAATTTATTATACTTTTGGTAACGCATCAAAACAATCATTGGACACAAAATTGAACTACACCAGGTTGTTTGGGATGACAAAATACTTTTAATTCCGCATCTCCGTCCGTCTGTCCGTGTGTCTGTCTGTCCCTGTGTGCGTCGGTGCGTCTGTCCGTCTGCCCGTCTATATGTCTGTCTTTCCGTGAACTCCATAACTTTCAAAAGGATTGAGGTAAAGACTTGAAATTCTTTACAGTTGCGTTTCTAGTAAATAGCAAGCCTAAGTTCATGAACGAGCCAAAATCCCATCATTCCTTCCCACTTTTTCCATGCAAAGAAACAGTTTTTTACAATTTTCTCGATAACGGTGAGTTTTATTGAAAAATTTCTATGGATTGAATGTATTTTGAATATCATTTTACATAACTTAATTTATATAACATCGAAATCCTATTGAGCCACTCCTTTTTCAATTTTCTCGAAAACAGCGCACAGTATCGAAAAATTTATAAAGACGAAATGTGTTTAGGATATAATTTTACATAACCATTCCATACATCGAAATCCAATCAGACCTCTCCTTCCCCCTTCTCCAACGGGAAACCGTTATCGTGATATTTTCATTAAAATGTGAAATATAATAAATAGATTTTGCCGGATTGCTTGCAAACTAAAGGTTTTTTGAAGAAATAATTAATGGGAGAGTTAAAGGTATTGAAATTTTCGGCAATTTTGTTTTTTTTCCAAAAATCGATATCTTTTACCACTATCGAGATTTAATTTGATGTTTTTATGTAAACTAATATTTTATTCGTCGGGTTATAGAGTGAATTACGCAAATCCATCTGATATTCACATCAGATATTTCAAAATTTCGTTCAAAACTGAATACTTGGCCTAAAAATTCTACGTATCTAATATTGCACTCTTCCACGATATCAACTTTAGCTTTTCTTAGATCCTCAACTTTTTTTTCCTGTCAATTTCCCGACAGTTTTCTTCCACAATCTTGTTTTGCATATCGCCCATCCAAAAACACTAAAAAGGCATTAATTAAGGAAACTCCTCCACTAATTCACGGCGACCATAGAATATTTTCCTATTTGAATAACCGTCACTAACCTTTGGTAATTCTTTAGACACTTGCTGGGCTTGGTTCATGTTTTTCATGTTTTTTCAATGGCTTGTTTTTAATACTTATCGCACGGGCTTTTGCACCTTAAAATCCTTTAAAGTGAAAGAAAATGCAACGACACTCCCAAACAAGCAAACTTTGTGTGTGTTGTATACCTTTTTTGTTTGAAATTTTGAGCTACACCTTAGTTTTTTTTTCGACTATCAAAATAAATTGAGTCACACGGTTGTAGTGTGTTTTGTTATAAACACAAACGCACACGTAAATCCTGTTTTGTGTACATACATGTATTAAGAGATGCACGTTAATACTTAACCCCAAGGATTATCTTTGAAAGAAACTTGAGCCAAATGTTAATTTACTGCTCCATCTCTGTAGTTTTATTTCTTGAAGGATTACAGTATATAATCAGCAATCTACTTAAGGATTAACGTAAACACTGGGTTTCGGCTGTGTTCCTATACTCTTCCAACACATACACAGCAAGTAGCTCAATCCAATTCTTGGAAAAAATACCGCCCTTACATCGTCGCCGCCGATTCGAAAAAGTATTGTAAGCCGTTTCCGGTCCCACATTGCAAAGGATGTAGTATAAAATACGAATACATATATCCTATTTCAAACAGAAAGCCAGAATATATATTCGTACACTTATATATACACTTTTAATATGGGTGATTGTTTGTGCAGCTTTTTATTCCTACTTAAGCCTTAATTCCTGGTGTTTTGAGCCTTCAAGCCTCGGATGCTTGAAGCTTTTATAGATGACGACGGAAATGTCGAAAGTAAAGGAAAACGAAACGTGCCACATGATTCGGAATGGTGATGCGCGGGGTAATTTCGCAGAATGTGGCTGACGAGAAGAAAACCCAGGAATACGATTTTTTTTTCGCTTTTCGTCTGGATATTTTTCCTTTAATTCCTTTTTACGTACGAATATGAAACCTTTGCTTCATTCTATCGGGATATAATTCATGTCGGTTTATATGTGGAAAGTATCCCGCAATATATATTTAGAAAGAAAAACATCATATACATGATCCTTCCTAATGCGGTATTTATTTATTCCAATGTAGACATAAAAAAATGTATACACTGAGAGAAATCGAGTAAAGGTTTTATGCCATCAATAGGACTATTTTAGCTAGTCCTGGCTAAGTTTCTTTATATCCCAATTGACCAAATTGGTTGGAAAACCAATTGGATTTCCAATCATCTTGTACCAAGTACCGAAGGTACGATTTATGGAATTTTGACTGGAAATCCAAGATTTTTCCCCGTGAAAATGGTCATTTTTGTACCATAAGATCCATAATTCCAAATGTTCCCACAAATATTCTTAAACTTTATAAAGGAAAATTGCGTGGTACATTTGGACACGGTGCAAAAATCCCAACATTGGTCAATTGGGATGAGATATATGTTTACCTACAGATGACATGTGTTACCTCGGAGAAAGTAGAGTTCGCCTGGAATAGTAGAACAGGTTTGCTTGAGACAAGGATTGACTCGATGTAAGAGATTGTAAATTTTTGGCATATCTATAAGCGCGTGAACAATTTTCTCTGGACTGGTAAACATTACAACTGCACAAGGGAAACTAAAAATTTGCAGAAAAACCACCTGCCACAGGTGAATAAAAAATAGGTTCACTTGTAGCAGAAGTACGTGCAAAGTAATTTTTTTATAGTTCCAGTTAGAGCTTAGGGGAAGACCCTTTAATGCCGAAGTATTGTCAGGTGAACTGGAAGCACAATTTTAACGAAGAAAAATTTACCATATAAAAATTTTCTGTCGCTCATAATTCGCACATGTTTTGTGAACTCGCAGTATATTGAATTCAGTGTCCACTTTGTTCGCCAGAGTCCGGCGAAACTTCACTTGGCTAAAAAATTGACTGCAGCTGGCAAACTTTTTTCTCTGAGTGTACCAAAGACAATATATTATATACTATAAGCGAGCATAATGTATTTTTGTAAATATATATAAATATATTTGGAAACCACCATCGCATCATATCCGGTACGGGTAGTTAGCCTTCTGGGAAACACTTCAACACTTCCAAAGTAGAATCAAGGATTTTTGAGGAATCAACGTTTTATCTTTGAGGGTGGTATTATTTAATTAATGGATAAGTGCTGAATGTTGAATCTGATTTGTGGCAGTTTTCATGATTATACAGGGTAATTGGTGTTTTTGTTGTTCGCCTTTATTTCGAAATTCTTTTTATGTGGATTTGTCTGATTGTAAGGGTATTCGTCGTATTGAATCATTGTGTTTCATGCTTTGCCTATTATAACAAGAGATTTGTTAAACAAATTCTTAACTTGTTTGCAAATATATATAGGTATGTATTTTTTTTTAATTCCACATAATAAGCCATGTTTAGGAAACATTTACAATTTCATTCAAGTAGAAATGTTTTAATACCACGGATCACATGCTAATAAAGAATAATTTTAGCATTGCATAAAATATCCCTTAACGTAAAAGTGACAAAGAATTTCGTAATTGGCTTGAAGATATCTGATCCCAGATTAAAAGTGTCAGTCGACTATAAGATTATTTTATCATTATTAATGAGTTATTCATCTTATAAGCATTTCAAGATTATATATTTTTTGTAACACTTTTGTTTCGTGGAATATTTATTAAAAAATTGTTAAAGAAAATCTTGCCTGACATATAATTATATAACCCTAATATGGAAGTCACGTTGTGCGTCTGACTGCGGCCAATAATTCAGGCGAAATACTTTTGCTATCACGTAAGCCCGAGTACACTTTGAGAGATTTTGAGAGAAATGGAGAAAAGATTTTTAGCCTGCTGTAGGACTATTTTAGCTAGTACCAGCTAAGTTTCCCTATACGAGATGTATGTTTACCTACAGATGGTATGTGTTAACTCGGAGAAAGTAAAGTTCGCCTGGAATAGTAGAACATGTTCGCTTGAGGCAGGTATTACGAGGATGTAAGAGATTGTAAATTTTAGCATGCTAATAAAAGGTATACAATTCTGTTCAGGACAAGTAAACATTACACTTACACAAGGCAAACTAAAAAAAAATTGGGGAAAAAGCCTGCCACAGCTAAACAAGCACCAAGTTGTAGCACAAGTACAATATTGTGAATTGAACTGGTATCAATTGAACTGGAAAGATAGTAAAATATTGTCAATTGGACTGGAAAGATATGGAGTAATATTTTGCAACAAATGTGGACGTTTCAACGAGAAAAACTTTTCCACAAAAAATTGTCTTTCACTCAAAATTCCAAAATGTTTTGCGAATTCGAAGTCTATAAGGCAAGTTTAAGTTGAGTTCAATATCCACCGATCTGTTTCATTGGATCCATCGAATCGCTCGCTCGATAGGAAATCACAAGCAATCACTAAGAAAGTAAAAATCATGCAGATTTCAATTTAAAAGTATATTTTGAGACACAATACATTAAAAATTTTGTCTACTGCTCATTTTCAAAAATTTTTGTGTCCAGAGTAGATTTTTCGAAAAACTTAAAGCTGATTTACAATGAAGCAGCAACGCCAACAGCAACAGCAACGTCACGGAGAAAGTGTTTTGATTGGTCGAGAATCGAGCTTTTTAACGTCAGATTTTCAGAGAGATATTTTGCTGCCGATTCATTTCTAATCCTAAATTTGAGCAGCAACGCTAAGCAGCAACGTTGATAGCTGGTTTTTGTTGGTTATGTATACATGTGATTGATATTTTAGGAACGAATTTGGTGGCGAATTTTGTGTTTAAAATGAAGTTTAAGATTGTTAATTAATAAAACTTTAATTTAGGTAATCATGAAAGAAAGATTAATCCTCAAAAAACTTCTAACAATTCGGGAACGTCAATTTTTGCTGTTGCTGTTGCTGCTTCATTGTAATTCATCCGACAGCATTTCTCTTTTTGCTGTCGCTCTTTACGTCGACGTTGCTGTTGCTGTTGGCGTTGCTGCTTCATTGTAAGCCTTTAGACTGCGGCGCATGTTATTTTGACAGTTTATCAATTTTTCAGTCAAATTTATTTGACCCAGTTTGAGAGCTATGTTCAACACAGTAGATTTGGATCTTACTCCAACTCTACCCATCCCCCCCCCCCCCCCCCCTCTCATGCTAAATCTATAGCTAAACCCATGATTTTTTGAATTTGTAAAATCAAACTAGTCCCCGATTTCCTCCCACACAAATGAAAAAAATGCAATATCCCCGAAGATGGCGTTATATAAATAACATTAAAAATTTAAACCAGTTGTGATCAACATAAAACTTTCCTCTACAATATTTAGTTTCAAAAAAATAGTTGAAAATAATATTTTTTTAATGTCTCGCGAACCGTTAAAGATACGTAAAAACCGTTAAAGGAAAAAATGCAAGAAATTTCGTTTCTTTGAATTTGGTTATATGTATTTTTTTCATAAAAGCTCATAGTATCCCAGAAATGAGGCGTGAGTGCTAGAGTGGCCCAACCCACACCTCGAAATCGTGATTTTTTTTGTGTTTGAATCACTATTGCGAGTGAGTTTTTACTTTTTTGACAAAAATGTTTGGATGCACAAAAGAACATTTCAACATTGAGTAATAAAGTCCACAGAAATTTTTTTTTCCAAAAATTTACAGTCAATAATAATACAAAAGTGGAAAAGCTTCAAAAACTCGATTATGTGGCTTGGTCCACTCTAACTTTTAACGCCTCAAATGTGTTGAGAATTGTTAGATATACGTATCTCGTTAAAATTTTAATTCCTATCAATTTTGTTATATGGATTTTTAGATAAAAATGCACCGTATTTGAGAGATTTGCAAGAAATTGTGTTTTTCAAAATAATTGTATGAGATGTACGTACCCGTTATAGCTATCGTTACTTTTCGAAAAGTTGATAGAAAACTACGATTTTTGTAAAATTTATTTACAAAAAATTTTATGTCGCTATGTCAACACGTTACCGAGTTATTTGAGATACATCCACATCATTTTTCCTGAAACGGATTTAGTACTCCTCAGAGATTTTCTATCTGCCCCCGTGTTTGGGTCGGTCTCCATTATAAATACAATACTTTCCCCATATAGAAGGGGAATGTAAAAAAATAACATTATTTACAGAAATACTATTACAACTTAAATCTTGCTAAAATTTAAGAAATCCAAAGTCCTGTAAAACTCTTAGGCCTACCCTACACGCGGCAACTTTAAGCGGCGACTTTTCCTAAGTATAGGCGCAAGAAGTGAGGGAAGCGGTGGCTAATGTCGCCAGTTCCGAAAGTAGAAACAAGGCGACAAAATACGCACACAAGCACAAAATCACAAAGGACGGGTTCGTTCTTCACACAACTTCACACACACATGAAACACTCACTGTGTAATATACAGAAGTCTCCGGCAACTTGTCTCCGCGTGTAGCACAAACGAGCAACTTTTTGTATCGAGTATCGGTTTAAAGTTGCCGCGTGTAATGTAGGCCTTACGAGACTAAATTTATTCGATAAGATAAAATATTACACATTTATCAGATGAATTACTCAAATGTTTTCAGTTCTTTTACTCGAAAATTTCCCCAAGGATACGGTTTAGTTTGAAACTATGAAATGGATTACAAAATACATTCGATTTGTTCCTTTACAGTAGACTACTTTCTATCGAAGAAACGTTGTCTAACTTGTACTAAGCAATCGTCTAACTTATAGAAAGTAGAAGTTTTTTTTCTTCTTTGATGGCTTGTTCACAGTACATTTCATTTTTATAATAAAAAAAATCCACCCTCATATATGCAGCTTTCCTACCATATACACATACGAATATTACAAAATCTATACACATACACAGATCACCGATTTTTCACTACAACAATAAAGTTGTACAGTAAGTTCCAATTCAACTTTTGTGGATGACAAGTTTCAAGAACTCGAAAATTATGACACGTATTGGAAGAAAACTTTCTTTACTAAACTTTTCACCAAGTGCACATTCACAAAATTTCACATCAACGCACACATACGCGCGTTGTAATTGTATAAAAATACCACAGAAGTAGAAGAAAGTGCAATTGCAGTGAAAAGTTCGTGAAGGGCCTTATTTTCAACTATTCGTATTCAATTTTCTAGAACATTTAATGGTATATTATGTCACATACGATGGTGAACTTTATTCTGTTATATGCAATTGGAAACATATGCTGCATTTCGTTCTTTTCTACTTCATTAAAGGCAGTAGTTTCGATATTTTATGTACTTGTAAAGTTGATATTATTTGTAAATTTAACTGCAATTTTTTTTTTTTCAAAAAGTAATGTGAAAATAGTCAATAATTTGGTTATAATTGAAACTCTGTGGTATTATACAAAGTTTTGTCCTCAATAAATTCCGGAAAATTATTTTATTCAAAAGATATATATTGTCATTAACTGTGAGTAATTTGTTGAAATTTCAGAACAAGTCTTTAGATTCGAAGAAATTCTCATATTTGAAATCAAATGTCCAATATTGTAGTTATATATGGTAATTGCCCACAACCAAAGCTCAGATATTGCTAACATAAACAAAAAGATTTACATTTTAGTCAAAGTTTATGTTGACCAATGTAATAAATAGTTTTGTGGCAAACAAAAATATTTAATTTTCTAATCATCATAGAAGATTTTTGGGAGTAAACTACACCCACCCTAAATATACGATTGTATATAATATTTGCGTCAAGAAAACGATAATAGGGGTGGTAAAGAAAAAGGAGAATAAATCAACTAGTTACAATGTTTGAGAAAACTATGCAAATTTGCCAAAATAATCATACTTGAGGTTTTTTTTGTGTACGAACCGAAACTTTTCTATTATTTTGTGTAGTTGTATAGGAAATTCAATTGGTTGAAAATGTTTTTAATGAAACCTTCTTTTCACTTCATTGTGAATCCTTAAATTACTATTCTTGAGAGTAAAGAAAACCCTTTTTATACCCAGGGCCATTTGATTATTTCATTGGGTTTTTAATTAAATATTTGATTTTCCTCCAGAAATATTTAATAGGAGACTTTTAACAAGTCGGGTGCGGTTGGTTTTGTTTTAAATAACATGATTTTTTCTGAAATCTATGCTTATATTATAAAGGGTCTTTCAACAAGGACATAACAATTTTGTATTTTAATAGAAACGCACCCTAAAACTTTTTTTATGATCCGGCAATGCTAAAATGTCAGTCAAGGTTTACATTTTTATCATGGTGAAGTTCACGAACGAGCAACGTTTGGAAATTATTAAAACTTACTACCGAAATTCTGAGTCCGATGAAATGATAATGATAATGAAAATTATGAAATGAAATGATGAATGAAATGATGAATGAAATGATGAATGAAATGATGGTCCGGTCGAATGACCACCTCATGCGATTTAACGCCGTTGGATTTCTTTTTATGGGGTTATGTTAAGTCGTTGGTTTCTGCCAACAAGCCAACAACGTTAGAGGAGCTCAGGAACAATATCGAACGCGAAATTGCCAAGGTTCCGGCCGATATGTGTGGAAGAGTGGTGGAAAATTGGCTCCAAAGAAACAATCAGCAAACGTGCTCGCGGTGGCCATATGAACGACATCGAATTTCATACTTAAATGTAACATGTCCACTACACCTGGAATAAATTTCAGCCCGATATCTCAATTATTCTGTGTTTTATTTAAATACAAAATTGTTATGTCCTTGTTGAAAGACTCGATATAAAATTCACTTATTTCTGTTCAGTTAAACTGTTGGTCTCATTTTTTTACGCCGCACAATGTCGCATTTTCTCAAATTTTGCGCCAAAAGTCCGAAAAACTTTTTTTGGGAATGACCCAAAATATATACAATGGAGTCTGCTTAAGAGCACTATGTCTTAAAAGAACATCCCGCTTAAAAGCACAATTTCCCGCGGCAATCTTTAGGTGCTTCGGAATCAAAAACACCGATTAGAAGAACAACCCACTTAAGAGTACAAATTTTAGTGATTTTTAACCGACTTCCAAAAAGGAAAAGGTTCTCAATTCCACCTGAATATTTTTTTTTTTTTTTTTTTTTTTTAATGTATGTTCACGCCTAACTTTTTACTGGGTGGACCGATTTTGGTCATCCCAAAGAGAAAGTTGTAGAGAAAGTTCCTGGTTGGACCCTGGTTCATTCATGGGCAAAAATGGACCATTAGGGGGGGTACCCCCCATACAAACGAAAACGTTTTTTCCGAATTTCTCAAAAACGGTGCATCTTATCAAAAAAGTCTAAGAACAAAAGTTATTTAGAATATGATTCTACATAAAACTCCCATACATCAAAATCCGATTGGAATAAATTTTAAAAAATCTGATTGGAAAGTTCGACTTCAAAGTGTAATTTTGGTACAAGTGCTCAAATTAAGATACCAATATCACCATACAGGTTTTCAATAATTGCCAGATTGGCAATTATAGCTTTTGTTATGTTTTTACGTTGTGTTCAGTACAACACAAGGAAGGTTCTTTTATATATTTCCCCCGTGTTAACCTACCCCTTCAAACCCCTCCCTGCTTGGGATATCGAGTAAAATTCTTTGTATTGTGTTCAGTAGTGGCGGGCGGGTAATGCGTATTCGGTTATTAAAATTCGTTACTTAAAATTAAAGTCAGTACCGAATATATCTTAAGAAATGTATTCGTTACATAGTTGCAATTCGTTACATACTCAGTTGCAATTCGTTACATACTCAGTTGCGCATATTGTATTGACTGAATATTGTATGGATAGCCGAAATGAGTAAGATTTTCTCTTTTTCTTTGTTTCGCTATCATGGGTATTAGTGTGTTCATACACGCTTCAATGCAAATACACCATCTCCGTTCACTTGTTGCTCTATATCGAAGATAAAAACATCTCTGTGTGTGGGTAAACTACAGAAGTCCATGCTATAAGCATGGGTGCATTAAGCGTGCCAGAAGAACGATCGGTCGAGCACTTTTCTTTCCCTTTCTGCTTCCTATTGTCAGACGCGCTTCATAGTTTTGTTTCATAGTTTTGTTTTTTCCCTCTCCGCTTTTGGTAGATGTGTTTGCAGATACCCAGTCGCAATCATCAATTCTTGTATTTAATTCTCATTTCGCTTATGCATGAAATAATACCGAATACATAGAACCGAATCTCCAAATTGACTACATACGAATGGCTATTACCCGGAACCGAATCTCCAAATTTAAAGATACGATTGAATATTACCCGGAACCGAATCAACTATATTAAGTATTCGTTTCAAGAACGCATTTTGTTTTGATTACTTTTCCGAACCGAATACAAAGAAACGAATTTTTCTAAACTGAATATATGTCTCAATTCGCATCGTAATCGTTTCTCATTCATTCATATTCATATTCGATTGAGGGAAAACTTTTGGAACAAACTGTATGGATGTTCTATGGATGGCAAGTTTTTGCATGCATATATTACAAGTTATAAATTTATATTATTTTTCTGTACTTATAATTTTTCGATAGGAATTTGGAAATATAATTTTGTTATTTATTGTCTGATTTCGACTTTGCGCACATCCATCAGCTGTGGAGATCGTAGGGGTTTGTTCTCATCACCTACTAGATAGACCACTAGGCGTCATCGCCCGGGTTTTGAGTAAAAGTAACGAATATTAGGTATTCGTTACTTTTGTTGAAATAACGAATTAATACCGGGTAATGAAAGTAACGAATTCTCCCATCCCTAGTGTTCAGTACAATATTTGGAAGATTCTTTTATATATTTCTCATCTGCGGACTTATCCCCTCAAACCCTTTGTAATTTTACCTATATTAAAAATTGAAACTAAAAACGTTCGAAATAAAAAAAATTTTTCTAAAAAAAATAAAACCGACTTTAAAAAAAAACTGAAAAGAGAAAAAAGCACTAAAAAGAAAAAAATAATTTCAAACTATGTCCATTAATAGCGTATTTGAAATTTGGCTTTTTTGGAGTGGCGTTAAATTTGCAACTAAAATAAATTACATACTTTCTAACCCTTAAGGCTAATCGTTTACATACTTTCTAACCCTTAAGGCTAACTAAGAACTAAGATCGACTCCAAAAATTTTGTTGTCAAACAGATTAACTATAGACACGGCTCTTACAATAGAAATTTTACAACGATTTTATTTAGTGTAAATTTAACGCCACTCCAAAAAAGCCAAATTTCAAATACGCTATTAATGGACATAGTTTGAAATTATTTTTTTCTTTTTAGTGCTTTTTTCTCTTTTCAGTTTTTTTTTAAAGTCGGTTTTATTTTTTTTAGAAAAATTTTTTTTTAGTTCAAAAATTTTAGTAATTTTTGAAAAAAGTCTGAAAAAATTGGCTTGAAAAATCTCGCGAAAAATAGCTCAAACTAATTTCTTAAATAAGGTGTTATCCTTTAAATTTTTTTTATATTCAAGAGGATGAAAAAATAACGAAAGGCATGTTCAAAAGTGGCATAATTTTTCGCCATTTTTGATATTCTGCTTACATGAAAACAAAGAAAATGCATTTGCCAGTTTCTCTCTCGTTCTCTATTCTATTCACCATTGCTGAAAGCCTCGATTAACTGCTTTTACATTCAAAACAAATGCTCGATTATTTGTTTTGACTGCATGACGTAAGAACGCGCTCTCAGCCAGACAATTAATTTTACTGACTGCATTTTTATTTTTAATACTTTTCATTTAAATAATTGCATTTATTTAATTCAAAGACGTGCATTTGAAATAAATGGTTTGATATTTGTTTTTACAACTTTGTCTTTTAATTCAAATAAAAAACATTTGATTTTAGAGTATAAAGGAGAATTAGTTAAATCAAATACCGGTTCTTGATTCTACTACATGCCTGATTTCCCTCTAACTTATTTGTTAATAATGAAATTATCATACTAATCATACTAATATATAAAAATGAGTTGGTGTCTGTCTGTCTGTCTGTTCCTCTTTCACGCAAAAACGGCTGAACCGATTGACTTGAAATTTGGCATGAGTGTCTGTGGTAGTTCTGGTTCCAACATAGGCATACGGAGTGGGGGGAGTAAGGGGAGGGGGTAAAGTGATTTCGAAACTTAGTTTTTGCGCTATGTTACTCGTATCGCGAGGAGTGGGGGGAGTAAGGGGAGGGGGTAAAGTGATTTCGAAACTTAGTTTTTGCGCTATGTTACTCTTTCGCGGGGAAACTACTGAACCGATTGGCCTGAAATTTGGCATAGATGTTCATCGGTGGTCCAGCCCCAACATAGACCATCAAAAAAAAATTGAAAAAACTTAACTCGGCAACGACGGGTATGCAAGCTAGTTAAAGATAAAACCAAACGATTTTGGTATTCCACAAAATTTTCTATTTTTCATGATTTCTCAAATAAGATATTTTTTATACAAAGTTGGACTTTAACTTGATTTTTGAAACGGTAGGTCTGAAGAATAACTTTTCAATACCTATAAGGCTTTTTATCGGGAAATGTCGGGAAAATAGTTTTGATTTTGGCCATATTTAAAATCTACGAAAAAACCTTACAAATGTTGCTTACAATTGGGTCAGCAGAAAGGAAAAATTGTTACAGAATTTCAATTTGATAGTATCTCCTATGAAGTTATAAAGAGCCGATAAAATGTTCAAACAATTTTAATTATTTTCAGTAAACCAGTAAATCTATCTGGATTTAGTGGAGAAACGTATGAACAATTAAAAATGTGAAATAATGATCGTCGTTGAAGTACTGCCTATTTTTCCATTTTTATTTCAAATTAAAAGAAGATAAATGAGAAAAATGAACTTTTCAAGTTGAAAAAAGCATTATTTACCTTCGAATCGATTGTATTTGATGCATGTTTTTTTTTTCATTTTCCCCAAAAGCAATAAAATGAAAATAAATTTTCCGAATCTACAGCACATAGAGAATGCTCTCGTAAATACTATTGCAGGGTTATTGTTTCTCATAGGATAAAAATGAATGGAAATGAGAGGATTTTATCGCATATGTAAATATGAAATATGTTCAACGTGTCAACTTTAATGACGGGCACAATAAAATCAGGCCTGTATCATGTGAGAGTTTAATTGGATTTTTGTTTACTTCCATTCATGAGATAGTATTTGTTCTCGTTTTTCGCATTTTGCTTATTTCGTGTGCATTTAAAAATTCTAGGCAAGCATCAACATACGTTGCTACCAGTCTATGTATCCAACCGACATACCTTTGGGACATGATAAATAAGTATCTCTATATATTATGAATAAAGTATTTATATTCTGAATATCACTTGGGTATAATTTAAATTTTTAATTGTAAGAAAATAAAGTCATATCATCTACTTTTGTTTACATATACTTTTGGTACGCATTCAATAATATTTTATTATTTCACTTTATGATGAATTTCAAAAACATTAAATATTATAATCGTTCATTCCTTTATTTACTTTTAAACCAAGTAAATATTTTTGTTATTATTTTAAACTAAAATCATAAGTGTATTCACATTTGAGGCATTGAGAGCAGAGTGGCCCAACCCACATATCGAAATCGTGAAATTTTTTGTGTTTGAATCACTATTGCGAGTGAGTTTTCAGATAAAAATGTTTGGATGCACAAAAGAACATTTCAACATTGAGTAATAAAGTCCACACAATTTTTTTTTCCAAAAATTTACAGTCAATAATAGTACAAAAGTGGAAAAGCTGCAAAAACTCGATTATTTGGGCCACTTTTGCTCTCAACGCCTCATTTTACCTTAATAAATTTTTCAATATGACTGACGGTTTTCGAGAAAATTGCAAAAAACGGTTTCGTTCGTATTAAGTGGGAGGGGGGGTTAAGGAATGGTCAAATTTTGCTTGTTCAAGAACTTAGCCTAGCCTTTTACGAGAAGGGAAACTACACGAAATTTCAAGTCTCTAGCTCAATTTTTTCGAAAATTATGGTGTTCACGGACGAACAAATGGACAGACCATGCGGAAATCAAAATCTTTTGTCATCTCTAACACCCTTTTCATTTTTGTGTCCGATGAATGGTTTGATGCGTTACAAACGGTATACTAAATCTAATATACTTATATCATACTAGCTTGCATACCCGTCGTTGCCGGGTTAAGTTTTTTCAATTTTTTTTTTATTGTCTATGTTCGAGGTAAATTTCAGGCCAATCGGCTCAATAGTTTCCCCGCGAAAGAGTAACATAGAAGAAGAGCTAAGTTTCGAGATCACTTTACCCCCTCTCCTTACTCCCCCACCTCTCGGGCTACTTTTTAATGGGTTTATGTTGGGGCTGGACCCCCGACGAACATCTATGCCAAATTTCAGGCCAATCGGTTCAGTAGTTTCCCCGCGAAAAAGTAACATAACGCAAAAACTAAATTTCGAAATCACTTTACTCCCTCCCCTTACTCCACCACCCCACGCGCTACTTTTCCGTATGCCTATGTTGGAACCAGGACTGCCACAGAGACTCATGCCAAATTTCAAGTCAATCTGTTGAGCCGTTTTTGCGTGAAAGAGGAACAGACAGACAGACACCAACTTATTTTTATATATTAGTATGATAGAGTGTAAAAAAATTATACGTTGCTTCGATTAGAAAGAAATATCTGAGTGGATTTTTAATTTAAAGACGATTAATTATCTTACTCTTCTCACGATGCAATAAAAACATGTACCTCCGAAGTTTTAGGGCAAATTCCATAAAATACTTCCTGCGTATTTTTTATCCAAAAAATCAAAACCTTTCTAAAAGAAACATTTTTTTCCATAATTTTTTTACGAAATTTAATAGTGAATTTCAAGATTATCCGCACATTTGTTACATTCTTCCAGTAATTTAAGACTAAACAATTTTCCACATAAATTTCCGCAATATGCTTGACACATCCTAGAATAGTAAATCGTTGAAATTACTAAAAAAAACACAATTGACAAATTGGTCATTTGGTAAATGTCTAACAATTTCCACCAACTGAAATTACCATAGAAATAAATAAGGTCGATTAAACGTGTTAAATGAGTTTAGACCATCAAACAACTACCATATATAAAACTTGAAATATTGGTGAATATAAGAGGTTTGTCCCTTTGGCGATTTTCCCGGACGCATATTAATGTTATATTCCCGAAGTTGAAGTGAAACTTTCGACAAAACTTATTGCCATCTGAATAACCCTATCTTATTTTATATATTTTATACACAAGCCAATTCTATCCAAGTTAATATTTGTGGTGTTGTAGTCAATCAGACCATTCAAACATTTTCTAACTTGGGCTGAAAATTTTCTATAAACATGCATATATGAATAAAATGTTTTTTTTTTCACCCAAGTGAAATTGGGTTGGCATCCTGAAGCTATTTATTAAAATAAAGGCCCGGCCCCTTGGCCCATACATTTATTTCAATACTGTTGTGGAAAAACGCCTGGCCCTAGCCAAATAGAGTAACAATGAAAGAAACAAAAAAAAAATATTGTGAAAAAAATATCGTTCCCTACGAAAAAAAAAATCGTATAAATAAATATAAAAGATACCATAAAATGTAACCCAACAGATAAATAAATAAACAAGCTTTCTAATTTTCTGGGTCGATTCTCATCATTAACACTTAAGAAAGGGGGTGGCACCCGGCATGAATACCCAAAAGAATATCCAAAAAAGACTTCAGGCTGAAAAATTATACAGAAAAAGCTCTTTTCCGGAACACTATACACCCGGCAATGGCAATCGCAATGGAAATTCCCATTCCTATCCCAACCAACAAAAAAAAATATTTTGCTTTTGTATATATGTTGAATTTGCTTTTCTCGTTTCCTTTACTGTTTTTAGTGCTCGCTGGTAAAAAGATGTGCTTATTTTCTTATATAATACTTAAGCAAATATAAAGTATATGTGCAGCCAATAGAGATGAAAGTACTATTTTTGTCTGCAGACATTTTTTTATCACAATTTTTTTTAATACTTAACCAACAGCAACATCACTGTATGCCCATAAAATATTTAATATGAATACGGTTTGTACACCTCTCGTTGCTACCTCTTTTGTCAGTCACGACAAAATAAAAATATAAAAAATACAGGTTATACCGTTATATTTTTATTCATGTTTTATTTTTAAAAAAAAAGGAAAGTTTATTAAAAACGAGCTTTTCTATTTCCCAGACATTCTTTACATTTCCCTTCAATATCGCCCACTCCATCACTTTCTCTGCACGTTCATTATTTGCTCGTAATTTTCCCACCGAAAAACAGGAACAGGGAGGCTAGAAACCGTTTGTGTTTATTCAAAAACAAAATCATAATCATCTTAATGGGATTTTTTGTAAGCTATCTGGCCGACCCTTTACGTCTAGGCGTTATACTGTTTTATGGTGTAAAATATATTGAGATCCAAAAGAGAAAAAAAAACGATCACAGGATTTTTACCATTCTTTTATTTTTCACAACAAAAAAAAAACAATCTCACAAACCTTCCCATTATTTTACCGTTGAGTTACATTACTTTTGCCGTCCGCCCATAGTCCATAGTAATAACACATTATTTTCGTGGCTGAGTTTATGGTGCTATTGTAACGCCATTCTGCACAATCTTTTCATCCCGAAATAGAAAAAAAAACTCAACATTTTACTACAGCATCGAGAGAGGGAGACGGAATTGTAAAAAGTTACCTTTAATGATTTTATACTCTTTTCTTTGTGAATTTTGTATACTCGTTGAAAATTTTCCTTACAGCTCTTTTGTCGTTATGTCCCTGGCGAGATTAACTGGAAATTCGTTATTATGCATTGAAAAAAACTTCAAAAGACTATTCAGCTTTTCAATTATGTTGCGCCAAACGGTTGAGGTAATTTACCTTTTTTTGGTATGATAGTGATTTCAAATTCATAAATGTTTTCCCAGCTTATCATCATTTTTTTTTTAAAAACACATCATACGAGATTAATTTTGTGCGAAAAATTGCAAATGTTTGAAAAAAAAATCTTGATTAACAAAACGTTTTTTTAAAACCAAATTGTGTCTTTATGCTTGTGAAAGTGTTTAAAAAATTTAATGAAAACCACTCAAAAAAGATTCATTAAAGCCCTATCACACCTAAGTTGATTTGGTCTTAAAATTGAGCTTAAAATGGTAAGTGATGGCTTTCTGTTGGTAACAGAAAGACAAATATACTTATTAGAAGAGAGCGACTCGATAAACTTCAGAAAAAAAATCGAACTTTAACACGTTCACCGCTCACGCATTTTTTGAGTTTTTTGTGATTTTTTGAACATTTTTTCTAAGAGAAACTGCATGTCACATATTTGGGACAGATATCTAAAAGCCCCTACAGACTGGATACATGTCTATCGACATGTCTTAAAGCTAAAACCAACAGACTGTCTACATGTCGATAGACATGTAGTATGGACATCATTTTAGAAAAATCACCAGTGCGACAAAGTCCTCTGTTGATGAATAACAGAGAACTTTGTCACTCTGTTGATGTGTTTCTATGCTGCAATTGGGTTCCACTTCCTTAAACTTTGTTAATAAATCATCCCAAGCCTTATTTTTTAAACTTTTGTATTTAAAATTTTCAGATTTTATTTGCCACAACACCGGTAGACTTCGATAGAGTTCGAAAAAATCTCGCCAAAATTCATTATTCGCTATAGAAGCCATCATAAAACAATTGTTTTCCTTCAACGACTCTCAATTTATTTAGATGTGAACAGTGCGGCTCCGTTTTCACAATGATGTTAGCAATCAAGTTAGCATACCGACGTACAGACGTTAAGACATGTAGCTAAACTTGAAGCCACGCCCCCAGAAATTCAAAATATTTTGATTTTGTCGACATGTAGCTCAACCGTCTGTCTACCAGCCTGCTTAAGACACTTAAATGTGACTTGAGTTTTTAGTAGGATTAGTGTCAAATTACATTTTTAATAAAATGTGACCCATATGTGTGACGTGAGTTTCAGGGAAAACTACAACGTCACATATACGTGACGTTGAGTGGTGAACGTGTTAAATTGACGAAAGTTCTCAAATGCGCTAAAAGTCAACCCTTTCTAAATTCGTGCACTTAAATTTTAAGACTAAACATTGATTTTAATTTGTGGTCAAACAAACGCGTACAACTATTCAATGTCTTTTTCAAGTCCTTCAAATATTCTGTAAACAAAAGTGGTTATTTCGATAACTATGAAACAAAGTTCAATTTTTAAATAAACCGCTATTAAATTTTTAAATTTGGCGCTCTGGTAGGATTCTGTATTTTTGCCATAGTTGAGTTAATACTTCATCCACTAGTTTGAGCTTTTGCTAAATAATAGTACATTTATACAATTTTAAGACCTTTTGGTCTTACGTGCGATAGGGCCATTAACCCTAGTTGAAAAAAAAACATTCAGAAACATTCAGATACAAAATTAAAAACCCATTAGACTTTCTTTCGCTGTTTATAATTAGTTTGTCTGGTTGCAAAAGGGAAGAACCAAAACGAAACACCAAATGTAAAAAAACGAACTTTTCAGAGATATCTTGAAGTTCTTAGCGCTCTGATAAATTGTTAGCATTTTAAATTCTTTGATAAACTGCGTGACCCAAATTTAAAGTTTTTGATACAGTCTGAAATCCGTATCTACTATGTATTTACCACTTTACTTTCTCAATGTCTAAAATTCAATTACAACTGCATTAAAGTTTTCGGTAAATGTTCATTAGAGAAATATAAAAGTTCAAGTCTCTTAGAAAAAATCATGTTTCAAAAAAAGAAGAAAAAATTGTAATAAATGTTAATCTATTTACAGTAAAACCTTCAAATTGACACTATGTGTACTCGGGCCACCTCTAAATCGGGACATCATCTGATCCCTCTCTCGTATTTCCCATAGACAACAGCCTCTGTAATCGGAATACCTCAAAATTGGACACTTCTCATAATTAGGACACGATGACATGTAAATCATAAAAAATACTTATCTAATCGAGAAAATTCACAATATTTCTAAAGACATATTTAGAGCAACTGCCTTCAATTAAATTCCAATTGATTTTAGAAATTTAATGTGTCTACTAAAATTTGTAGTTAGCTGGAAACAGAAAAGCGATTTTGACACATTATAAAAGTGTTTAGAATTACGTTTGTATGAAAAAGTTGATTTTTCAAGGTTTTTTTTTATTTCAAATATGTTTATGCCTTCAGGGGAGTTAGATTCTTACAGGTGTGAGGTTAAAATTAATTACTTGGTTATTCTGGTTATATATTTTTTCGTGTTTTTCATTTTTACCATGTCTTTATAAAAAAACTAGCTTGAATACCCATCGTTGCCGGGCTAAGTTTTTTGTATAAGTTTTAGAATACGAAGAAAATCGGAAAGAACTTAAAAACTTTTAAAAACAAAAATCTTATCCTTGCAGGACTCTCCGTTGCGAATTAGTCTAACACCAGATTCGTGATCAGCGACCCCGAAAAACCCTAATGCCATTTTCCCCGGGAAAAATGGGGAAAAGGATATTTGCGTTATCCTTACAGGACCCTCCGTTTCGAATTTTGAAAATCTAATACCGGATTCGTGATAAATGACCCCGAAAACCCCCGCATGAAACTTTTCAGCCTCCGATTGAGCAGGATTAATGTCGAAAATCACGGTTTAAAAACACCCAAACCCCCTGTACCCCCCGTTCACCCCCTTAGGGGTAAAATTTCGGAAAACCCCGCCTTAGTCAGCGCCTACGCGATGGTTGCGACATACTGTGAAAGTTTCAAGTTTCAAGTTTCTAGCTTCAGGGGTTTGGGCTGGACGTTGATGAGTCAGTCAGTTAGTCAGTCAATCAGGTGGTTAAACGATTTTGTATTTTTATACCCGTATGGTGAAACCAAAGGGTATATTAACTTTGCCTTACCGTTTGTAACGCCAAGATCCCGTCATCGCACAAAATTGAATTACACCAGTGTGTTTAGAATGATAAAAATATTTAATTTTTGCATGTCCGTCTGCCCGTCTGTCCGTCTGTCCGTCTGCCTGTCCGTCTGCCTGTCTGTGGCACGGATTGCGGGCGCACGGATTGAGCTAGAGACTTGAAAGTTTGCACAGATCCGTTTTTCGTAAAATGCGAGGCTAAGTTCGTTAATGGGCAAAAATGGACCATTAGGGGGGGTACCCCCCATACGAACGAAATCGTTTTTTGTGAATATCTCAAAACGGTGCATCTTATCAAAAAAGTCCAAGAACAAAAGTTATTTAGGATATGATTCTACATAAAACTCCCATACATCAAAATCCGATTGGAATAAATTTTAAAAAATTTTATTGGAAAGTTTGACTTCAAATTGGAATTTTGGTATAACTGTTCGAATTTTGATACGAATATCACCATACGGGTCTCCAATGATTGCCAGATTGGCAATTATAGCTTTTGTTATGTTTTAAACATAAGTATGGAATTTTGTGGAATATAATAACCAATACATACAACGCGTTTTTTGCAAACCTCTCTAATCGGGACACCTCGAAATCGGGACACGAAATTGTCAGTCCCGTCGTGTACCGATTAGAGAGTTTTTACTGTATATAAAAACGTTTGTCACGACTGAAAGTCTTACTGACTCATTTATACCAGTTTTAAATTAATTTGGTATGATAAAATTTTCTTCTAAATAATTTCTTCTAAGCTATAAGTTTTGTTCTAATAGAGCTTTTTTCGTTCAAAAGTTTTTCAAAGACACTTGAATTGTATTTCAGGTTCGCACCAACTTTGTACTTATTTGACGAATTCAAATTTTAAAACGTAACGTTTTGTGAGTTTTGAAATTTTATAACGCTTTGTTTTTAACATTGAAAAAAATACAAAAACGTTAACAAAAACACTCGTAGGTTTAAATTTTCACCATGCAATCCAGAAATACAAAAAATAAAAACTTTTAACCGAATTTCATTCCAATAAAGTTTTTGTTCAAATCATGTAAGAGGCTATTCAAAAAATACGTCACAGTTGAAACCCTTAACTCTAAAACAAATTGATCGAATGATCTGATATTTTGAATTTGGGAGAGTGAAAAATTAGAAATTCATTTAAACCATTTTGGCCCAGCCTCGTGTTTTCATAATAGCAACTTTGACTTATATGTGGTACCAATAATAATCAAAATTGCTTAACGTACTGGTCGGTAAACCGACCATTTGGGCCAAAATGGGTTAATCCCCAGACAATTCGTTTAATCCTTTCGAGAAAATTTTATTTTATGTATTTTATTTTATGTACTTTTTATGCATTTATTTTTTTTCGGAAAAGTGACGAATTCCGTGGAATTTTTTATTACGAATGCTAATAAAAAAATTTTATGCAAAAGAACTCGTTTTATATTTCAAATTTTTGGTTTTTTATACCCGTATGGTGAAACCAAAGGGTATATTAGATTTGCCTTACCGTTTGTAACGCCAAGATCCCGTCATCACACAAAAAAATGAATTACACCAGTGTGTTTAGAATGATAAAAATAATTAATTTTTGCATGTCCGTCCGTCCGTCCGTCCGTCTGTCCGTCTGTCCGTCCGTCCGTCCGTCTGTCTGTCTGTCTGTGGCGCGGATTGCGGGCGCACGGATTGAGCTACAGACTTGAAATTTTGCGCAGATCCGTTTTTCGTAAAATGCGAGGCTAATTTCGTTAATGGGCAAAAATGGACCATACGAACGAAAACGTTTTTTGCGAATATCTCAGAAACGGTGCATCTCATCAAAAAAGTCCAAGAACAAAAGTTATTTAGGATATGAAACTTCCATACATCAAAATCCGATTGGAATAAATTTTAAAAAATCTTATTGGAAAATTTGGCTTCAAAGTGGAATTTTGATACAACTCTTCACCGTTCACTTAAACTTCGAACAATATCATATCACCATACAGGTTTTCAATAATTGCCAGATTGGCAATTATAGCTTTTGATATGTTTTTTTTTTTTGATTTCACACTTCTTTAGGAGTTCGAGTGATTACAAAACCCATTAAAAAGAAGGTTCCACACAAATTTTCATGAAACATACTTTACATCCGTCCGTGACCACCATAACTTTCGAAAGCATTGAGCCAGGGGCTTGAAATTTTGTGCAGTTTCGTTTCAATTAAATGGCAAGGCTAATTTCTTGAACGGGCAAAATTGGATCATTGCTTTTCCCCTCCCCCAACGAAAGATATTTTTCGCATTTTTTTTTCTGTGGCTGATTGCCTAAAATAGGGATTTTTTTCTAATTGCCTTCATTATGATTAAAAAAATTTAAAAAAGCACAAAACACTAAAAAAAGAAACATGATCTTATCTTGAACAAGAGTTTAAAGGTTTTTGAAATCTTAAAATGTTTTCGTTCTAAACGATGGAAAAATTAGTGAAAGTTGCTGAAATGAAAAAAATTATGCATTTGGTACAGATATTAAAAAGAAATGGAAATTTTGCAATTATTTTTTATTGGCACTGTCTTGACCCGAGTATAAAAGCAAGAAAAAAAAACTAAATGACTAAGAAAGCACCAACGATAAGTTCAATATTCGTATCTTCCAAGAATATCAATCATTTGACCTAAATTTAGGATCAGATCATTAAGAAATTCACGATCGAATTTTATGTGCCTGACGAAAAACGATTTATAACCCAATAGGAAACCCACGACGCGACGGCGGGCAAAATAAAAGCATGAAAAGTTTTTGTCAAAAACTTAGAAAAATTTAATAAGCCAAGCTTTAAAAAAAATCAATTTAACCTGGAATTGGGGCACTACCTACGTCAAGACTTAACAATAATATACACTCAAAATAACAGAGTTTTAGGAACCTTTCTCTAATTAATAACACTGCCCCAGAAAATCAAATCTAATCTTCTTAGAAGAAACGAGAACCGAGATCAAGTTCAATGACAAATTAGGACGAAATTATAGTTCTATGCTATAAAAAACATACGACGATTGAAAAATATGTTTGTTCGCTCAGTAATGAAAAAAAAATCACGTTTGATGTTTATTTTTGTATATTTTAAGAAGCTAATGAACTTGGGTCGATATGATTATTAGTTATTATTAATTCATATAGCGGTATTATAGCAAACCTTTATGATAACAAACCTGATCTCCCTACATGTTTTCTTTCTATTCTCTTCTTTGAACAAATGAAGAACTTGAAGTAACTTGAGATAAATCTTTGGATCTAAAATGCAAATTAAGCTCCAAAATTCAATAGAAATTTCGTTTACTGGTAAACGGTGATTGAATTGGAAAATCAAATAGCGAAGAATTTTTATATAGGTTTAAAAGGAAATCGTTAAACAAAACGTGTACAACTAATCAAAAAAAATTCAGATGGGAACAACATATGGTATTTCATTTGAAATCTCCGCTAATGTGCATTTCGCAGGTGTTGGCCCATGATCTGACAAGAAATTTTCAATTTTCGCTAAAATTTCAAACAAAAAATTTGCTAGAATTTCGAATAAAAATTGTAAACAATAGAAACGTACATCTGAAGCAGCCCTTTGCGACTGAAGTTAAAATGTCACCCCTAGTTGCAAAATTGCGGTTACAAATCGGTTTTATGATGGTCGCCGTATGACCGCTCGAAAAAAACCCGGTTTTAAATTGATTACTTTGTGACAAATCGGTTGCATATCGGTTACTTCGAGAGCAGTCGGAAAGTTGTTGTTGTTTTTCGTTGTTTCTTTTATGTCTGTTTATATTTCAACTACAAACCGTCCATATGTCAGTTTGTCAGTCTGTCCGTGAACAAAAGGTTTGTGCTCGAGACTTTAAAATTTTTTACAGTTATGTTTCTCGTAAATGGCTAGGCTGAGTTCTTGAACGGGCAAAATTGGACCATTCCTTCACCCTCCCCCATACAAACGAAACAGTTTTTTGCATTTTTTTTCGAAAACGGTGAGTCTTATTGAAAAATTTATTAAGGTAAAATGTATTTAGAATAGGATTTTACATAACTTATCCATACATCAAAATTCAATCGTACCACTGCTTCCCCCCTCCTCCTTACAAATAAAATACTTTTTTCCTGTTTTCTCGAAAACTGTTCATTGTATCGAAAAATTTAGAAAGACGAAATCTATTTAGAATATGATTTTGCATAACTTCTCTGTACATTAAAATCCAATTAGGTCACTCCTTCCCCCCTCCGCCATACGAATTGAATACTTTTTTTCTGTTTTCTCGCAAACGGTGAGTCGTATTGAAAAATTTATAAAGGAATATGATTTTACATAATCGTTACATACATCAAAATTCAATCGGACCACCCCTTTCCCCCTCTCCTATAGAAACGGATTTTTTTAAATAAACATTTTGTCTGTCATCATATAGAGTATCTTGTCTATAAAGACATTACCAACCATTTTAATTCATTACAACATGGATTTTTTTCCAATTCAGCTATTAACAACTAGTGATCACTTGAGAAGATAAATTTTTTACTAGAACTTTTGTTAACTCATCTCAATAATTCGATACCTGCTTGAATCCCCACAACAAAATCATTAGAAATCTGTTTGCCAAGCACTAGACCCAAATAGGTTTCTTGGCAAGAAATGGACCTCAATCGATTCAGTTTGCGTTGAAACACCTACGGATCAAGATGAAGTTATATTTCTTACTAGCGATCGTGGCTGCAGTTTGCATTCAAGCTTCGGTATCCCAGAAACAGAATAAAAGGCCTCGTCATCTTATTGTCACGATTCCAGAACTTGGAAAAGTCAAAGGAAAACGGATTGAGTCAGCATGGACTGGCAAAAGGATATTTCAATTCGTTGATGTCAAATATGGTGAAACGACTGGAGGAGAAGGACGATTTAAGGTGAAAATGAAATAAAAAATTTGGCGTAAAAAATCTTCATCTAATTTTAAAAAAAATCTAAACAGGCTCCAGTTCCAGCGAAACCCTGGGAAGGTGTGATGAATGCGTTCAGTCAGCGGCGCGGATGTCCATCTCTACAGGATATCAATCGAATTAAGAAAACCGAAGTTAAACACGACGTAGAGGATTGCCTTTCATTGACCGTTAATACTAAAAACGTAAAAAAAAAATTGAAAAACCCCTTAATTTCATTAGAATCTCTTTTAACGCATATTAAATCTCCAGCTTAGCCAAAGCAATCCAGTAATGGTTTATATCCATGGTGAATTCCTGTACGAAGGATCAAGCATCGAAGCTACGCCTGAATATCTATTGGAAAAAGATGTCGTATTGGTCGCTATAAGATATCGTCTTGCTCCATTTGGTTTCATATCAACAAAAACTAAGGAAATACCCGGAAACGCTGGTGTTCTGGATGTAATCCTGGGGCTCAAATGGATCCAGAAGAACATTCAGTATTTCGGTGGAGATCCCAAGCGAGTTACGCTATTTGGACAAGTTGCTGGCTCTGCTATTGCGAATTTACTAACCATGAGTCCACTTGTATGCCATTTTCAAATCGAAATATGTAATTGGAAAACTTGATTAATTTTCGTGCAAAAAAAAATTTCAGGCTGACGAAACTCTCTTCCATCGCGTCATTTATCAATCAGGATCGGCACAAACTCCTGCCTTCATCACCGACAATCCTATGCCGTATGCCAGGGATATCGCCTCAAACTTGGAAGGATGTTCACTGCAATCTAAAGTTGAGGAAGTTAACAATTGCTTACTGAAGGCGAATGTTACCAATTTGTTAGCCGCATTTAGCAAACATGGAATTATAAATGCTGATAAAGGAATCGGACATTATGGTGGAATTCAGTTTACAATTGGGGGACCATCGGGAGTACTTCCTGATCATCCATCTCAGTTGATCGAAGACAAGAAAATCAGATACGTTCCGACAATGGGTGGTTCCACTAAAAATGCTGGATCATTCATTCTTAAAGGTGAGTTAAAACAATTTTTTTGTTCATAAAAAAAATTGAAAAATTTGAAAATTTGCCCAGAAATATTCGAGGATAACTTCAATGAAAAAATCCCGGACTCCAAATTCAATGGATCTACTTATATCGATTACGTAATTGCTCAGACAAATGGCGTCGATGAAGATGGTGCTTGGAAATCATTTGCGCTCAGTGACTTTTTCGAAAAGGACGAAATTAGTAATGGAACCTTTAAAATTATGATCCCCGGATTAATTGATGTAAGTGAATAATATGTTTTTTTTAAAGACCATAAGTTTTTAAAGCTTTTTTTTCAAAAGCTTCACTAATGAACTTTAAAGCGACTGATAAAGCTTTAACCGTCGGGCCTACTTTTTTAAACATTACTGCTCTAATATATATTTTTTTGTACCTTTTTGATGAAACCTCCTTTACGAGTTTGTTTTTTTTTTTTTGCTTTCTTCTAGTTATGTGGCACAATACCTTTTAAAAACCCCCTTCTACTCGCCATGCAAGCCAATGCAGAGAAAATGCCGAACCAAACATTTTTATACTCGTTTAACTACGAAGGGCAATACAATCGATATTTATCGGAAGAGGAAATGGACGATGGAGTACTGCCATTCGAATTGGGTGTAACGTTAACAGATGATAATCTCTATCTATTCCCATGGCCAGACCACGGAGCCTACCTCAACAGTCGGGACTCAAAGGTTGCGAAATTGATGGTAGCTCTTTTCACATCCTTCGCCACCGATGGAAATCCTCGTGGAGAAGGTTTGAAAAAATTCCCTCCAATGACGGAGGCCACTGGACCCTATTTAAGAATTGATTCGACCCTTTCAATTCGTAAGAGCTTCACGTATGAATACACAATCACCGCTCGGGAAGCTAGAAAAGGATTATCCTTAGTGTTGGAAGATATAAATCTGTTCGAGGATGCGGAAGATAAAGTTGAGAATTTAAAGGTTGAAGAAAACGAAACAAGCTAAGTATGGGATGAACGAAGATCCTAAAATGATTTTCATCGTATGAAATTAAAAACAAAAGTTTTATATTCCACAAATCATTGGTATTTATTATTTTAAGTTATAATGACATCATCATTAAATTATTTTACATTTTTTTTTATACTTTTTTGGAGCCTATGTGGCAATGAAACAAATGCCTACAATAAATAAATTTAAAAACAAAAAGTTGTCTTAATAATTTTTATGTGAAAAAATATGATAGCCAAAAAACAGGCATCGTGCACGGGCATCGTGCATGGGTATCGTGCATGGGCATCGTGCACGGGCATTTTTTTTCCTTTGTGGTACAATTTAGTACAATTTTAGTACAATTTAGTACAAGTACAATTTTTTTCCTTTGTGGTACAATTTAGTACAATTATTCTACGAAAAAAAATTTCTTCCGAAACCAAAAAATATTTTTTTTTTCGATTTTTGAGAAAACTGTACTAGTACACTTTTTTTTCTTTGCGGTACAATTTAGTACAATTTTAGTACAATTATTCTGCAGAAACATTTTTACCTTCCGAAACCAGACTGCCGATTTCTCGCGAAAAATCGTTTTTTTTTTCGATTTCCGAGGAACCTGAACGAGTACAATTTTTTTCCTTTGTGGTACAGTTTAGTACAATTTTAGTACAATTATTCTACGAAAAAAAATTTCTTCCGAAACCAAAAAATATTTTTTTTTCGATTTTTGAGAAAACTGTACTAGTACACTTTTTTTTCTTTGCGGTACAATTTTGTACAATTATTCTGCTGAAACATTTTTTCCTTCCGAAACAAGACTGCCGATTTCTCGCGAAAAATCGTTTTTTTCGATTTTTTTCAATTTCCGAGGAACCTGAACGAGTACAATTTTTTTCCTTTGTGGTACAATTTAGTACAATTATTCTACGAAAAAAAATTTCTTCCGAAACCAAAATAATATTTTTTTTTCGATTTTTGAGAAAACTGTACTAGTACAATTTTTTTTCTTTGCGGTACAATTTAGTACAATTTTAGTACAATTATTCCGTACAATTTTAGTACAATGGCATCGTGAACGGGCATCGTGCACGGGCATCGTGCATGGGGCTCGTGCATGGGCATTTTTTTCCTTTGTGGTACATTTTAGTACAATTTAGTACAAGTACATTTTTTTTCCTTTGTGGTACAATTTAGTACAATTTTAGTACAATTATTCTACGAAAAAAAATTTCTTCCGAAACCAAAAAATATTTTTTTTTCGATTTTTGAGAAAACTGTACTAGTACACTTTTTTTTCTTTGCGGTACAATTTAGTACAATTTTAGTACAATTATTCTGCATCAAAAAAAAATTCTTCCGAAAACACTGCCGGCTGGTCTTTTTTCAATTTTTAATTTCTGTCGAATCCTTTCGAGTACAATTTTTTTAAAATGCAGTACAATTTAGTACAATTTTAGTACAATTTTTTCATGAAAATTTTATTTCCAGTTTCCGCACTTTGCAAGCCAAGTTCACATAGGTGTGCACGGGCATCGTGCACGATGCCCAACATATCTTTGTCCTTTTTCAAATAATCGAAAAACTCCAAACAGCTGAGATTTATATAATTTTTGGTGAAAAGAATCGATTTATTAGTTTAACTTGTAAACGAGTCTTTTCAGTCGTCCAAATTTTATTGATCGCCGAGAAAACACGTTCGACTGGTGCTGATGTTCATGGCAGAGAGAACGCGTGTTCGACAATAGCCGAAAACTCGAAAAATTGCGTTTCTTTCATAAATAGATCTTGGAAAAAAGGTGGATTTTTCAGGGGGATGTGGGGGATAGCCAAGTCCGAAAAGGGATCATCCCCCTCAAACTATGGTAGAACCATTTACGATTGGATGAATTATAAACTTCGTCAAACCCGAAAATTTATTAAATGAGCTGAATGTTTTCAAATTTTTAAAAACATTTTTGAGCAGGTTTTTTTTACAACTACAAAAAAGATTTTTTTTTTCGGTTTAAGAAAATTCCTTGTACACAACTCTTAAGGATTAAAATACACAAAAGGAATTCCGACTGTTTTAGCAGGACTTGTTTATTTGAAGATAGCTTTTGTGCAAAATTATCTTACCGTCTAAAAAAAGCGTTTCAAAATCTGGAATGTAAAAAATTTAAAAAAAAAACCGTTTCAAAATCTGGAGTATCAAAGAGATGTTAGTTTATACTTTTCACAACGTTTTTGAAACATTTTTTTATATATTTTTTACGAATTTTTTTTCACTTTTCATGAGCTTTTTGGTATTTTGAGCTTTTTTCATGGAAAGCAAAATAATTTTTTTAAAATTTTTCGGAAACTGCACTATTATGAAGACTTCATATAACCTTTTAGCGGTTTTTACGTATCTTTAACGGTTCTCGAGATATTTGAACGAATATTATTTTTTGCACATTTTCTTCGAAACTAAATATTGCATAGGAAAGTTTTGTGTAATATTTTTATACATATCATATAGTTTTTATAAATATATTGTCATTTTGGTTTTAGTTAAATTTTATTTAAGTTTTAGTGAAATGTCATTTAAGTGTTCTAAAATACGTCCGGTCGGTTACAACGGCTGCGGTTCACACTCTTTCATCTACCTGTCGACTCCCCTCCTCTCATTCTCCCTTCATTAGGCCTCGCTGCCATCATTGCCAGCGTGACAATATAATTTAATTATATTTTATGTTATTAGGGTTATTGGTCAAATAAAACAATTTTTCATGTCAATAAATGTTTCATTTATTATCGACGGATCGTCCGTTTTCACAAGACGTCTTCAGGATAATTTTGAATATTCTGGACACTCTTTTCAAAAAAAACAACAAATTTAATTTTTTAATACAAAATAAATAAATTAACACATAACAAATAAATATATATTTTGCTAGGGACGGAACTAGTAGTAGATTTAATAAATCGTTTGTAATGCATCGAACCAATCATCGTACACAAAAATGAACTGCACCAGGATGTTTAAGATGACAAAAGATTTTGATTTCCGCGTGTTCGTCCATCTGTCCGTCCGTAAACACATCACTTTCGAAAGAAAACGATTAGTCATATTGAAAAAATTATAAAGATAAAATGTGTTCCGAATAGGATTTTACAAAACTCATTCATACATCAATATCCAATCGGACCACTGCCCCCCGCCCCTCCCCTCCCCTGCCATACGAATGGAATACTTTATTTCTGTTTCCTCGAAAACTGTGCATCGTACCGAAAAACTTATAAAAACAAAATATATTTAGAATATAATTTTACATAATCGTTCCATACATCAAAATCCAATAGGTTCACCCCTTTCTACCTCTCCTATACAAATGGATTTTTTAAAATAAACATTTTGCCTGTCATCATTAAGAATAACTGACGATTGGCCCCTGGCAATTGTATCTTTTCTTGTGTTTTTCTTCATTTTGAGACATAAAAAATTACTATTATATCTCTTTAAACTATTTTGAACTTTTTATTGCATTTTACAAAGAATTCAAAAAAACCAATAGAGATTGCATAATATAATTTTAATAATACTGTTGTTGGCATGTGTAGATTTCGTTATTATTTAGTTTTTGTTAATTAGACATAATCAAAATTCTAAAAAAAACTTTTCAACAATATTCGGTTAATACACAAAGGTAGATTTTTTTCACAACTGATCAATCGATAAACTAGAATCTTATGCTTTATATTATGCTACTGTAGATTTAGTGGTCAGGCCATTGAACTTTAAATCAGCAGGTCATTAACATAACGAAAAGCATCACAGGTCTTGGATAAAATTACTACTTTTTATGTTGACAAAAATGACGATCAGGTTATGTCGCCAATGATATTAATATTGATGCGACAGTATTAGTGCGGTTGAGAATTATTTTATACTAATATTAATATCAATTTAGCATTAATAACATCATCCCCATTTCGCCTTTTTGGATTTGCATTTGAAAAGCCGGTTAACCCAAAAGAGAATATTCAAGGTCTAGGACCGATCATCATTGAAAAGATGCTTCAATCTTTAGGCGTTTAGTAATGAATAGGAATTTCTAGCGTTAACATGGAATTCGCTAGTTTTAATAAAGTTTTTGCAATAGTTTTAATTGCTTCAATTACATCGGCTAAGGAAAATACGGGAGATCCAGAATATCCTATCGTTCATTTACCTGAATTAGGAACATTGCAGGGAACTACCATCACCTCCGCTTGGACCCAGAGGAAAATTTATCATTTTGTGGACGTCAGATATGGAGAAGCACCAAGTGGCCCAAATCGATTCAAGGTATTCTAATCACTTTATTCATTTTTTTTTTAAAAATCATCACTCAGTAAAACATTCTACCTAGGAACCAATTCCGGTTAAACCATGGAACGGAACAATCGATGTTACTCAAGATGGTATCGGATGTCCTTCTGTGTTTTCTCTTAGTGAATTCGCTGAATATTCCCCTATCGCCGATCTAGAGGACTGCCTATCATTGACCATCAGTACAACAAATGTTTGTGTCCAAACGTTAAGTGTAATTAAAAATATTTACAAAAATGAAAATTACAGCTCACTGCTAAACAACCAGTAATGGTTTACATCCACGGTGAATACCTATACGAGGGCAACAATTTAGAAGGTAATCCAAGGTATTTACTCGAAAAGGACATTATTTTGGTCGTGCCACAATATCGCCTTGGTCCTTTCGGTTTTCTATCAACACAGACCCCAGAAATTCCCGGAAACGCTGGCGTCCTGGATATAGTATTAGCTCTCCAATGGATTCAACAATTCATCCAAAATTTTGGCGGTGATCCGGATCGAGTGACGGTCTTTGGGCAAGTTGGCGGGGCTGCAATCGCGCACCTACTAACTTTTAGTCCGGCGGTGATTTTATAATATTTTTTTTATTGATCAAATTTTAAAGCACAGAATGTTTAGGTACCATCTGGTCTCCTACATCAAGTCATTTATCATTCAGGATCGGCTATGAGTCCAATCTTCTTTACCAAAAATCCAACAGTTTATGCTTTGGACATTGCAGGGAGAGGGGGTTGCACAAATTCTACTGAAATCGAAGAAATCAACAAATGTCTAATGTCTTTAAGCAGTATTCAATTACTAGAAGCATTTAAAAGTCACGCAGTGAGTGAAAGAATTAATATTAACACAAGCCGAAAATTAGTGTGACGTATTTTATATTGGCAAAATATTTTTTATACCTGTATGGTGAAACCAAAGGGTATACTAACATTGCCTTACCGTTTGTAACGCCAAGATCCCGTCATCACACACAAAAATGAATTACACCGGTGTGTTTAGAATGATAAAAATAATTAATTTCTGCATGTCCGTCCGTCCGTCCGTTCGTCCGTCCGTCCGTCTGCCTGTCCGGCCGTCCGTCTGTCTGTCTGTGGCGCGGATTGCGGGCGCACGGATTGAGCTAGAGACTTGATATTTTGCGCAGATTCGTTTTTCGTAAAATGCGAGGCTAAGGGGCCTATTGCGGTTATCGATATCTATTCGATCGACCATCGTTGGCCGGAACGATCGAAAAACAATTTGGTATTGCGTAAGGTTCATCGTTCAAGAAATCGCTATTGTGAATTTTTTAGTGTTTGACGTTTGGGAATTCACATTGTTGAAGTTATTTCAATGTTTAAAAATGACTTCAACGCAGAAAATACAATATTGAGCTCCCTTAAAACATAGAGGTGGATGACAATCGCGATATGAGCGAAATTACACCAGAAGACGGTTTTACAAACCAACGTCAAGGCGAAAATATTAAACACCGAATGTTGAGTTCTTTGAATTGACCAATATTTCAAATCTATGTGAATAAACAGTTTTTAAGTTCATTATTTATTTAAATTATTTTTATACCACTTTGGTCTTATTTATCTTCATTTTTTCAACCAATTTTTTTATTGGATTTTTGATCGAGGTTTTGATCAAGATATTCCTCATTAATAATTTCCTAATGTGTACAAATACTTCCATTTTATTATTAGCCTCTAATTTTGATAAAAAAAAGTAATTGCAATACTTCACCGATCGCTAACTTGACATAAACTTCACCGAACGATCAAACAAATGTCATCGTTCCCAACTGAACGATTTTATCGTTCACGAACGATAAAATCGATGATCGCAATACCGATTTTTCGATTTGACATTTCAACGATCGATTGACGAAGCTCACAATAGGGGCCTAAGTTCGTTAATGGGCAAAATTCAAAAACGCTGAATTTTATCAAAAAAGTCCAAGAACAAAAGTTATTTAGGATATGATTCTACATAAATCTCCCATACATCAAAATCCGATTGGAATAAATTTTAAAAAATCTTATTGAAAATTTTTACTTCGAAGAGGAAATTTCCGAATTTTGATACGAATATCACCATACGGGTCTCCAATGATTGCCAGATTGGCAATTATAGCTTTTGTTATGTTTTTAATCCGCCATTTCTTTTATAAACCTAACAATTGTTCAAAAAGGATTATTAGGCCTAATTTTTTTTCAATACATTGTTTTTAAAAGAACTTTCTTTTTACAGCAAGAATTGGCAATAGAAGGAATTGGACATTTCGGTGGAATGCAATTCACGATCGGAGGACCCAGTGAAGTTCTACCTTTGCCACCTGCAATGATTTTGGTCAGTCACGTGAACTTCTCAATTCCAACCATGGGTGGAGCCCCGAAAAATGCCGGTACTAGAAGTTTGAAAGGTGAGCCAAATTTTTTCTCATTCTACAAAATGGTTTTTCACAATACTTTTGTAATATCAGAAATTTACGACGTTGATTTCGAGGGTCAAATACCGGATGAGATTTTAAATGGCGAGGACTATATAAACCACATTATGTCCCAAACTTTAGGACTAGATGAAAATGGAGCATTGACGAATTACGTAACCAAAGAGCTTTTTACGACCGCGGTGCTTAAGAACGGGACATTTAAAATTATGCTGCCTGGACTGATTGACGTAAAAAATGATTTTTTTAAATACGAGAACGAGCTGAAAAGTAATCGGCCTTGGCAAGAAAATACGGTATTTCTTGGTAAAACTGATTTAATTCTCAACATAGTTTCCTTTTATCGTCCAACGATGCTCCAATTTTTTGATACCCTCCGAATAATACGATTTCTCGAAGGCCACAACATATACCTCTGTTTAGACGATGACCTTCTCCTTCAACCCGAATTTCTTACCACTGGGCGATTTCTTCAAGTTTGGAAATAGATAATAGTCGAAAAGGGCTAAATCTGGACAATATGGTGGAAGGTAAAGAAATTCGTCGAGCAATTCATGAAATTTTTACTATTGCGACTGCGGACTTGTGCACTTGTGCGTTGTTCTGGTGGAATAGCACTTTTCTAAACGAAATCCGGCCGTTTCCTCTTCAAATAAGCGTCGAATCGACCCAACAGATCTGGATAATATACGCCGGTGATTGTTTTGCATTCATATGTAATCGATGTGGATGATATCGTGCATATCCCAAAAAATTGTGGCCATGACCTTGTTTGCCGACAAACCCACCTCGGCTTTCTTCGGATTAGATTCACCAGGAAAAGTCCACTATTTCGACTGCCTCTTGGTCTCTGGTGTGTTGTGATGGATCCATGTTTCGTCCACGGATACGAAACGGTGCTAAAAGTCCTTCTTATCGCGGTTGCGCATCGCCAAAGCCTGCTTTGAACTTATCACAAGGTCGCGCTTATTGTCAACAGAAAGCAAACGCGGCACCCATTTGGCAGCGAGCTTCCTCATTCCCAAATCTTCATACAATATATTCTGCAGTCGTTGACGTGAAATGCCCACATTCTCAGAAATCTCGCGCACCTTCACTCGCCGATCGTCAATACGATTATTTCTTGTGTGGTGACCTCTTTTGGACGTTCAGGCCTTTCATCAAAATTGCTGGTACGACCGCGTTTAAATTCAGCTTGCCAAAATATTATTCTTGACAGAGTACCCATAAACATTATTCAATTCGGTGTTGATCTCATCGTTAGTTTTCTTTTTTTTTTAAATCACTTTTCTTTAAAAATCAGTGATAAAAATCACTGTATTCATTTTTGTAGAAATGCAAAAGTTGTTCGCTTTCAATGACAGCCAAACACAAACTAAATGACGCAGGTGACTGAAAATTTTATAGAAGTTCTTTGACGGATAGTGATTACAAAAAAAACATTTTTTTAATACTGGTGGCGCTATATCTTGCCTAGGCCGATTACTTTTTAGCCCGCCCTCGTATTTGACTTACAGCCGTTGTAATTTTTTTGAAAATATTTTTTGCAGCTCGCAGGATCACTAGTTCATAAAAGTTCAGTTCTTTATGCTCTCCGCCGAAATGCCAGATATTTGCCAGAAAAAACATTTTTATACTCATTTGACTACAAAGGAGAATTCAACCGATATCCCGATTTTGATGACGACTTCGATATTGCGACGCCATTCACAGCGGGAGTTTCTCTAACTGATGAGAATATTTATTTATTTCCATATCCCACGCACGTCTGCAACTTAAATCCAGTTGACAGATTTATAGCAGAAGCAATGGTTGAACTATGGACCAATTTTGCAACAAATGGAGTACCATCCGTTCCCGGGGAGTTGGAATGGCCACCCATGACTGGAATAAATGGACCCTATATGAAAATTGACTACAGTTTGAGTGTTGGTGAGGATTACTTCCATGAATTCACAGCAACTGTAAATGACGAACGTGTCGGTTTAAGTCTGGTGCGAGATGAAATTTTCTAATTTATCTGTAAAAAGTACAAATTATATACAATCTTATAAAGATATCTAACGTATTTATGGGTGTTTGCTTAAATTTGGATCAATTTCGATATTTTACAGAAAAATAAAGAATTTTTGCTAAGAATCAGATCATCCTTACAGAACTCTGTATAATTCTATGAGAACAAATCATAAGGACTAAAGTTTTATTTCATAATAAAGTAAAATATTCTCTATGTGCCAGACCAAAGGAATATTTTCGCTTGCCATGAGAAGCGACTTTAGTCCTTATGTCTAAACTTTTTCAAAATTGCTGAATAGTTAAAGATACCACCTGTTTTAAAGTACAATTGAACACAAATGATATGTATTTTCAAGTTTTTTTTTATAACAATTACAATTACTTATTGTTAGTTAAAATATTTAATCAATTAATAAACTTCTTTCACGAAGTTCATCATATCCAGTAATTGTGAGCTCATCAACGAAATTGTGTCCGACTGTGATTTCCTTATCGATTTTTAAATATGGACCGGTAGGTTTCCTCATCGGTGGCCAATAAATACCTCTCGTCAACGGTACACCAGTGGTGGCGAAAGACGTAAACAAATCAACTAAAACCTCGCTAATCCTCCGATCGTCGTCGTATTCGAAATCTAGCTCCCTAAACGGAAACAGATATAAAGTCTCATCACCGTATGAAACACCGAATTCAAATCCAATTTTATGATCTGGTGGGTGGTATTTATGATGAGTTCCCTTGTAATCGAACGAGTATAGGAAAGTCTTTTCCGGAAGTCGTCTATTGTTGTATTGAAGAGCGACATATAAAGGACTTTTGTTGTTTATAGCTCCGACAAGCTGAAAATAAATCAATTTTTAACATTATTCGAAAAAAAGACCATCTCATAGTCGTCTACATCAATTAATCCCGGTGTTAAAGCTGATAAGTTACCATCCTTGAAAGTATCAGGATCGAAGCATGCATACTCAGCAAATCGTAGCCAATAATCAAATTCGTCTGGGTCAATGTAACATTCCAGCAAGACTTTCTTAACAATTTCCTCTGGAGATGAATGATTTCGTTCGTATAATTGAAGATCTTCATAAAATTCTGAAAAAAATAAAACAAAATTAGATTAAAATTTAAGTAAACGAAATTTTGCATAATGACTTAGTCGATGGTGTTCTGTATGTCATAATTAAGCCAATGATAACGTTTCGTTAAAATCGGTTTAGCAGGTTTTAACCAAAACGGCGCTTCTCTTACTAATGTTCATATATTAAAACATATATGGTATTTACCGGCCCTCAATTTCTAAAAAAAAAATTATGAAAACGCAATTTGGTGTACTTGGAAGTTTTGATAAACCAATTAGAAAGAAAAAGGTTTGTCGCAATTTTTGTTTGTGATAATCTAGGTAAAATGGATATCTTAGTTCTTCGATATGCAACAAAAATTGTTCAGCAGCAAAAATTTCAATCAAGCAAATGCATATATGCAGAAAGTATTGAAAAAAATTGCGCCGCAGGCGAACATTTTTAAGTGTCAAGGTCAAATACACCCTGATCTAACAGTTGCCAGGGAATCGCATCTTCATGATTTGTCCTTTGTGAGTTCCAAATGTAACGAAGTAACTTCTAAATGTTTCAAGTGCCAGGGATGAAAAAGCGGTGGCCTAGGTCCCATCTTCTAGAAAATTGTTACGGCCCTCTAACAATAACGTTAGCATTAAGCAAAAATTAGCATTAAGAGATTTTAATGGGGATACGATTGATAGCAAAGATTGGGTAAATAAAGATAAGAATCCTAGAACAAATGTTGAAGTACCAAAAAAATCCGACAGTGGAAATGCCTTGCAAAACAATGATCTTCCTTTATATTTTGGCTCACAACTGTCAAAAAAATCAATAATTATACCCGTATGGTGAAACCAAAGGGTATATTAACTTTGCCTTTCCGTTTGTAACGCCAAGATCCCGTTATCACACAAAAAAATGAATTAAACCAGTGTGTTTAGAATAATAAAAAAAGTTGAATTGAGCATGTCCGTCCGTCCGTCTGTCCGTCTGTCCGTCTGTCCGTCTGTCCGTCTGTCCGTCTGTCTGTCCGTCCGTCTGTCCGTTCGTCTGTCCGTCCGTCTGTGGCGCGGATTGCAGGCGCACGGATTGAGCTAGAGACTTGCAATTTCGCGCAGATTCGTTTTTCGTAAGATGCGAGGCTAAGTTCGTTAATGGGCAAAAATGGACCATTAGGAGGGGGGGGGGGGGGGGGTACCCCCCCATACGAACGAAAACGTTTTTTCTGAATATCTCAAAAACGGTGCATCTTATCAAAAAACTGCAAGAACAAAAGTTATTTAGGATATGATTTTACATAAAACTCCCATACATGAAAATCCGATTGGAATAAATTTTAAAAAATCTTATTGGAAAGTTAGACTTCAAAGTGGAGTTTTGGTACAACTGCTCGAATTTTGATACGAATATCACCATACGGGTCTCCAATGATTGCCAGATTGGCAATTATAGCTTTTGTTATGTTTTATATATAGAGCATGTGTAACTTATGTAGCTATAGTAGTATAAAAATGGTTACCAGCTAAAAATTTTGTTCCCACATTTTTATCAGTTCCACCTAAGGTTGGGTAATCCTTATACAAATTACTCTCAATGATTTCTAAAGGTGTTTGTCTCCAGAAACCACTCGGCGATCCAATTGTTAATAAGCCGTCATCAGAGTCGTGCTAGAATGCAAAATTCAGTTGTAAAAAAAAATCGATATCATTTCTAAATATGATAAGAAGTTCTTTTAAAAGTCGAATTTAATTTTAGCAATTCTTGTTTTATGAAACTATTTCCTACGAGAATTTTAGTAATTGTTACGTATCGGCCACCAAAAGTATATCAAAAAAAGTGGCAAATACTTGCCATACGCCAAAAATGGTAGTAGAATTTATCATAAATGAAAGTCTTTATATAAAAATCACTACCCTAACTTCAGCATACAATTCCAAAATCGTCCTCGTACTCAGGGGCATCAGGCAATTTGTAATATCACGTGGCGAAATATGGCCACTGCAACCAGCCTTTTCGGCTAGTAAGCTGGCCTCCATCACTGGATCCTCCTCACGGAAAAATCTCGGCGTTAGTGCAGATCCAGAAAGATAAATTACTTGATGAAAATAGCCATCTTGAATCTAAAATACAACCACTTTAAAATAAATTGCTACAAAAACGCATATAGGGTTCCTCACATTTTTCGACAAAGTCAGTCCGTGAATCATTGCAGCACCTCCGTATTGCCCCATCAAAGTAACTCTAGTTGGGTCTCCTCCAAAATCTGCAATATGCAATTGAATCCATTCCAAAGCAAGCAAAATATCCGAGATGGCGGCATTTCCTGGAATATCCGTAGATCTCGCGGATAAAAAGCCAAACGGACCAACACGATAATTTGGCGCTGCTAATACTACGTCCTTTTCCAGTAGGAAACGAGGATCAGCTTCCTTATTGTTGCCATCTGTTAAATCATTTCCATGGATATAAACAATCACCGGGAAGTTCTCTGCAACCTTAGGAATTTCATTTGATTCACAGTCTTTTTTTTAATTTTTGAATTTCAACTTACATTTTTTGTATTTATGGTAATTGATAGGCATTCCTCATCTAAACCATCATTTTGCAATCTAAATGAGTTTGCAGGTTGTGGGCAATCTCGATGTGCCACACTACCGTCATGAGTGATATTCCATGGACCTGCTGGATATGCTGGCTAAAAGTACGAAATACAGAAATTTGCATATAACCAAAATTTTGATATTAAAAATATGTATGCTTAAAATATAATGAAGTGGTGTTTTCCTTTAAAATTGGGCTACTTTTCACAATTTAATGTCGACACTACACGTTTGCCGAATGTACGAGAATCACGGCGAACGCGAGAATGCCCAAGAAACCAAAAATGATCACATGTCGGTTGCACGACGGTCACACAACTTAAATTGAAAAATATATGGGGTTACAAATTGGTTGCTGCGATTTCACAGCAACGTTTCTGCAACATTTTTGCAACCACTTTTGCACAGTATTTTTGTAATTATTGCTACTGATTCAAAATTTGCGTTTCTCGTAAATGGCTAGGCTTGAACGGGCAAAATTGGACCATTCCTTTCCCCTCCCCCAAACAAACAAAACAGTTTTTTACAATTTTCTCGAAAACGGTGTGTCATATTGAAATTTGTAAAGGTAAAATGTGTTTAGCATAGGAGTTTACATAACCTATCCATACATCAAAATCCAATCGGACTACTGCTTCCCTTCCCCCAAAACAATGGGATACTTTTTTTCTATTTTCTCGAAAACGGTGAGTCGTATTGAAAAATTTATTAAGGTAAAATCTGTTTAGAATATGATTTTACATAACTTATCCATACATCACAATCCAATCGAACCACCCTTTTCCCCCTCTCCTATACAAATTGATGTTTTTAAACAAACATTTTGTCTGTCATCATATAGAATATCTGACGATTGGGCCCTAGCAATCGTAATTTTTCTTTTGTTTTTCTAGTGCTGATAACTACAGTTTCTCATTATCACTTCAATATTAAACAGTAACAGATCTTATAAATTGTTTTATTTACAAAGTTATCTGCTAGTTTTTAACAACAATCTAAAATTTTTGAATGAAGTTTTTTTTCACGTCCAAAACTTTACAAAAGAAACACTAATTCTATCTTAATTTTACCATTCATTTTACAAATTGTGTCAAGCCTTCTATTATGAATTCAATTTTATCAGTGATTTATAGCCACTTATGTACGAAAGAAACTGATTTCGAACATCACAAAAAAAAAGTTGAACGGATAACCTCGGATCTTTATTGAATTCTTCCATAAATCTCCAAAACGGAACACATAAGATTAGCACGAAAATCACATAATTGTTATCACAAATTAATCCAATATTGCCTTTTAAAATGATTTCAATATAATATAGGCAACTGAAATTTTTAATTCTTTGCATTTTTTTATATAAATATACACCAAGCATATTATTTATTTTTCAAAGTTTTTAGATAATAATCTAATAAAAGAAAAAAAACTCACTATTTCACACTTTCACATTTTTTACCTTGAATCTTCCTTTTTCTGCTAATTTCCCATACGGTATATCCACAAAATGATAAATCTGTGTTCGGGAACGAAATGTTTTGAAATTTAAACTTGCCCTAACCATGCCAAGATTGTTAATATTAACATATTCGTTTCCACTGCTATCATTTATTAAATTATAGAATACAATTGAAAATATCCAAAATCCAAAACACTTCATCTTTAGTTAAAGGCCCAGAGAAATAAACGAATGGTTTTATTTATAGTTAGCCGCTTTTATACTGCCATATTGACCTGCCGAAAAAAGGTTATCGGATTTTACTCAAATCTTTTTCAGAATTTTGAGAAATTTTTCTTAAACGAAAATTCATTACTGGTGAATTACAATGTGAAGTTTATTTCCATTACTTATGCGTTAAAAACTAGTAAATATTTTTCAAATTAGTAAATATTTTTTTATTAGTAAAGAGTAGCAGACCCTTCGTTGCCAGCTTAAACATTTTTGTATGCATTTTAGAATGCCATAAAACCATAAATAATTTAAAAACTTTTGGGAACAAACGTTGGGAAAAAAACGTTATCCTGAAAACCTCCCAAAGCCAGTTTTTGCGAGAAAAATTGGAAAAAGGACACTTGCGTTATCCTTGCAAGACCTTCCGTTTGGAATTTTAAAAATCTAACACCGGATTTGCGATCAGCGACCCCAAAAACCCCCTAATTCCGATTTTCCCGGGAAAACGGGAAAAAGGACATTTGCGTTATCCTTGCAAGACCTTCCGTTTGGAATTTTAAAAATCTAACACCGGATTCGCGGTCAGCGACCCCAAAAACCCCCTAATCCCGATTTTCCCGAGAAAAAGGATATTTGCGTTATCCTAACAGGACCTTCTGTTTCAAATTTTGAAAATCTAACATAGCTAAAAACCTGCTCCTGGCCACGCAGATCATTTTGCAAAAACCGCGTAAAAATCGGTCCAGTAGTTTTTGAGTTTTGTAATCTCAAACCAATAAACATCCATTTTTATATATATACTATAGATAATTTATATGGATGAAATTGTTTAGAATATGATTTTATATAATTCACACATCAAAATCCAGTTCGAAAATTTTCTCGAAAACAGAGAGTCGTATTGAAAAATTTATTAAGGTAAAATCTTTTTAGAATATGATTTTACATAATCTTCCATATATCAAAATCCAGTTGGACCACTCCTTTCCGCCTCTCCTGTACAAATGGATTTTTTATACTCTATATGATATATCATATAGTAGTATATTAGATTTAGTATACAATTTGTAAGGCATCGAACAAACCGTCGGACACAAAAATAAACTAAACCGAGGTGGTAGGGATAGCAAAAGATTTTGATTTCCGCATGTCCCTCCGTCTGCCTGTCGACCATAACTTTCGAAAGGATTGAGCTACAGACTTGAAATGTTGTACGGTTGCGTATGGCTAGGCTGCGTTCTTGAATGGGCAAAATTGGTCCATTCCTTCCCCTCTCCCCCATACAAAAGAAACAGTTTTTGAAATTTTCTCGAAAACGGTGAGTCATATTGAAAATTTTATAAAGATAAAATGTGTTTAGAATAGGATTTTACACTACGCATGCATACATTAAAATCCAATCGGACCACTCCTTCCCCCTCTCCTATACAAATGAATTTTTGTAAAATAAACATTTTGTCTGTCATCATATAGGATATTTGACGATTGGCCCGTGTCAATTGTAGCTTTTCTTATATAAACTGAGAGAATCACATTGTGGTACCAAAAAACTTTTTTTTTGTCAGAAGAAAAGCTTTTTTATAAGCTTCTTACAATCGTCCTATGTCTAATACTATATTTTACCAACCCTGCAACATTTATGGTGGCACAGTCCAATATGTTTAGTAACGTGCTACAATATTTATAGTGGTGCGTTACAGTGTTTATAAAAGCGAGCCATAATTTTTTAATAGAATAAAATCTTTATATTTTATGGCTTTCGAGATTGTAATATACTGTTTCTTACTTTTTACAGTTAATTTATCTACATATGTATGTATATAAAAGACAAACACAACTCATTCATCACAGTATCTCTCAAACCACTAAACCGATTGTCATGAAATTTTCCACACAGATTCGTCTCACCTCATAAGTCAAAAAAACGCTTTTACAAAATTCGGAACGAGAGGTCCTGAGAGCATAAAAAAAGGGTTTTTTGTCAAAATTTTGTTTTTTTGTTTTTTGGTGCAAAAAAAAACTTAAGCTACAAATTTCAATCGACGACGACGGGTATGCAGGCTACTAAATTATAAATTTTTCTTGCGTTATTAAATGTTGAAATTTTTTTAATTTTTCCGAGGTTGGAAACCCGCGATCCCTGGGTTTGAAGTCTGCTTGACGGACGGACGCATGGCGGACGCATGGCGGACGCATGGCGGACGCATGGCGGACGCATGGCGGACGCATGGCGGACGCATGGCGGACGCACGGACGTATGTTTCTGGTTCTACCTTAAATGTGACGGGTTTCTATCTCTCATGAATTTTTGGCACTATCGGAAACATTCTGAAAAAAGTGATACTGAGAGAATTTTTTTCAAAACTTTTCTTTCATTTATCTTACCACTCTGATTAGTGGTACGCTCTAGATGAGAATCTGATACTACTTCAGTAATGACTGGTATTAACATTGTAGTAACTGACACTCAAAATATAGATTTCTGTTCTTTCAGTGTACTGACGAATTTTATCGAAGCGATTTTTGAAAATTTCTGACTGTCTATATGCCTGTTTACTCTAATTTCTCCTAAAAAGGATTTTTCCTGCAGCGAAGTTCAATAACTCGGATTGTAGAGTTTATTGGTCAATAATTTTGGGCTGATATTTGCTTCTCTCAAAACCGAGGGAAAAATTGTTTAGCAAGTGTCACCCTCCCCCATTAAATGAAGCAGCAATGAAGCAGAATAGCACTGGCAAAGTTGACTTGTTCAAATAATCAACTTCAGTTGGCGAACTTTTTTCTCTGAGTGTATCCAAAAAAATATTTGAAAAAAAATTAAAGATATGTAAATAGATTGTAGCAGTTGAACATAAATAAAAATTATAAACTGATCAGCACGAGATTTTTCTAAATTTTTTAACTTAAAAAAACACGAACTAAAATTTATATACCCAAAGTTGTAAAATTAACTTTAAACTAATATAGCAATTCACAATCAAAATTCAATTAAAATCAAACTAAAACTAATTAATTTTAGATCCACAATCATGAAAGTTATTCAGATTAAATGTGTCGACTTTACATACTCGGACCTCCTCGACATTTCCGCTTTTTAAATTGTATCATATACTCGTAAATTAACATAATAATAATACAAATAATATTGTCTTCAATTTAACTCTATATCTACGAATTTCGTTTATGAAGCAGTCATGCATGCGTGTAACCTATAACATTTTATATACTCTTATCTTTTAAACTGACTGACTGACTTTCTGTTTAGTTTCAAAATGAGAGTTTTTTCTTGACCGTTCGATGTCTTTTGGTGATTTTCCTCGGGACAACATTAGAATAGAGGAGAAATTTCAGTCTTCTGAAAATTTTTGCTGAACGCGGATGATAATTTCGAAAACTATGAAAATATTCTTTCGGTCATTGGTGCTGGCACTGATTCTTATCGGAAGTGGAACACATTCTCAGGATTATTATGATTTTGTTATTGATCCACAGGAAGATGGAATGGAAACTGGTATTCTTGTGGATATTCCTGATTTCGGACGAGTTCAAAGTGGTGTCATGCGAACCGAGCGGACTGGCGAAGTTTTCTTCAAGTTTTTAGATTTAAATTACGCAAAATCACCAACGGGAGAGCGACGATTTCAGGTGAGAGTCTATACACTTTCTACAGGATAAATTGTGAATAACTGCGAAAATTTGAATATTTTGATTTTGCAACAGCCACCCGAGGAACTGACTCGATGGCCAGAAACTATAGATGGGTCCGTTGATAAGCTGGCGTGTCCATCTTTCACTGACTTGGAAGAAATGTCTCGCTATGAGCATGAAAACGACCTCGAGGATTGCCTGACTCTGTCGATTTACACGAAAAATGTAGGAAATATCTCATATATTTTAAAAAAATAGGATAATAAATCCTTGTTAGGTGACTACTCGATATCCTGTAATGGTTTACATCCATGGTGATTTCTTTTTTGACGGAAGTTCCATCGAAGGCGATCCTGGATATCTGTTGGAGAAGAAAATCGTTCTTGCCGCAATTCAATATCGCTTAGCACCAATTGGATTTCTCTCAACACTTTCCGAATCGATACCTGGAAATGTTGCCGTCCTTGATGTAATCGCAGGACTTAAATGGGTGCAAAAGTACATTCAGTATTTTGGTGGAGATGCCGACAGGATCACGGTCTTTGGTCAAGGATCTGGCGCTGCAATGGCACATTTGTTAACAATTTCACCCGCGGTACGCAACAAAAAAATGTTTTTGTGAATGAAAAATTTTTCTTAAAGAGTGATGAATAATGAAAACAAAGATTGAAGTGTTTGATAATTTTCGAGAAAAAAAATTTATGTGGATAGACATATAGGAAGTGATAGAGTGCTCTAATTAATGGCAGAAATTATTTTTCTGATGGTTTGGAAAAACAAGTATTTTAGGTCATTTGAAACCAGTAAATTCGTTAAAATTTGCATTATTTAATATTTTTGAACAAAGAATGAGTGTTTATCTATAAGTAAAAATACTTAAACAGTTTAAAAAGAAACATTGCCAGGGCCCAATTGTCAAATAGTCTAGGTGGCAGACCAAATGTTTACTTAAAAAAATCATTTGTATAAAAGAGGAGAAAAGGAGTGGTCCGATTGGATTTTGATGTATGGAACGGTTATGTAAAATCCTATTCTAAACACATTTTACATTTATAAATTTGTCTGTATGACTAACCGTTTTTAAGAAAATTGCAAAAAAGTGTTTCGTTTGTATAGGGACGGGGAAAGAAAGTTCCAATTTTGCCCATTCAAGAACTCAGCCTAGCCGTTTACGATAAACAAAATTTTAAGTCTCTAGATCAATCCTTTCGAAAGTTATGGTGTTCATGGACAGACCGACAGACGGACGGATATGTGGAAATCAAAATCTTTTGTCATCCCAAACATGTTGTTCATTTTTGTGTGCAATGATTAGTTCTCTAACTCTTATTGTTAACGAGTTAACTCGATTGTGTGCGCCTCTCTGTGATATAATAGTGAAAACATTTAAAAATATTGGCAAAAATTAAACAAAAAAATACTTTATCAAATTGTAATTAAGTTAATTTTCATAGGTCCCATATGGTCTTTTTCACAACGTCATACTTCAATCAGGATCAGTTTATAGCCCTTACTTTACAACTTCAGACCCAATAAAACATGCCCGAGATATTGCGAAATGGGGCCATTGTCAAACCACCACCGTACCTACAATTAATAATTGCTTAAGGCGACTTAATACGACAGCACTTTTAAGAGCATTTCAACTGCATGGGGTAAGTCCTTTTCTTTTTAATGGGTATTTTTTTGTGAATAACTAACAATTTATTTAATCAATAGTCTTTCCATTTTAAACCAAAAACAAATCTAAAAAATTTTGATTTAAGAATAAAGGTTTATTTTTGGTTCTGAAACCATCTTTTTTTACTCAATTCTAAAACAAATATGTTTAACAAATGTTTATAACCACTTTACAGCAAGAAAATGAAATTTTGGGCGTCGGTAATTTTGGAGGGTTTCAATTCACCATTGGTGATCCATTGGGAATTCTACCGGAACACCCCGTAAATTTACAGCGCCAGGCAAATATTCGCCGATATCCAATGATTGGCGGTGTACCAAGAAATGTCGGCTCATTTATTTTAACAAGTAAGTAAAAGGTTTTAAATTCTGAGCTATTGTACTCGAATTAAATCGAGAGTTGTTCAAATGAATTAGTGATTCTACTTTTTGTATAGCTTTTGTAATACCTAGAAATTTGGAATATACTTGTATATTATTATCATATTTATTATATTACTCGAATTAACTCGAGCGAACGGCATGAATCCAAGTATCGAAAAGAAATTTTAAAAATTCAAAGCGGATGTCAACTTACAGATACAGAACAATTTCATATCCTGTAAAAAAAATATAATAAATTTTTTAAAAATAAACAATTTTCAGAAATAATTCAACGCCATCCAGAAATATCTCGCTCGGATATTGTGGATACTCAGGGCGTTATAGATATTGTACTGAAGAACACAATTGGAGAAGATAAATTCGGTATAATGAAAGCCTTAGCTGTGGAGGATTTATTTACTGATCACCAAATGCGAAATAGTACTCTACAGGATTTGGCGGCTGGTCTGACTGATGTAAGAAGTGTTTTTTTAACAATGATAACTTTCAAGAATTTAATTAGTCAAGAAAAAGGATTTAATGCCTTTAAAATCCAATTTATATCGCCAGATTTAAACTTTATAGTAAAAGTCTGAAGTTTTTTCGTTAATTTAACTACTTTTTTTTGTGAAAATTACATTTTTCCAGCTATGCAGTAATGTTCTGTACAAATCACCCGTCCTTCAAGCTCTCCAAATGAATGCGAAACATCTTCCCAGGGACACATACCTCTATTCTTTTGACTACAAAGGACAGTACAATCGCTACACCTTCGATGGACACCTTCCGATAGCTTCTGGCGTCTCCTACACTGACGAAAATATTTACCTTTTTCCATTTCCAGACTATGTCACAAAACTAACAGCAGACGAGGTTAAAATAAGCGAAATTATGGTCGACTTATGGACATCTTTTGCGACCACAAGCAAACCGGAAAGTCGATGGCTTCGGGACCAGTGGCGTCCGATGGATCAAGTCACAGGACCCTATTATCGAATTCATGACGATTCAACACATGGGGAGGATTTTTCAACTGAATTCTCCGCTTCAATAATTGATTTACAACAGAAAATCGCACCGCTCAGTCATTTCCCGTATATTTAAATTTAAACCGTAATTCTAAGATTTAAAAAAAAATCATTTTAACGTTTTAGACTCATATAAATGTATGTACATAAGTGTAATAAAACTTAATCGAACTTAATTTCATATCTAATTTTTCTAACAAAAAATTAAAACTAATATCGGTCAAATCCCAATTATTCTATGAATTGATAATGAGATGCATCCAGCAATATTAAATTTATTTTGGCCAAAGATTTACTGTACCGTTTGTAACGCATCGAACCATTCCCGGACACAAAAATGAAGTGCACCAGGGAGTTTGGGACGTCAAAGACTTTTGATTTCCGCATATCCGTCCCTCTGTCTGTCCGTGAACACCATGACTTTCGAAAGCATTGAGCTAGAGACTTGAAATGTTTTACACTTGCATTTCTCGTAAATATCCAAGTTAAATTCACGCACGGTTTTTTGCAATTTTCTCGATAACAGTGAATCGAACATAAAAAAAAATTATAATAGGTAAAATGTGTTCAGAATGAAATTTTACATAGCTCATCCATACATCAAAATATAGTTGAACTACTCCTTCCCCACTCCCCCATATAAATGGAATACTTTTTTCTTATTTTCTCGAAAACGGTGCATCGTTTCGCAATAATTAAAAAGACAAAATATATTTAGAATATGATTTTACATAACCGTTTCATACATCAAAATCCAATCGGACCACCCCTACTTCCATATCCCACACAAATGCATGTTTTTGAATAAAATTTTGTTCCGAATTTAGAAATTCTAAAATCAGATTCGTGATTAGCGGCCCCGAAACCATGTTTTCGGAGAAAAAATGGGAAAGAGCGTTATCCTTGCGGGACCTTCCGTTTCGAATTATGAAATTCTAACACCAGATTCGTGAACAGAAAACCCAAAAGCCCTCCAGTGACATTTTAACTGGCAATCTTCATGGCAAAAATCTATGTTTTATAACACCAACCCTTTAGCCACCCCTCGTTTACATCCTTAGGTGGGACATTTTGAAAAACTGTTGTTTGATGAAATTTTCTATTTATTTTCACATTTTCCACAAAGAAAATTATTACCCACTACTTTTATGATGCATGAAGAAATTATCAATTTTATCTTTCAAAATCAGTCCAGTTGTATTATGTAAATTTGCAAATTCTTGTTCTGTTGTTGAAATGAAAAACTCATCTAAAAAAGAGTCTCCCAAATATGGATCAGAATTAATTTTCATATACGGTCCGTTAAAATCAGAAACTGTTGTCCACGTGGGTGCCTTCTCAGCACTTGGAATTCCGTCAATCACGAAGGATGTCCACATGTTGACCATCGTTTTCGACATTAGTAGATCCTTTCCAAATAAAGGCTTCGCATAGGTCGGGAACGGAAAAAGGTAAATATTTTCATCACGATGACAAACACCCCCTAAATATGGTGAATCTGCTTTGGAGTCACCATAACCGAATCGTGTATGTCTCCCTTTATAGTCGAAACTGTACAAAAATGTGGTTGCATTTTGTCGATTAATTTGCACCGTTTCCCAAATTGGTGACTTTACTAGAACAATACTAGCCAACTGAAAATTTTCGAAAGAATCTTGAGTTTAAATTAAAAAATAAATAAAGATCAACCCACATCAACAAATCCGGGTAAAAGTTTTGGAAAATTCCCATCCTTTAAGTCACTTTGCGAAAAAAGTCTTGTCCTTGCTAAATTTTTAATCGAACCGCTTTGATCATCAATTCCGCATTTTTGTAAAAATTCATCAATTAAATGATACGAAATGTACAACTTTTCGTGCTTATGGGGGTAATTAGCCAATGTTGCGTAAAAATCTAAAACAAGTACAAGAAATTTATCAACCTTTAGAAAGTAAATAAAAATTTTACCCATAAATACCATCGAAAGCGAACATTCCATCCTGTTTTGTAACCCCCGCCATCATTGGATATTTTTTGCTGTTTGTATCTCTTGCCAAATTTATAGGTGAGTCTGGCAAAAATCCATTGAAATCATTAATTGTTAATTTAACGCCCAGATTATCTGGCAGTTCAGATTCATTGTTGATTGACATCAAAGTTGAATTGAGAATTAAATTTTTCTGTGTTTGATTTAAGAAACACGTATTTATTTCAAAAATGTTTGTTAAATTCGAGCAGCCGAAATATTTTGCTAAATCCCTGGCATGTTGCATAGGATTTCTGTTGATAATATTGGGTGCAAGTGCAGTTCCCGATTGTAGAATAATTTGATGGAAATAATTTTCTGGTACCTAAAAAAATGATTTCAAAATTTACTGGTTTTACAAAAGAGAACACACGCCAACGCACGCCAACGCACGCTCACACATTCTGATTTTAGAATTTAAAAACGGCTCTTTTAGAATTTAAAAATAAATCACTGTACTTAACTTTCTTAAATTAGAATTTAGAGAATTTATTACCAACGGACTTAAGCTAATGGCATGAGCGATAACGGCTCCAGACGACTGCCCAACCAAAGTCACGTGATCCTTGTTTCCACCAAAATACTGAATATAATCATGAACCCATTTTAATGCTAGAACTGCATCCAGAGCTCCGACGTTTCCCGGAATCTCCCTATTTGTTGATAAGAATCCGAAAATCCCGAGCCGAAACTCGGGAACCACTAAAACGATATCCTTTTCCATTAAATAGTGAGGCGGATGGCGATTTTGAATTTGAGATTCGAAAAACATTTCTCCGCTTAGGACTACCATTACGGGAAAGTGTCCCGTCAGCTGCAATTAAAAATACGTTGTTAATTTAATATTTATTTGAATGTAGACGAAATCGTTACATTCTTGGTATAAACGGACAAATGCAAACAGTCTTCCATATCGTAATTTTCATCCTCGAGAATTCCAAACGTTCCCGAAGGACAGCCAAGTTTTTCCTCATTTGCTAGCAAGACATTCCGCCATGGTTTTTTCGGTTCTGGTGGTTTGAAACGTCTTCTTCCAGAAGTTGACTCCCCATACGGGATCGTTAGAAATTGAAAGAATTTTTGCCGCGTCCACTCGGTTTCTCCCTCGATACCTTGAACTTTGCCCAGAGCTGGGATTTCTACTACCGGAGCATCTGAATTGATTTCAGGTAGGGATATTTCATCCTCAATTGATCCCTCCACATCGAACACGTTAAGGATTTCGTCCACACGGATTTGGTTTCGAATTTCTAAATTTGGTTTTGGATCACCCAGAATTTCAACTTGAGACAATGAATTTACAAACAAAAACACACAACTGGAGACGATAAGATGGACCATCTTCGGTCAAATATAAGTTTCAACTGATTGTAAAGTCTCTCAAGTACTAAATTTCATTGATAACTTTTCCAATTCGATGACCTTTCGGATTTATTTTTGTTGTCGTTGAAGCGGTGGTTCTATTTTCGTAATTTCATAAATTTAATAAATCTCAGAAATTTTAGTATATCTTTAATGATTTAATTTAACTTTAAGAAGAAATTGCCGTTACCTAATACAAATCGTGTTTTCAAGTCAATCATTTTATCTTCTATGGTTTTTTTTTCTCCGGGATATCTTAAAAATTTGTTTTCTTCGCAAGAAAAATCTCGGGATATGAAAAAAAAACCGTGGAAAAGTATCCACTTGTATAGCGATATTCCAAGTATAATTGAGATGAAATGTATTATGAAGAAATCGGCCAAAAGATATTCATTTGAAATTATATTCGAATAGAGTATTAAAAACGAATTGTTAAAAACTCATTTAAAAATTCCCGGTCAAACAACTGAATGAATATAAGGAAAAGCTTTCAAATCAGTGTTGCCAGAATACTCAACTTTAGTTCAAGTGAGTTCTGTTTTTACCTCAGAGAACTCTGGTTAGAGAGCCTGTATTAGAGTGGCAAATCAGAAATCTTAATGCTAGACATTTTTTTAAGAAATAGGTAAGAATTAATAATGTTATTTTTAGCCCATTACAAATTGGACGTCAAAAGCAGTAATAGCAAAACGTTTTGATTGGATGAAAATCGACGCACATGCAGTGAAAAAAATGTTGCAGCTCCGTTCATCACAAATACTAATTTTACTGATAGGGGGCGAAATGTGAACGGGTGATAGGGGGCGAAAAACTTGTTCTAACAGCACTAGAAAGCACTTAAGATGCACTAAATTGTCTATGGATTGACGCCTGCTAAAACTTCGGGATTGGAGTTGATATAATTGAAAATGAGTTTACAAACAGACCTTTGCAACGTTTAGCTTAGCAACATCTACATGTCATGTGTTCCGCTCGGCGTTGGGCGATAATAATGTTAGCGGCGACGCTGTCATGTGTTTATCAATTTAACATTTACAAATTGGCTTCAATAAGACCATGTCTCCACTTAAGATTTTTCATCGCAGAGATTTGTGATTGACCAATCAGAGCTCGAGTTGACGGCGATAAAAAATCACAGAGATAAATTTCATGAAATCTTGCAATTGTAAAATTTCATGGAATTTCCCGATTCAAGATGGCGGAATCTAAATTCTCCCGACAAGTAGTTGGGAAAATAACTAATTTTTACAAACAATACGACAGAAAAGGCTTTGGAAGAGAGTATTTAACATTAAGGTTTTTCTTTTCGCCTGCTTTTCTTTGCTTCTAATATTTTGCAATAACTGTGACGAGTTGTTTTAACTTCAAAGGCATGCGAAGAAATGAAATATCTCTGCCCAGCTGTCAAAAAAATCTCATTGCGGTGAGATATTTCTTGGGATAAAAAATTGTTAATCAAGACGAGGTGTAATTCTGTAAACTATCAAAGATGTTCTTTTTGGCAGAAATATGTTGTCCCTTCCAAAAATTTAACGCAGGTGGAACAATTTTTAAAGTACGCTAGTATTACACTATTCATTTTATTAATATTACAACTACAACAATTGAACATCAAAAATTTGAGAATTGTGCGTAAGAAACTTTTTGGAATAACACTGTGGCTCACTTTCGTAGGCTAGAAGTAGCTCTTTTCCAGTATTCTCCGAGTGTACTAAAGTGCACTTCCATTCCAACAACAACATAGCTAGTGCGGATGCAATGAAAAGATGAATAAGAAAGAGAAGGAGTCAGTTTAGAAGTGTTTTAATGGCGTGAAGTTTTGTCGTTTCACAGTTCGCAATTTTCGGATTATTTCGGTGAATTTGGTGACAAAAACTGCCAAGCCCTTCATTTCCGTGAATTACAGATAAAATAAATCAAGACTTGTGTCGTAGACTTGTGAAAGACTGCTGGAAGAAATTTCTTTTTGCTTCCGTTTTTGTGGTCAAAGAATGGAAGGAATCGAATTGTCAAAGATTTTCTATTAAAACCTTATAGTGAATTGATTTGTGTTGTTACGGAGAGCTCCCCTTCTGTGTGACTTTTTTGCCTCGTTGATTACGTTTGGTGGAGGCTTAATAGAAATATCAGCAGATTACAATTTCTTATCGGTTATTCAATGGTGAGTATTGCATATTATTGAAATTATTTACAATCACATTTCATTCAGTAGAAAATCTACTCCAATTACAGATAGAAGGGATCACTTTTGCATCACTCTATTAACGAGAATTGTTTATGCAAATTCCGTTTCCCGCAATTATAGATTTTCCTGAAATTTCCATCAGGTGGAAGTTGGCAGCATTTCGAGGTAATTTTCACTCGACCAAAGGCGAATCTTCCAAGACTTGTACTTGAAGATGCGAAGACGATTTTTACAAGAAACCCGTTTCGTTTCTTATTAGTAGTCGTAAGAAACTGTCGGAATTCTTCAGTGTTTGTGTCTCATCACTTCCCACAGTTTTTCGTTTCGTGGAAAAGCCGCCTTCGTCCCTCTGCGACTTCTTCAAATAGTCATCGTTACTGTCAACTGCTTCACACGTTTATTTATTTATTTTTTATTCATGCTGACGATGATGACGTTTTCCAAAATGGCTGCCTGCTAATATAAACAAATAAAATTATTTCACTTTTTGTTTACCAATAATTCCCAAACGGATCGAAGTGTATTCAATCTAAATACATTTCCATATCCATGGTTTATTTATTATTCGTCCGTCTGGAAATACACGCGGCCAAAAGTATCGCTTCTAAAAATACTCCACGACTTCATTCAGCTTTCTGTTTTTTTTTCTATATTTTATTTCTACGTTTTATTATCAGCTTGAAATTAATTCTTATAACCTTGTGGAAATGTGTTGAAATTACTCGACACGATCTCCCTGTAAGATGAAATTCGAGATTAACCGTGAGACGGATTTTTGTTTTGCAAAAGTTTTGTTTTGAACTGATTAACCTCCATTTACATGATTTTTATTGATCCTTTTACCCCAGCGGTGGCCAACCCGCGGCCCGCGGGCCGCATGCGGCCCGAGACGTTTGAAAATGCGGCCCGCCAAATGATTTGAATTTTACAAAAAAAAATATGTAACTAATAAAATACAAAATACTAAAACTGCTCATAAAGTTTATATGCAATTTCACAATTTAATTTTTATACCCGTATGGTGAAACCAAAGGATATACTAACTTTGCCTTATCGTTTGTAACGCCAAGATCCCGTCATTACACACAAAAATGAATTACGCCAATGTGTTTAGAATGATAAAATAAATTAATTTGTGCATGTCCGTCCGTCTGTGGCGCGGAGCTACACACTTGAAATTTTACGCAGATTCGTTTTTCGTAAAATGCGAGGCTACGTTCGTTAATGGGCAAAAATGGACCATTAGGGGGGTACCCCCCATAACAAATGAAAACGTTTTTTGCGAATATCTCAAAAACGGTGCCTGTTATCTAAAAAGTACAAGAACAAAAGTTATTTAGGATATGATTCTACATAAAACTCCCATACATCATAATCCGATTGGAAAGTTTGACTTCAAAGTGGAATTTTGATATAACTGTTCGCCGTTCACTTAAATCACCATACGGGGTTTCAATAATTGCCAGACTGGCAATTATAGCTTTTGTTATGTTTTATTTTACATAAGTACTACTCGTATATATACATTTACATTTACATAAGTCCATTTATATATATATTTTTTTAGCAAATATTTTTTTCTTACCCCACGACTCCATTAGACTCTTTTCCAGATTGGATTTAAATCCAATCACGAAAAAGTCTAATGGAGACTCAAAAAATCTTGCATCATGATTTAAATCTCCTTAAGTAGGCTACACATCTTATCGGTTTTCCATCAGTTTTTCGGAAACTGATGGGAAACTGATTGGTGTGAACGTTCGCATCAGTCGCGTCAGTCGTATCACACCAGAACAGAACCAGAACTTAATGCAATAATATTGCATACACACGCTCTCTCTTTATTATCCATCGGTATTTTTTGAACTCTACAATCAAAATGAATGGAAAATTTTCACAAAAAACTGTCAGTTGCAACTGATAGATGTGAACGCATAACTAGATGTAAAAAACTTATGGAAAACTGACAAGTGCCGTAACAGTCGCGACTGATCGAAAACTGATAGATGTGTAGCCTACTTTACTGTCATGATTTTTTCGGCTACTGAAAAGTAGGATTTTTTTTTACATTTGTTCAGTCAAATTAGCTGATTTATAGTTTGCTGCCCTGATTACCTCCTGGTTGACATTTCTAAGTACGCTATGGAGACACGATAAATATGAAAAATCGTGACTGAAGATGCCCACGCGCTGATTTCTTTATTCGCCAAAATATGGAGTGGGGGAAAAAATCATGATTTTTAAAAGCCCAATGGAGTCGTGGGGTTATGCTCAACTTTTTGCATTTTGTTCTAAATTTTTTTTTAAAACCAAGTGAATGTTAAAAAACAACATAAAATATTATTTGAAAATTTTACTAAGAAACGGCGATTATTCTATTTTTTCATGTGCGGCCCGCCAAAAAAAATGAATCATCAGATTGGCCCGTGGAACGATTTGGGTTGGCCAGGCCTGTTTTACCCGAATGTTTCTCAAAACAATTCTGAATTGCTAAGTGAGTCGTTATTGCTATACAGAAATTCACACGATGAACATTTTTCTACATTTTGCACTTGATTATCATGAGAAAATGGTTTTAAAAATAACACTTATTCTAATTCGTTTTTATATCATATGCATTGAAACTGTAACTAGAATTCCAGTAGTTTTTCCAAGTACCTCATTCCAGTAAGAGATGCAAAACGGTTTTTTTTAACCGGACCAAGACCACCGAATCATTGAAATTTGAAGTAACCAAAACAAAACATAAACCGAACTACTCTGAAAAAAATGGTCGAAACCAAACCATTTTAAAAAAAAAGATGATCGAACCGAACCAAAACCGAATCATTTTTAAAACAAATGCTGTAACCAAATCAAAATCCAGAAATTGTTTTAATAGTTCCGTTAGGTTCAAATTACAATTATTAGAATTGAAAAATTCGTATTATTTTCTGTTTTGGACTAGATTTAGAGGCCAGGAGTGATATTCCGTAACTTGTTTCAAGCGTTTGTTTCGAGTTAGAAGCACAAGAAGTATTCGCTGTCTCTGTTTTGACCGAAATAAATGACAGAGAGAAACCGAGATAGCAAATACCACTTTTTCTTCTAACTCGAAACAAACGCTTGAATCAAGTTACGGAATACCACTCCTGTGGTACTTTTTTTAGAGTCCAGTACCTTTTTTGGGGGTCCAGTACCAAAAACCTTTACTAGTCTTACGTAGCAACCAAAACCATCAAAATTTCAGTGAATCCATACCAGAACCAAAATCAAATTTTTGAAATTTTAGAAACCAAAACTAGAATCAAATTTTTGGAATTTTAAAAATCAATTTTTTGAAATAGTTCATTTCAAGTACAAAAATAGTCAATTTAATCACAAAATAGTAAATTTTACTACTGCTTTGTAGTTAAATTTATTATAAAAATATCCAAATTTTTAAAATTCATGAAACCAAAACCAGAAATCAAATTTATCTTTGAACCAAAACCGAACCACACTCGAAAAACTTCTCTGATTCCAGTACTTGAAATACCGAAATGGAAGCTAGTAACAAAACATAACCTCGGTAATTTATTTGTGATTTTCATGTTCCATTCATAAACAATTGCCCAAAGAAGTGACTATACACAAATTTCAGAATGAGTTTGTTTCTTGTTTTTCTATAAACCCGTTCAGATGGCAAGACGGCGTTGAACAGGACGCGAAAAGAATTGGGATGCAAAACTGGACGACATCGGCACGTGACCGGTATCTCTGGTGAGAGACATTGCGGCAGGCCAAGACCGGAAACCGGAGAGAGAGAGATGGAAAAGCTCGTTGTTTGCAAGCTATTCGCAAAAATTTGATTCATCATTTTCCGATGAAAATGTCTCGATAACGGTAAAAGATAGCGGATAATGATCAAAGATAAATTTAAGAAATTGTTATTCTCTTCAACCCATCTCATACATTGAACCTCCGAAAACCCTTTAGTTTTCGAGATAACTGCAATAAACTGAATTTGTTCAAATAGCGGTAGATCTCGATAACGGTTTGAGGTAGAACTCGATAACGGTTTGAGGTAGATCTCGATAACGGTTTGAGGTATCGAGTTCGAGTAAAAGACAAAAATGTAGGAAATTTAATTGTCTCTAAATTTTGTCCAACATAAGACTCTGAAAAACGCGTAGTTTTGGAATAAAGAGCAAAAAACGAAATTGCGGTTTTTAAAAGCCGTCATATTTGTTACTTCCGGTTAACGGAATTCCACCAAGAGTTGATAAGATTCCATTCCAGGGACAAGCTCTGTAAAATCTCATGGCTCTAGCTCTAATAGTTTTTGAGAAATCTTGTACACAGACTGATAGACAGAAAGACATTTTTTTTAATAAGTCCCTAGCTCGGGAAATGTTTTTTTAAGAAAAATTAAGAGGTCGAAATGTTTCATGAATACAATACTTTATTATAAATAGCCTAGTTTTTTACCCAACCAAAAACGTCATAAATCGATTTAAGACACGCACATTTCAATGCTTGTTTTTTTTATGTTATGTTCCTTTAAGACAGGCCTGGCCAACCCAAATCGTTCCACGGGCCAATCTGATGATTCATTTTTTTTGGCGGGCCGCACATGAAAAAATAGAATAACCGCCGTTTCTTAGTAAAATTTTCAAATAATATTTTATGTTGTTTTTTAACAGTCACTTGGTTTAAAAAAAAATTTAGAACAAAATGCAAAAAGTTGAGCATAACCCCACGACTCCATTGGGCTTTTAAAAATCATGATTTTTTCACCTACTCCATATTTTGGCGAATAAAGAAATCCCCGCGTGGGCATCTTCAGTCATGATTTTTCATATTTATCGTGTCTCCATAGCGTACTTAGAAATGTCAATCAGGAGGTAATCAGGGCAGCCAACTAGAAATCAGCTAATTTGACTGAACAAATGTCAAAAAAAATCCTACTTTTCAGTAGCCGAAAAAATCATGACAGTAAGGAGATTTAAATCATGATGCAAGATTTTTTGAGTCTCCATTAAACTTTTTCGTGATTGGATTTAAATCCAATCTGGAAAAGTGTCTAATGGAGTCGTGGGATAAGAAAAAGATATTTGCTAAACAAATATATGTATAAATGGACTTATGTAAATGTAAATGTATATATACGAGTAGTACTTATGTAAAATAAAACATAACAAAAGCTAAAACTGCCAATCTGGCAATTATTGAAACCCCGTATGGGGATTTAAGTGAACGGCGAACAGTTATATGTATCAAAATTCCACTTTGAAGTCAAACTGTCGAAGAAGATGTTTTAAAATTTATTCCAATCGGATTTTGAGGTATGGGAGTTTTATGTAGAATTTTATCCTAAATAACTTTTGTTCTTGTACTTTTTAGATAAGAGGCACCGTTTTTGAGATATTCGCAAAAAACTTTTTCATTTGTTATGGGGGGTACCCCCTCTAATGGTCCGTTTTTGCCCATTAACGAACTTAGCCTCGCATTTTACGAAAAACGAATCTGCGTAAAATTTCAAGTCTGTAGCTCCGCGCCACAGACGGACAGACGGACGGACATGCACAAATTAATTTATTTTATCATTCTAAACGCATTGGCGCAATTCATTTTTGTGTGTAATGACGGGATCTTGGCGTTACAAACGATAAGGCTAAGTTAATATACGCTTTGGATTCACCATACGGGTATAAAAATTAAATTGTAAAATTGCATATAAACTTTATGAGCAGTTTTAGTATTTTGTATTTTATTAGTTACATAATTTTTTTTTGTAAATTTCAAATCATTTGGCGGGCCGCATTTTCAAACGTCTCGGGCCGCATGCGGCCCGCGGGCCGCGGGTTGGCCACCGCTGCTTTAAGAGAATCTTCCGTCTATCGGCGGTGTCCGCTAAAAAAGCTTTCACAGTATTAATAAATTTTTAATACCGAAACTTTACAAAAACCAATTATTGTCGAATAACTGTCACCATTTCACGTAAGGATTCCCAAAAGTATTTTGTAAATTCAGCTCAACACCTCGTTAGGTTAAAAATAATATTTTCACAAATTTTGGGTATTCATTTCATCAGCTTTTCATATAAAGATCCAATATACAACCATGAAAATACTTTAATAAAACAAATTGAGGTTTTAACAAAATATTTGTCTCCATTCTAAGCTCTTCGTTTAAATTGATTTTCATTCATATTATAATTTGTCGAAAAAAAATCCTTTTTACCCCAAGCTATCGCATTTATCCAATCTGATTATGGTAAACAAGATCAAAAATCCTTTTTTGAATTTAAATTAGGATATTAGGAGGATGGCGTGTCCATGAAAAAAACCTATCCGGGAGTAATTGAAATCATCGATTATAAAATTATCTATTGAACGTATATGGAATGTATTCTTATACACGCAGAGAAAAAAAAATGGTGAATTTAACTATTTTATAATAGCAAATCGGGACTAATTACTAAAATAGTTAATTCCAATTACTAGAATAGTTAATTTCAATCACAAAAAATAGTCCATTCAATCACAAAAATAGTGAATTTAATCACAAAATAGTAAATTTTACTACTTATTTTTAAGTTTATTGTAAAAAATATCCGATTTTGACTATTTTTGTTATTGAAAATAACTATATTAGTAATAGTTTCGATTCTCCATTATAAAATAGATCGATTTACTATTTTCTCTCTGTATGTAGATAGAAAGAGCGAATTTTAATAAAATAATTTTTGGGACGTGAATTTTTTTTATCAGCTGTGTTTAACCAGAATTTTTTCAATAATTTTTACTTTCCTATACGTAGTATAATAAAGTATTGTCTTCATGAAAAACTTCGACGTCCTAATTTTGCCTAAAAAACATTTCCCAAGTACTCCTGAGTCGATTGGAGTAGAATTACAAAAATATCTTTCTGTCTGTCAGTCTGTTAGTCAGTCTGTCAGTTTGTATATAAGAATTGAATTAACTAATAGAGCTAGAGCCGTGAAATTTTACAGGCATGTTTGGTCCTGGAATGGGACAATTCAATCAACTTTTGGTGGAGATCCGTTAACCGGAAGTAGCCAAAATGGTGGGTTTTTATACTTTATATGATATATCATATACGATATAGGAGTACTTATATTAGATTTAGTATACCGTTTCTCATCGGACACAACGCACCGAACCAACCATCGAACACAAACCAATCATCGGACACAAAAATGAACAACACCAGGGTGTTTTGAGGTGAAAAAAGGTTTTGATTTCCGCATGTCCATCCCTCTGTCTGTCCGTCCGTCTGCCCATGAACACCAGAACTTTCGAAAGGATTGAGCTAGAGACTTGAAATTTTGCACAGTTGCGTTTCTCGTAAATTGTCAGGCTAAGTTCTTAAACGGGCAAAATTCGGTCATTCCTTCCCCCTCCCTCATACAAATGAAATAATTTTTTGCAATTTCGTGGAAAACAGTGAGTCATATTGACAAATTTATAAAGGTAAAATGTGTTTAGAATAAGATTTTACATAACCTTTCGATACATTAAAATCCGATCGCCCACTCCTTCCCCCCTGCCTCATACAAAATGAATACTTTTTTTCTATTTCTTCGAAAACGGTGAGTCTTATTGAAAAATTTATGAAATTAAAATGTGTTTGAAATAGGATTTCACATAACTTATCCATATACCAAAATAAATCCGAACCACAGTTTCCCCCTTCCCCCAAATGGAATACTTATTTCCTGTTTTTTTTCGAAAACTGTGCATCGTATCGAAAAAATTATAAAGATGAAATGTGTTTAGAATAAGATTTTGCATAACTCATCCATACATCAAAATCCAGTTGGACCACTCCTTCCCCCCTCCCCAATACAAATTCAATACTTTTTTATATTTTCTCGAGAACGGTGAGTCATATTGAAAATTTTATAAAAGTAAAATGTGTTCAGAATATGATTTTACATAACCGTTCCATACATCAAAATCCAATCGTACCCAGTCTCCTATACAAATGGATTTTTTTAAATAAATATTTTGTCTGTCATCATATAGAGTATTTGACGATTGGCCCTTGGCAATTGTAGCTTTTCTTATGTTTTCGATATTTTTTTTATGCAAGTCTGTTAAGAATCGTCCACGTAACAAAATCCGGTTATCAGAATTCGAAAAATAAATGAAGACACGGCTGGATTAAGGTGTTATGTCACAAATTTTTCAAATATGGTTTTATTTTATGTGTGAAGATGTTATGTTGTATTCTATCTTATGGAAAAGTTTTTTTTTAATTTGTTGAGTAAGTATGGATGAAGGAGTTAGGTCGTATTTTATTTAAGTTTTGAATGGAAGAAGGTATTAAACTTCCAATTAATCAATTTTTTTTTTATCACATAACATCATCATTCACTCGTGTCTTCAAATATAGTGTTTTACAAAATTCAGTGTGTTATTCAGAAATCTTGACTGCACGCTGACTTTTTTCATTCCCTGTAGATGGTTCGATATTTTAAAATACACTGTTTTTAACAGTGTGCATCTGCATTTAAAAATTGCACTTCCAGGAGGGTGTGAAAAAATTCTCCCACTTACCAACATTATTAAAAGAAAACTAGAATTCCAATTGAGTTAAAAAATTCCAAGAAATCTCGGAAAGGGGGCTCGTCCATCAGTGACCTACCCCACTAAAACACATTGACTTGGAAAATCCCACATGATCTCCAACTTGCCACGAAAAAAAACGGTTCAATAATATTTAAAAAAAATGACTCAGTCAGGTCACTTACACAATCATTCGCCTTTGGGTTTCCGATACTAAACTAAATAAAGTCGATTGCAAATATTTCCGCTATCCATCCGACATCTAAGAATAATAACTCATAGCACAGATCAGTTTTGCACATTTTAAGGTGATTACTTGTTAATCTAGCGGTCATTGACAGAAATATCCGACTGACGGTGAATGTACGCCAGTATGCCTCTTAAGATGACGATAACTTGAAGAAGGGTTGTTGAATTTTCTACTAAATTGGCTACAATGGAACAGCGCATTATTAGTCATCTTTTCACTTCAGCATGATGACGATTTTATTGGTATTGCTGGTGCTGTTACTGCAGAACCGACAAAGAAACCGAAACTAAAACCGCGATTACTCATTTTTCTGCTAGAGCAGGCAGAATTTCGTATGTTCAGCAAAAGTTCACCGGACAAAAAAATACCAAGAACCGATATTCTACCGAACCTGTAAAAAATCGGGAATGCGTTTTTATTTTTAGTTTGGCGCGTTGAACTAACGCCAAATAGGGGGTGGCCACCTTTCATTGGAACCGTTTTAAGCGGAAAAAATCATTAAAACAGCCGGCCGTGACATAAAAAACGCGAACCGAAATAATTATTCATTCTTTGTAAATATAAAAATACACGTGAAATTCAAAGAAATCATAGTTTTGTGAAAAATTTCCCCCATATTTTATGAAACTATATTTGTGCCACTATTACTAGAATCAATTTCGATTATGTATTATTCCCGTACACTATCGATCCATGTTTGTCCTATGTTTGAAAATAGTATAAAGAGAATTTTGTCCATAGTTGATGTTTCTGGGTGACATTTTAATGTTATTCTGACGGTGGACAAATTACGATTCCAAGAAATCATCAAATAATAAAAGGAAAATATCGACTTGCTTGACTTTATTTTGGGTTTTCGGGTTGAAAACGTTCCATAGACGGACTTGACTTTCTTTGTTCAGTCGGTTTTTGCTTCTGTCATAATTAAAAGTTATTCTGAACCCGTGTGGTGTGCCTTTTGTGACTCATGATAAATGCCTTGGAATCCATCACAAAACCGTCATTCCTTATTCGTCATTTTTTTTTACCACCAAATTGCATTTATTGAGAAACGTTTTAAAAAAGGACAATTGTCGCGTGTCCTTCAGTGTCCATGGCCAATGCCCCTTGAGTTTTCGGAATAACTTCCAAAAATATAGTTTCGATAAAGGGCAATTTTAGGTTGTGTTGAAAGTCACGCGATTGGTTTTTGAGAATCGAATTGATTTCGTTTTTCAATTGAATGTCGACTTGTGTACTCTGCTCTCCATAGAAGACATCGCGCTAATCTTAGGCTTTTTGGAGCCACCCTTTCCCCCCTTTTGTCACGATTTTTCGTGATTTTTTTTATGGAGTCAGGTACCACCGTCACACTACCGCAAACTTATAACTCAAATAAGAGGATCTTTTGCATCCAGCGTATTCTCCAGATTTGGCCAGAGATGCAAACCGATTTTTTGAATCGAGCCAAAAACCCCTGAACCGTTAAAATTTTAGTTAACCAAAACCAAACCATAACCGAACCACTAGTCGAACCGAACCAAAACCAAACCATTTTAAAAAAATATAACCAGAATTTTTCTTAGCAGTTCGGTTCATAGTTGAATTTTTAGGATCGAAAAATTCTTGTTATTTTCTTTCAGATTTAGAGTCCAGGAGCTTTCTACATTAATCTAGTACTAAAAAATAAACGTTTCCATACCTTGTATCTCAAGAAATTGAACTAACGTGATCAGTAACCGAAAAACGAGAACCAAAACCACTGAACCATTGAAATTTTGGTGAACTAAATTATTGAAATTGAAGGGCTTGCATTAAAAAATTGGTAACTCCATTTTTGGAAAAAGGAAGTAACTTCAAAATTTAAAAAATTTTCTCCCGTTTCGAATTGGTATTATTGTGGGAAAAAACCTTTTATGAAGCTTGGAAATTGAATTTTTAGAACGTTTTTTTTTCAAATTTCCGAAAAATTCCATAAATCGGTGTTACCTTGTTCTTGCTGCAAGCGCTTCAAATTAAGAAACTAAAATTAGAAACCCAAATTTCCAACTTTAAAGAACCAAAATTACTCAGCCATTGATATTTTGAAGAACCAAATTTTTGAAATTTTAGAAAACAAAATTAGAAGCAAATTTTCAAATTTAAAGAACAAACATACCAAAAGCTATAATTGCCAATCTGGCATTTATTGAAAATCCGTATGGTGATATTCGTATCAAAATTCGAAAAGTTGTACCAAAATTCCACTTTGAAGTCAAACTTTCCAATAAAATTTTTTAAAATTTATTCCAATCGGATTTTGATGTATGGGAGTTTTATGTAGAATCATATTCTAAATAACTTTTGTTCTTGCACTTTTTTCATAAGATGCACCGTTTTTGAGATCTTCACAAAAACGTTTTCGTTCGTATGGGGGGGAGGGGGGGTACCCAGCCACCCTAATGGTCCATTTTTGCCCATTAACGAACTTAGCCTCGCATTTTTTGCAAAATTTCAAGTCTCTAGCTCAATCCGTGCGCTCGCAATCCGCGCCACAGACGGACAGACGGACGGACATGCAATGTGATGACGGAATCTTGGCGTTACAAACGGTAAGGTTAAGTTAATATACCCTTTGGTTTCACCATACGGGTATAAAAATCCAAATTCCAATTCACCCTGGAACAGAAAAAAAAACCGAAAAACTTTTGGTTTTGTATTTCTGGATTTGATACCATATCGGATTATGACCATTTCCGTTTATTTTTATAATTCTGGATAAAGATTTTCCACGTTTTGGTGAACCTTAAAAAAATCAAACATTTTCTAACAACTATTTTTCCTAATTTGAATTCGCGATGCATATAACTACCACACAAGGCACCTATCCAAAAAATATAAACTGTTAAAGGCTAGAAAATGTTCCTCAAAATCAGAGATGCAAACCAAAAGTTTTTTGTAATGTTAGTTACATTTTTTTAAATTAGAAGCCATGGAGAATATTTTTTGGACTTTTATAGGAACTACAATTTTAAAGTAGTTTAGAAGTCGTTTTTGTAAACTACTTTGATTGTGATAAGACAAAAGTACACAGAAAATAAAATGTATGTAAATATTACGAAAACGTTTGTTAATATAACGAAACCATTTGTCCCCCATGGGCCGACAAAATTTTTGTTAATGGTACGATGTCAATTTTGTTAAGTTTTTGTATTTTTGTATTTCGTTTTCATAAAAATTTTGTTAATATTACAAATATTTAGTAAATATTACAAATATTTTGTAAATATTACAAAAACAAATCTCTCTTGTTGATATGGAATCTCTTTCTGTTTCTTGCTTAGTGTGTGCCCAGCCCATAGAATTTAATATATGCAACTAATGAGCGGAAATTGTTTTAGTGTGATGACTTCAAAAATTGTTTGTTTCTGATAGTTTCTAAATTGAATATTCGTATGGAGGAAATGTTTTATGACGGCCAATATGATGCGAAATGAAAATAATTTATTTTGAATTATTTTTCTTACAAAAACTTCAAACGAATGAATTCTCTCGACGAATGTTGTTGTGTTACCTCGAAAAAATACTATTCGCGTTTAGTATTTTTCGAAAATGGGAAAAAATTATCGAAATCTGAAAAAAATGGGCATAAAAAATATTTCAAAAAAGCATTCCAACTAATGTCTAAACTAAGAAATGCTTTCCAAAAACTGATTTTTTGCATCAGTTTTATGAAAAATTATTGGAATCGCTTTAAAATCGAGTATTTAGAACTGGCGAATCGACTAACAAAATCGTCGCCATTTTTTCGTCATGCACAAGTGTGGCGCAGTTCTACTAGTAGTCTAATTACCTGCTGCAGGCATCCAAACATGGTAATGACGCCATGATGCAAATCAGATTTGACAAAATGTACTTCGTAATATTAACAAATTTTAGTAACTATACGAAAAAATATTCGTTAATTTTTTCGTAGTATATACAAAACTTCAGTAATATTTACGAATTTTTTTTTGTTAGGCTTAACAAAACCTATTTTGTAAATAATACAACATCATTTTTTTCTGTGTACTTTTTAATGTGCATCTTTCAAAGCGGTTAACAAGTATACTGAAAAAAGTACATTTCAAAGCAAATTTAGAGTGGTTTCGTTTAAAGCACTTGGAAAGATTCTATCATAACCGCAAAGGGGAAGAATTTATAAAACGTGTATCATTTATGCCTACTTTCCCACCGCCCCCTACTGAGTGAACTTCTTTTTGATCAAAATTTTTATCTCTTTATTGATCAATTGTTTGTCACCTAAATTTAATAAACCATATAACATTGAAAAATTTGATTTATCCGATAAAGACGGATATGATAAAGTTTATTAGTTTTAATGGCGTGTTAAATTTAATAAGAAATTTGAAATCTCACCTAAAGATAATACTATCGTAAAATTTGATATTTAGCTTGATTCAAGGTCTCGGTGCCTCCTTAATGACGTCTACGTTGGCAAGACACAATCGATCCATCGAAAATTAATTCCTGGAACAGAAAGAAATCGCCAAAGCTCAACTACTCGATATATATTCTATAAAAATATATTAAATTTATTTATTTTATTTTTTTGATAAGAATCACATCGAATTCGAACAAAGGATTGTAGAACGATAAGACGAAAGGTTTAACAAGAGACGTAGATTTAATATCATTTTTGTTAACCCGGGAAAATTCATTAGCAGTGATAAAGAAATCTGTGAATGACGACAAAGAAAAAACTAATAGAGGATCCAATTACGTCGTAAATTATTCAACAATTAACAAATTATCTCCATCTACAACAGATTTAAGATCCATGAACCTTCTTGAGACGGTACGAACGGAGAAACAGGCACACAACAGCGTGGCAATCACGTTGATTGTAACTTTGGACACATGTTTTTTTTTTTGCGAGATAATCAGAAAATCAAGATGAGCGCCACATCTACAATTCATTCGATTTAATTTCGTGTTCAAATTATTATTTTTTGGTTTATTTATTCATTTTTTCTTTTCGTTGGTATTCCGGTCCTAATTCATTTTTATATGGGAAACAAAAATAAGGCCAAAAGAAGTCGACGGAATTAAGATCTTCCCAGAAGTTGGCAAATCAAAAGAAAACATGTTTCGGGAAAAAAGGAAAAAAATCCGCACATCTCAGATACAAGACTTAGACTGGGGGATAAAAAGTACTTCTTGGAAGCCAAGACGGTCTTCCGACCATGGGTAGAATGAGAGAAGATTGGCTACCTTCAACTTCTCCTGCGATGAAACCAGCAGCCACAATGCGACGATATACGACTCTACTCAGATTCATTTGAACAGTAAAAGATACACACGTTCCGATATATCTAACTATGCTGCTGGGACAGAAGAAAATAAAGAACTCTGAGATCTTTTGTGCAGTTCAAGTTAAAATTTGAGTTGGACCATTATGTGTTAAAATCCTGAAAAAAAATCTGAGATTTTACTTGGCTCGGAGTAGGTAAATAAACGAAGTAAATTTTGCTGAAGTCGATTTTTCGTCATGTTTCAAACTTAAGCGGGGCGAACGACTTCAACCGTGGTAAGAAAAATAAAAATTACCAACATATAATTCCGAATTTCTCATAAAAACTTGAGCCAACTCTGAATTGTTCAACAAGACATAAGCCGAAGCAGACAGTAAGGCGAAATCTTAGTTAAAAAATTTTGACAAAAAAATTGATGACGATTACAACGATGAGAAGATAAATAGACAGATGCAATGGCAGTCAAAAAAAAAAAAATCTGATGTGAACAGCATATGACTTTCTTATACAAAATCTACGTTTCTGCACAATTTACACTATAACCCGACGAATAAAATTTTAGTTTATATTCATAAAAACATGATTTTTATTACAAAATATGAAATATCTCGATATCGGTAAAGGAAATCGATTTACGATAAAAAGCAAAATAATAAAGAATTTTAATATCTTGAATTCTTCTTTAAACTAATTTTTACAAGGAATCGTTAATTTGTAAGCAATTCACAAAATTCTGATTTTTAATGAAACTATCTCAATAACGGTAAAAGATAGCGGATAACAGTAGAAGACATAATTGTGGAAATCAGAATTCTCTTTAATTCACTTCATACTTTGAAACACCGAAACCCCGGTTATATTCGAGATAGTTGCAAACGCTGATTTTTTAAAATAGCGATATATGAGCCGTTAGTTTTGAAAGTGGTTTAAGTCTATCTAAAAAATTGTTTATTTTCTTTAACATTTTTATTAATAAATAATGCAAAATAAAATTTAACAAGCTTATATTTTTAAAAACATGACCCGAGTTTATTAACGTTTGACAATATTTTTGCGGTTGCAAATATTTTTGCGGTTCCAAACGGAAACCCTTAAACTTCTTAATAAATCCACTTTCAAAAATAACGGCTCATATCTCGATAACGGCTTGATACACAAAGTTCTAGCAGAAGAAAAAGTCTAGAAGATTTCATTGTCTTTTGTCATACATGAGACTTCCGAAAAATGCGTAGATTCGGTAAATTGCGATTTTTTAAAAAGCCGCCATTTTGGTAACTTCCGGTTAACGAATTTTGAACAAAAGCTGAGGATCGTCCGATTCCAAGACCAATATTCTTGTAAAATTTTATGCCTCTAGCTCTATTAGTTTTTGGAAAATCTTGTACACAGACTGACCGACTAACAGACTGATAGACTAACATACTGACAGACTGACAGACAGAAAGAAATTTTTGTAATATGACTCCAAACGACTCGGTAGAGCTTGGGAAATATTTTTTTTCCGGCAAAATCAAGAAATAGAATATTTTGATGAATAAAAAATTTTATTATAATTCGTATAAGAAAGTAAAAACGTACTGTACATTGAATCGTATGAAAATTAAATTGAAATTTCCTTAGATTTTTTTTTTCGACATGTTCGTTTATCCATCAGTAATTTTTCCTCATCATCTTCTTTAATCTCGACTTTTTATAATTAAACAGAAATACGAACGTATAGCCACTTAAAGCCTTAATTCATTAGTTTGATGATTTGACAATTAAATGGCATATGAAGGAAACATTGACCGGACAAGTAAAAACAACGTATAAAATGTTTAGAGAGTCGTAGAAAAGATTATTAGATGCATGCGAGTGTAGATTAGGAGAAACACAAACGAAAGACTTACTTAATTGCAGATAATTCTAAGTAATTGCCATTCTGGCATTGAAAGCTTCGTTTCTGGCTCTGTGATGTTTCAGAACACTTTTATTTTTTTTCTGGAACGATTTGTGTCTTTGTTTACCATGAAATTTCCATCATTCGACCCATTAGGGGATCTCCTAAAATACATTTGGTCTTAAAAATCCTTCTTTCTCCTTGTCACAAATTGTATTCAGGAATATAAAAATTGGACGAAAAAACTGTACTGAAAACTTCTTGGAATTTCTTTCCTTACGGATTTTGCCATTAAAAACCGACAGTGTCGCGCTGAAAAATTGATTTATTCTGTGAGTGAAAATCCCTAAAAGGAGAACACTTAGCTGTCATATTTTGTAAAGTTTCCTTTGGATATGTCTTCTTACCAACCTGAGCTGTGCTTCGGCATTAAAGGATCTTACCCTAAGCTCTGGCTATAAAAAAAATGTCTTTTTCTACAACACATCATGACTCTTAACGCTCTTGTAGACTTCCTCAGGATGTAGTCGTAATCTTTTTCTCTTTCGACTTCCTCTTTTCGAAATTAAAAGTTTTAAAAGGATCGGCGATCCCTTTTTCCGACTGTGGTCGATCGATTCTAAAAGGCATCGTTAAAATTCGCCGCAGGCGAAATTTTTAAAAAAGAACTCGACGTTCAGTTAAATTCTTCAAAAAAAAAATTTTATCACGTCTGACTTCGGCCTCAAGCCGAGCATAGCCCAACTATGCTTTCCAATTTCTTCGAATGTGAGCGAATCATAAATTAAATCTATTTATTAATCTATAAGAATAGAATATTCAGAGTATAAAATATCTTTTATGTCTTAAGGCCCAACTATGATAGACATAAGAACGCATATGTAAATGTCAAATTCCCAACGAATGTTGACATACATAGCTGTCAACATAAAAGCTAATCTTCATTTTACCTCAAGTGGAAATTAATATGGCCACAATATTAGTAAATTCACACTAAAATTTTAGGTTATGTTCACTATTTACATTTGCCAGTTCCATTTGCATCGAATTATTCATGCTTAACGAAGGTTTGAAAGTGGCAACACTTTGACACATGTCTATTGTGGGTAATAACATTGACTTTCTTATTCTGGAAATGACATATGCAGCTACATATGCGTTCTTATGTCTATCATAGTTAGGCCTTTAAAGCCGAGTTATAAGACGGATAAATGGAAAAAATGTAATAAAATTGAAAAAAGTCTCCAAAGTAGCAGCGGATTAGGCGAATTTTCTTTATAGTGTCAGCCAGAGCTTAGGGGAAGATCCTTTAACGCCGAAGCACAGCTCAGGATGGTGGGAAGAACGAAAGGAGATGTCGGTTTATGTTCTCCTTGAACTTCTGCAGGTTATTACAGCAGAACAACCGACACACAATCTCGCGCTGGCCATGATTCGTGTACATTCCCCCATAGTGTGAACGTAGCATAAAAACATCCTAAAACATAACATGTTAAAATGTTAAAAAATAAATAATTCAAAAAAATTATAAAAAAATCAAAATATTCCCCTATGCTGAAAGCGTCTTAGAATCCATCTATCGGAATTGTAAAATTCATGCAAACTACACAATCTTCTGCTTCTGTGAAATCAAGTTGTTTCAGTTTAAAAACCTAACAATACCACTCTGTGATAAAATAAACTCTTATTCGTTTTAAATTAATATTTTTCAATGGAACGGTTATGTTGTGGCAGCGGTTAAAATTCTTAAAAATTTTGATAAAAGACATTTCTTCTTCTGTGAAAACTTTCCATGTTCTTCAAGATAAGATTTTTATTTCTTCAAAGGAAATTTCCTTTTCACAATTTGAAACTGTTATCAAAATTGAAAAAAAAATGTCAAATTTTACTGTGGAGAATTCAATGACCTTTTACAGAGTTTTAGTCTTTAGAAAATTATGTTTTAAATGCTTCGTGGTAAAGAGGTGTGTTTTATGGAAAGCCTTTAAAATATTTTCGCTTTATTACGAAATTCTGTAATTTCAATAAACTATAAATGCATTTTTACTTTCTTATACGAAGTATTGTATTCATGAAAAATTTCGACCTCTTAATTTTGCCGAAAAATATTTCTCAAGCACTCTTGAGTCAATTGGAGCATTATTACAAAAATGTCTTTCTGTCTGTCAGTATGTTAGTCTGTCAGTCTGTCAGTCTGTCAGTCTGTCAGTCTGTCAGTCTGTCAGTCTGTCAGTCTGTCAGTCTGTCAGTCTGTCAGTCTGTCAGTCTGTCAGTCTGTCAATCTGTCAGTCTCTCAGTCTGTCAGTCTGTCAGTCTATCAGTCTGTCAGTCTGTCAGTCTGTCAGTCTGTCAATCTGTCAGTCTGTCAATCTGTCAGTCTGTCAGTCTGTCAGTCTGTCAGTCTGTCAGTCTGTCAGTCTATCAGTCTGTCAGTCTATCAGTCTATCAGTCTGTCAGTATGTCAGTCGGTCAGTCTGTCAGTCTGTGTACAAGATTTCCCAAAAACTAATAGAGCTACAGCTATCAACTTTTTGTGGTGATCCCTTAACCGGAAATAACTAAAATGGCGCCTTTTTTTAAAATCGCAATTTGGTTTTTTGCAGTTTGCTCTGAAACTACGCATTTTTCTGTAGTATTATGTAGGATAAAAGTTAGACACAATAAAATTTCCTACACTTCTGTCTTTTGCTAAAACTCGGTATCTCAAACCTGTATCGAGATATACCGTTATTTCAAAAAAATCAGTTTTTTGCGATTTTCTCGAAAAACAACGATTTTTTGGTGGTTTATTATATGAAATAAATTGAAGAGAATAATATTTGCCACCATTTTGTCTTTTACTGTTATTCGATATCTTTTACCGTTATTGAGATATTTTCATAAAAAATTAAGAAAATAGATTTTTGCGAATTGCTGGCAAATTAACTATTTAAAAAAAAAAAAAAAAAAAACAGTTAAGATGATAATTAAAGATATTAATATTTTTTACATTTTTGCCTTTTACCGTAAATCGATATTTTGTACCAGTTCAACTATATCGTGACTACAGCGTGTCTATAGTGATCGAGATATTTCATATTTTGTAAAAAAAAATAAAATTTTTATATAAGCTAATATTCTATTTGTCGGGTTATAGTGTAAATTGCACAGGAATGTAGATTTTCTATATGAAAGTCATGTGCTGTTCACATCATGTATTTTTGTATCATAATGCGGTCAAGTACTTACAAAAAAATTAAAAACATTCCCGGAATTTGTTTTAAAATTTCTCCTAGGCTATTACCAAATACCCTCACCCTCATGTCTAATGAATTGCAAAAATTCCAAATATAAGCAGTAAAATATTTTTTTTTAGAACTTCAAATTTCCAATGCATATTCGTTATTTCTTCGAAAAATTTATTGAGTTCGAAATTCATGTTTTTTCCCGATGGCATTCAATTATAAGCAGAATTTCGTGCTAAAGTGTTTAGAAAAAATCAAAGAGAAACAATTTTTCTGGAATTTTTCATATGAATCCAAGCATAAAGAAAACAAATGGGAAAAGCCAAATTGGCAAAAAAAAACTCACATATTCCTCTATTGACTTTAGTTTAAAAATAGCTAGAATGGGGGGAAATTTTCATAAAAGATTTTAAAAGAGATTATTCGCCAAAATACTTTATTCCAAAAATTAGGCGCAAATCACAAATTCGCGCTCGTTTCGTTGATCGTAGATTTAATGTGAATTTAAGAGTATTTCTTTCAATGGGAAAGTCAATTTTCTCGTAACTCGGGGAAATTCTTTCGATTTTTCTTTCGGTTTCCACGCAATGGTTTGTTTTTCTTCTCTCTCTACATTCCCTCACCCGAGTCTAACAAAAATAAACGCATCGTGTGTAAATAATATTTTTATTTTCCACGAATCATTTCGAAAATGTTAACCCAGTCCGAATCGTTAAAAGTATCCCTCCCTCCCACATTGTCCTTATTTTCGTTGCCTTGTGCCACGCTATTCATTCGGAAAAGAAAAACATTCACTCAAGTACAAATAGCTTGAAATTATCATGTAGAAAAAATAAAATATTCTCGATAAATTAACTTACAAGGAAAAATATAATCTAAAAATATACAATTAAATGTAGGAAAGGACAAAAAACGGAACACAAAGTTTGATATAAAAGAAATGTTAAAATTAAGAAAAATATCTGATGTGAACAGCACATGACTTTCTTATACGAAATCTACGTTTCTGCATAATTTACACTATAACCCGACGAAGAAATTATTGGTTTAAAAATATGATTGTTTTTATTTTACAAAATCTGAAATATCTCGAAAAAGATAACCATTTTTGATGTAAAGGCAAAAATGTAAAGAACCTTTCATTATATCTTTACTCTTGGAGCACAATGAACGCAACCAAGCCGCAACCATCACGCATGTCACCTACACAGAAATGCTTTTGAGTGAGCACAGTGAACGCATTGAACGCAACAAGTGCAACGCATTGAACGCAACAGTGAACGCATTGAACGCAACACGCAAAAGTTGCCAAACTTTGAACTTTAACGCAACAACTCTGCGTTGACAGTTCATAAAGTGAGGTTGGGGAAATGTCGTTCAAGAAAAATTTGATAGCTTTATTGCAATAACATACAACTAACAAAGATAAAGACCAACAAAGCAAATTGTCGCTTCAAAATCTTCCATTTTTTATATATTTTTCTACTTTAGTTCACTTTTAATTTTTCTGTTTGTCTCACAACGCAACAGACGACGTTTCTATTGTGCTCAACCGCTCCTGAACTGCGATGCGTGACAGTTCGAAGCGCCCTTAGTTGCGGCTTGGTTGCGTTCATTGTGCTCCAAGGGTTAATTCTACCTTTAACCGTTTTTTGCGAAAAACCCGATAGTTTGTAACCAAGTCGCAAAACTCTAATTTTTTACATTTCAATGAAAATATCTTAATAATGATAAAATATATTGGATAACGATAAATTTTTAGGCAAAATTAAGTGGTTGAAACTTTTCATGAATACAATACTGTTTATACTTCGTACAAGAAAGGGAATCTACGTATTATTTTTGGTATTTTCAACACGAACATTTCAGTTATGATTTTCCCATTAAATTTTTCCGAAATTGCCTATCAGAAAATTCTTAGAATGAAACGAAATTGTGTAGCTAAAAAAAGTTTCGCTTTCGGCTTTTTTAAGTAGATTCCCTATCTACCTCCTGCGATATTTTTGGTTACACTGAGAGAAAATTTACACCAAAGATTCTGTGAGAATAGTAAAAGAAGCTATAGGAAAAAGTTAGTTTTTAGCACATGTTAGAGATTATAAAACTTCAAACATCCACAACCATAGTTTTCAAACGTGAAATTACGTCACCCCAATATAAAACAGCCTGCAAGATTGAAAGTTGCACCAAAATCATTGAGGGGACGATTTTCATTTCGAAATTCCTATTTTGCCATTTCAAAATGAGTCTTGGCTAGTTTTCACCATTCTTATTTTGTTTGGATTAGATCCTCGCTAAAGTGCTTATTTCGGAATCCTATAAGTACCTTTGGAAGGAACAAAGTTTGGCGTTTCTGTCATTTATAGCATAATGCGCCTTATGTAAGACAACAACGAGAAACATTGCACTAAATATTCAAAATCGAGTTCTAAAATCTTGTTTTGGGATTTTATTTTGTTTATTTTGGCGCCGCTTTATGAATGCTCCCGCATAAATTTTGCCCACCATTTAAAAAAAAAAATTTCTTTTAATTTTTTTGAATCAATTTTCAATTAATAAATAAATGGCCGAAACTCCCACAACATAACAACTGGATTTTAATGTGTGGATGAGTTGTGTTTTCGAGGAAATTGCAAAAAACTGTTTCGTTGGTATTGGGGGAGGGGGGAAGGAATGGTCAATTTTTGCCCGTTCAAGGACTTAGCCTAGCCATCTACGAGAAACGAAACTATTCAAAATTTCAAGTCTCTAGCTCAATATTTTCGAAAGTTATGGTGTTCACGGACGGACGGACAGACAGACGGGCGGACATGCGGAACTCAAAATCTTTTGTCGTCCCTAACAACCTGGTGTATTCAGTTTTGTTTGATTGGTTCGATGCGTTACAAACGGTATACTAATGCCCTTATTCTGGCATTGTGACAAGTCACAATCTTTTATGACCATCGATTGTGATGTATATCTTGTGACTGTTTTGTGACTGAGCTCATGAGACGGTCACAACTTTGACCGTAATTGGACGCATAGAATACCAAAAAGTCACAAGTTGTGACTCATCTCGCTCTTGTGACCAAGTTGTGACTAGCGACCGGTCACTGACAGTAGCCAAAATAGCGCTATAAATCTAATATACTCATATATTATATATCACATAGAGTATAAAAACCTCAAAACCAACGCCGATCGAAGATTCAAAAGACATCTAAATTCTTTGTTCCAGTAAAGGTATCCAGGAATCCTCATCAAAAGTGAACTGCTAAAAATATTCATATGCAGATTTTTCGTAGTATTTTCCGTGTACAAAACTTATTTTTTCCCACCAAAAAACATTCTTATACAATTTCCATAACAAGTCCAAGTAACACGCCCAAAAAATAGAAGATGATACTTACTATGGAAACCGAAATGCAATTATTAGTAACAAATAAAATGATGTTAGAAATGTGATCAACCAACCTGAAACAATAATGACAATTTTTGTTTTATTTGCTTGTATTTGTCATTAACAATGGGCCTTTTTTGAGGTTATAATGGTGATTATCGTGAAACGATTTCTTAGGAAATCTCATTTTTCATTGGAAAACGCAAGTGCAATACTGCTGGTTGTGGTTGCTTGCGGTCGATATGTCACTTTGTATACTTATATGTCGGTTACAAAATTATTCGTCGTAAGACTCTGAAAATTTTATTGAAAATCAACTCAGAATGTCGAACATTCGGTTTCCACTGGAACAAGCAATTTGGTGGCCGATTGTTAAAATTTTTTTGTTAATGGGAAAATAATAACGAAATGAAACCGTCAAGGGAACGGAGATTCGTGTACATTAAATTTTTAACGCATTCTTGGAATTTGTGGTGCAAGTGACATGCGTGACATGCGACTGTCTTTCTGAGTACTTGGGCGAGTACCGACTTTTAAATGCCCCTATATTTCCCTGAATGTACAATGGTTTCAATTCTGCGTTTTTTGGCTTTTAGAACTCTCCATGATTTCGGCTGTCTTTTTTTTTTATGGAATTGAGGTTTTTTCTAGTAGGGCAATAACCGTCCATGTGTCAGACAACCGTTTCGACTGTATCGTGACAACAGCGTGGCTATAGTAAAAAATTTTGGTAATGAGCCCGGGGTGGCCGATTCCGTATGGGATTTACGAGTAATGACTAAAATTAGGTCTTTGTAGGGATTGTCATTAATCTTCGGTACTGCATGCAAACAACATCGTCGCACTTGACTCTTTCCTAGTTCTTGTCTGATTCAATGACGCCTATTTTAAGTTCACTATCTTGGCAAGGGATCATAAGTGATTCGTCGTCCATGGGGTCAGACTTGTAGTGCGTCGCGTTTGGATTTTGTGTAGATGACATTTTTTTTTTGGTTACTGAAAGGTCATGATTATATGTTATTACGTGACACTTTAACATTTAATTAGCTTAATTTGTAGCATTAGTTGGCTTTTGTGATACGGCAAGACAAATCTTTGTAAAGTCAGATAGGGTTAATTTGATGTTCAGTTAAAATTCTTTAAAGGCTATCACAAAATTCAAAAGGTCATCGAAAAATTATTGTATTGAGACAAATATTTTATGGCAATTCGATTATGAAAGTCATCTGAGAATATGGTCCTTGGCCTTCTATAATTTTGGTAGAAAAAATATTTAGGCGTTAAATTCCTTCAGTGATTATTCAGCGCCGTAACTACGATTATTCCGCACCGTGACTAAGGTCTAATGAAGTCACAACAAAACTAGTAATGGTGCAAATCATACTATCATAATATACTCATATACTCATACTAATATATACTAATATATAAAAATGAGTTGGTGTCTGTCTGTCTGTCTGTACGCAAAAACGGCTAAACCGATTGACTTGAAATTTGGCATGAGTGTTTGTGGTAGTTCTGGTTCCAACATAGGCATACGGAAAAGTAGCGCGAAGGGTGGGGGAGTAAGGGGAGGGGGTAAAGTGATTTCGAAATTTAGTTTTTGCGCTATGTTACTCTTTCGCGGGGAAACTACTGAACCGATTGGCCTGAAGTTTATAAATTAAACGCGTGGCCGGAGGCCGCGTATCATGTGGGGGGTGAACCGCGAAGCGGTTCGGGACGCAGCCCCTAGTTCTAGATAATTTCTTCTCTATTCAATATGTTTTTACTTCGCAGCCATCAGCCTGGCAGTAAAGTACATCAAAATCTCATCAAAGATTCAAAATATAAGGCCTTATCACAGAATCCGATACGAATGGTTCGGATCGTAAACTCAATGTTGTTGTTAGTGTTTTATACCAACAACAACATTGAGTTTACGATCCGAACCATTCGTGACTGATTCTGTGATAGGGCCTATAAATAATATCCATTAAAGGTTAAACGATCAATAAAAAAAAATAAGACAATAAAGCCAAAAAACCAATTTATTACAACCAATTAATAATTGGTAATTCGATCTGTATTTGTACCTGTTAACGAGATGCCACACTGCCATCAGCTACTCATAATGATCTGATTCCGATATCGCTGTTACCTGACTCCGCCTACTGAAATCAGTTGGTATTCCATTTTTTAAACATGGCTGATTTTAAAAATTGAGGCTAAAAATTTCAATTTGAAAATGGCTGATATTAAAAATTGAGGTTAAGCTGGATTAACCCTAGACCCGTGTACCCTAGAACGATTTTTTGTGGTTATATTTTCCCATTGTATTTCTTACTTGTTTAACGAATAAACCACATTTTTATGATTTTTAAACAAACAAGACATACATATATTTTCTATTAGAATTACATCTGAGTGCCCAAGTAGGTACACAATATATGGAAGTTTTATAGTACACGGGTCTAGGGTTAAACACTCTAGGGAAGTTTTATAGTACACGGGTCTAGGGTGGAATGCAGTAAAATGTATCGTATTTCCTTTATTTACGCAATTGAATCGAGAATTTATACCGAAAATATTTTTCGAGATGAGTGACGCTGAATTTAAAAATTTGCTTGGCAACGAGGTGCGCACCTGCACCTGCACCCATCAAGAAAATCGAGATAACCTTAATTTTTGGATTAAATTTGGAAAAGCCATGCATTTTTTAAGAAATCTGGGCTAGAAAATTAATGGAAAATGAATTTAATGAAATTTGCTGAACATTAACTAATGAAATAAAAAGCAAATATGATATGCAAAAAGTTTTTTTTACACAAAAGTACTCAATAAAAGAGAAAATTTGACATTTTATCAATTAAAAGATTTTTAACGCAAACTATCGCTTTGAAATATACTTGTTGATGCAAAAATATGGCTTTATTTAAGTTCAAAACTTTAGGTTATCTCAGGACGACTCGAAGTGTTCCAAAATTTTATTGATGGTAAGGTCGAGCGGAAATTTTCTCGCTCGATAGAGATAATTATCGAGCGTGGCCATAGAATGGATATCAACATTTGTGAGGTTTTTTGTGGCGACTTGTCAACAGCAAAGGGTGCGATAACAGTTTATATGCATTTATTTTTAGTCTGCTACACATGGGACATCAAATTCACCTCCCTTTTGTCTAAAACAATCTCCTACTTGTCCCTACAATCCCTACAAAACGCCACACCTGTTATAAAAAAAATATAAGAAAAAATGTCTCACAGAAAATTAGATAGAACTTTTTAAAATGATTACAATTGTTTTACAAATTTGTTAATTCACGCTCAATATTTCCGGTATTACTTGTCATTGACTCTTAACCCACTAAATGTTACTCAATAAATAACAATCAGCGGAAAAACTAAAAAGTATAAACAGAAGTATTTCATCGATACAAAAAACGGAACAAATATTCTAAAAATCGAAGCACAAATTCTTCCATGGAAAATTTGCTGATAACGTTTTGAACTTACGGTGAAATAAATCTACGTGACGACCTTCATGGTAAATTTGAGAATTATACAATCATTAAAAATAGCTTAGATACTGCTGAATGAATGGAAATGTTTGCGACATTACTTTTTTTTTTTAGAACATAAAGGCATGTATGGAAGTTTGTTGTAGAATATTGGTTAGATCTAGATCGCACACATGCGGTGACAGCACGGATTTTTTTTGTCTAAATCATAAGAAACCATATTGGAGGACAAAAATCAGCACATGTCATGTCTAATGTCGTTATTTATTTACATATATACGGGAAAGTATGTAAATGGTTGAATGAATGCATATTTTTATAAAAAAAACTGAATGTTTTGTGTTTTATTTCCGAGCCCAATTAAATGAATGAAGCAAAAACATGACAACATACGATGAACCCGCGTCACATATGAATGAATTAAGTACCGCAGTTTCCATTCGACCCGGTTGAGTTGCCTTGCAAAATGTCGATGGAAAAGTTGGTCGCGTTTTTGTTCATTTTGTAAACAAAACTTTGATGAATGAGAAGGAAATTCATTTCGATTACATATGGCGGCATCAAATGTCATAAAGATCGCGTAAAATGTTATACTTTTTAATTCATTTCGTGAACAGCACATCAGATCTTACACAAAATCTACGTTTCTGTATAATAACCCGATGAAAAAAATTTTAGTTTATACAAAAATATTAAAATCTTAGTTTAAGAAATTAAAATTTTGACAACTTTTGATAAGTGAAATTATTCTGAATAAAATTTGCAAAAAATATTCATTGAAAAATCGCAGGTGTAAACGGGGCCTTAGAAACCAAAACCAGAACTAATTTTTTGAAATTTAAGGAACCAAAGTCAGAAACAAATTTTGAAATTTTGGGATCCAAAAACGAAAAATTCAATTCACCCTTGAACCAAAACCTTAACCCACCCAAAAAACTTTTAGTTTACGTCTCAGCTTAAGACCCCTCTAGCGTTCCTTTTGATCAAAATGGAACACGTATGGTCTCAATATATTTAACGGTTCGATTGCTACGCTTGAACATACAAACACCCTAAATTTAAAACCTCTTTTTTTCAAATATCAATTGATGGCGAATGGCAATATCAAGATGTGGCACACGTGCCCGATTTATCGCATGCAGCCGCAACTAAATTAAGTGTACTCTGGATAGAGTCTGGAATTTTGTACGAAATATCTGTCAGAAGAAAGAAGATCGAAGAAATATCTCAAGGCGAAAAAAGCGGGTAAAAGTGCAAATGCAGTAAATTTGGTCTCCCTCTTTCAAATATCGCTTATATAGCGTGATTCTAACGATGAACTCAACAAACGCGGATCCAAACCCATCGGCAAACTGGAATTCGGATGACGGGATCAGAGGGGAGACTTCTAGAAGCTTCAAGACATTTGCCCCAAATCAACATCACTGAAAACATAGAACCCCAACAGCCACAACATTTCTGAACATGTTCGATCGTGTCGCGAAATATGCGAAATTTCGCATCGAAATATTGTTGGACTTTAACATATCCGTAATTTTATTATCGGGGTTGGGGTGAGCGAACATAAGACCATGCAGGTTTCTTCGTTTTATTTGCTTTAGATTCAATTTTATTGCGGGCATTTCGCTTATGTATGGTAGTTGATGTCCCACCCCAAGGGCAAAAATATAGATTGATATTTTTTTTGCGTATTCCTCAACATTTCTGACTATGGTGAAATTCAATATCAATGACCTCTTTCCGTCGTCGTAATATGATTTTAATTAATTTGTCTGCTAGTTGACTCTTAAAAAAATGTTTTTTTTTTCTGAATGTGATTGTGATTAGAGCTACACAAGTGAGGCCAGACACACTACAGCAGATCAAAAAAAAAGTCTTTCTGTAATTTTACAACCGAAGAAATTGTCCATTATGAATTTAATCAACAAATTCATGTGAGTTTTATTTAGACGGGGGGTTAAAACATGTAATTTTTTAAATTTAATTATCACTTGGGTGGTTTATTATTACGGTTATTATTTTTGAACAAATATCACCTCAGGGTATTCGAATTTCGTAACATCTTGTCGATGGCCGAAATTGAATTCAACTGAAAAAGTCGAAATTGAATTCAACTGAAACTAATTTATAGTAGTTATGAAAATCTGTGAATTCAATTAGAATTTCCCAGATTTCTCCACGGTATATCTTCCGATGAACCTTTCGGACAACTTTAAGCATGCAGGACTACTTCTTTGAACCCTTTTTAGTACAATAAAATTCCAACATTTCTCTATCCCGAATAACTAAACTTTGGAGAAACATACGACTTGTTATGTTGACTCCACAAATTACAACCTGCAAATGTTCAAAGACAACATAAACCGACACTTCATATTTTCTGTTACACCGCCCGTGGCTGTATTTTCAGGAAAATTAAAGAAAAAACACAAAAATCAAAACTTTCGTCGTTCATAGATTTGATTGACAAACCGTCTTTGAAAAAAAAACACAAAAAACCACCCCATTTTTATTATATATTTTTTTGTTTGGATTGTTGTCTCATGTATCCCGTATACCTCGGATGACCATATTTTTTGTGGGTCAATTCGTGACAAGATGAGAGGGAAGGGGAGGAGGTGATTAACTGAATCGGACCAACAATGATACAAAAAAAAAACTATAGAACGAAATTCTTTATTTCGACGAACACCAAGGATAAAGGATCAATAAATGCAAACTTTTTTAAACAAAATGCGGCCCAAAGATTTAAATCAAGAGCTGCACAGTCCCAAGCGAAAATTAAGTAAATTTTTCGCGTTTTTCATATTCCATAAATAATTGCAACGGAAATTGTAAAATTAGCATTGACAAAAGCGCCGCAGGCGAAATTTTTATACCCGTATGGTGAAACCAAAGGGTATATTAACTTTGCCTTACCGTTTGTAACGCCAAGATCCCGCCATCGCACAAAAAAATGAATTACACCAGTGTGTTTAGAATGATAAAAAAAATTGAATTTTGCATGTCCGTTCGTCTGTCTGTCCGTCTGTCTGTGGCGCGGATTGCGGGCGCACGAATTGAGCTAGAGACTTGAAATTTTGCGTGGATCCGTTTTTCGTAAAATGCGAGGCTAAGTTCGTTAATGGGCAAAAATGGACCATTAGGGGGGGTACCCCCCATACGAACGAAAACGTTTTTTGTAAATATCGCAAAAACTGTGCATCTCATCAAAAAAGTTATTTAGGATATGATTCTACATAAAACTCCCATACATCAAAATCCGATTGGAATAAATTTTAAAAAATCTTATTGGAAAGTTTGACTTCAAAGTGGAATTTTGCTATAACTGTTCGAATTTTGATACGAATATCACCATACGGGTCTCCAATGATTGCCAGATTGGCAATTATAGCTTTTGTTATGTTTTGAAATACATACGCCATTTGTGGAAAATCGTTATTAGTTGCGTTTTTTTAATGTTCTGAAGCAGTTCAGAACAAGCTTTCCATACAAAATCCTGCACCACCTTTTCATCTCGAACAGCGCTTGGAACAAAGGGAAATTTTATACGGTAATGAAATGCTGCTAACTTCAACATAATAAATCTGACATTTTTTTCTCAATTGAGGATTTTGTGTTGGTGGTTCGTTGGTTATGTTCGATAGCAAAATAGTCTTAATCATGGGAGATAGCGAATCGTGATAATATCAAGACAATGTAGCAGTAACGGCCTACTGATGTAACCAACGTGAAGTTAGTTGCCATTCGAACTCGATGAAATTTCCCACTTACTCTGGATCGTTTTTTCAATGTTCTGTGTTCTAGAACATTGAGAAAACGCAACTATTATAACACTTAATTGAAAAATCTGGGACAAAAGTTTTATTGTCGGGACGCTGGAACAACATGTCCGATTCGAAGGCTGTTCCGGGGCGTATGACCAACCCTGAATTTTTTTTTCACGACTTTTTTGCAATACCTTTCCACGTTTGCAACAGCTTTTCACATTTTTCAAAACGTTTTAAATATTTATTTTGATCGCACAAATTTTAGTTGGGGTTTACAAATCCAAAAGATGCTTCGGTTTATGAATAGAATTTAGGTTCCATACTCTAAAAATTTAGGTTCCGTACTAATTCCATACACGGTAAAAACTGGAGTCTAATTTTAAGACTTTTTTTCCTACATATAGGTCAACACCTTTTTGAGCCTAAAAATCAAACTTTAAAAGTTTGAAATGATTTTCCTTTTAAATAGTATTATCCGGTCTAAATTTAAGGTATTAAAATTTAAATTTTAGTCTAAAAAATCTAAAAATTAGTTCCAAATTTCTAAAAATTCTCAAATTAAAACCTTATGGTTTAAGTTTAAGATGTCTGAGTCTTAAATTAAGACTGGAATGGTTAAAAAATAGTCATAAACTTCTAAAATTCGTGAATTATCCGGGTAAATAAGACTATCCGGTCTAAATTTAAGACTTAAAAGTTTTAATTTCAAACTGAAATTACTAAAAAGTAGTTACAATTTCAAACCTTTTTTTTATGTTTATGCCAGGAGCTTAGGCAAATTGCCTCTAATGCCGAAGTGTTTAGGTCCATGAGCAGAAAAGTTCCAAATTCAAATTCAAGCCGAATTATTTTTGCCCTGAGTGGGATTTGAACCACTGCTCTTTGGATCACAAGCAAACACTTAGCTGACTGAGCCATCCACGCCCGCAAATTAAATTCTTAATTTTAGATTAATATGTATAGAAAATATACTCAGACTTCTAAAATAAACCAATTCCAGACTTTACTTTCTAAATTTTAGAATAATGAGTTTTAATTATAGGCTGAAATGATTAAAAAGGAGTCACAATTTTCTAAAACTGAATAAATTGTAGACTTTGAAGTTTTGTTTTTAGACCGAAAAGTCGAATTCGAGCATCGCGACTTTTCTAAAAATTGACCGACCGACTGATGAATTTGAAAAAGAAAAATAAACTGAAAAGACTAAATATTAGACAAAAAGTTTAATTCAATTTTATCCGAATTGAAGTAAAACTTACAAGGTTTAGTTCTCAAACTTATAGGTCTAATATTTCGATTAAAAGTCTAGAAATAAGGCGGAGAGGTTTAAAACAAATTTTTAAGAAAGAAAAAGTGTACTTTTTAAACTATAGTCTTAAAAATAAACCGAAACTCACTAAATATTAAACTTTTCGACTAAAATATACTCTAAACTTTCAAAAAGTTTTAAAAATAGAGAAAATAGTTTAAAATTCCACTAAACTTTCAAAAGTTTAAAAAATAGAAGGAAAAAGTCTTAAAATTAGACTCCAGTTTTTACCGTGTACTCTATAGTTTAAAATATTTAAGGTCGCCCGCGAAACGAAAAATTTTTACAGCCCTTGAAAATTAAAACTTGTATCAAACAATTTTTTTTGGAAACTGAAAATTTGGGAACCTTTTTAACCACTTGAGACCGCGGGTTCATATATGACTCCACCAGAACTCCAAAAGTTCAAAACTCCACCAGTTTTTTGTACAAAAACGCTAATTTAACGGAGAAGAATGCTTCAAAAATTATTTTTGCTTGTAGCGATATTATTTGCTAACATACATTTTTATTTGTTTTTTTTTTCATATTTAAGAATGAATCCATAAAAAGTTTTTCTGCATCTCACGATTCGTAGATCTCGGTCTCAAGGGGTTATAATTTCTTGCGCCAATCTTAGTGCGTTAATAAAACGCAACGGAGTTTGCAAATAAAATGGCTGTAATTTTATTTACAGCCATTTTATTTGCAAACTTCGTTGCGTTTTTCACATATTATTTCATTTATTAATTTTTTTTTTATAAAATGAAATAAACGATCTTTAGAAATGGATTTAATTTATAAATAAAGGCTCTATTGTACTCTGATCTAATTATTCAACAAATTAGCCCAAGGCTTTTAGCATCTTAGCCTTATCATGTTATTGGAAATCATTTTTATGAGATAGTTTCGAGACCAATTCATCACAAAACTATCGGAGATGCGATACAAAAAATTAAAAATAAAAGACTTTGTTGATTTTCCATTTTACAATTGAGATTATTTAGAATCAGAATCATTGTTCTCATAAAAACTAAACTTATTTAAAATTTTCAACCCAAGATTTTAATCAATTTAAAATGAGACACTCGTAAACTAATCTGCCCGCAATCTCAACAGTAGTGCGACTTGATTCTACTAACAACGTCATCGAATTGAATATATTTGTACGTCAGGAAAAAAAACGACATTTTATTAATGAAAAGAGGCATGTCTGATGATGATCTCTTATCGTCATTAACAAAAAGCAAAAGGCATTCATAAGTGGGATTCAAAGAAATGAAATAATCGCATAAACAAGTGTATAAGCGTGCACAGAGTCTGATATCTTAAGTAGACTTTCGAGATGGTAACAGCGACCATGCAAAGTGAATATACGATAAAAATGACTTGCAAACTAAGGAAATCGTCATCATAATCAATTGGTTGAAGAAGCAGCGATGATCGACCCAGCGACCAACATGAAAATTGACTCAGCAGAATTAAAATTATGTTGGCATTTATGCTGGATATAAAGAGTTTATGTTGACAAACAACATGCATTATTATTTATACTCGAGAATATATAATAGAATAATAATAATCCCACCCTCTCGTCATTATGCACAAATGGACACGGGATACACACGCTCACATCTCCTGCATCGAAAATATACACGGGAGTTAAAAAAAAAATCTATATTGCTGTCAACTGACCATACTTCCTGATGCGAATTAATTTTATTTTCGGGAATTTTCTACATCATTTAACAAAGTCGCATTTTCGAATCGCCTCCTCATATTCCACTTGATTCACATGAGGGCCGAATTTCGCATGTGGGAAGCCATTGAGTAGCACCACCGCACCATGCTAACTACTCCTGAATATCTCGAAATCTAACTATGCGATCGAACCGGCTTAAACCTGTGAATTACGATACTGGAACGAAAGTATCAAGATACCCCTTAATCGAAGAACAGGAATTACCTGCTCCAATGCAGTCTTCTGCGGGCCATTCGGTTGCGGTGATAGTAAAATTGCAAGGTGAATGTTGCAAAAATACGAGGGAAATTCATTCTTAATCAGTTTGGCGTTCATTCATAGGATAAATTTGCGCGACTTTCTGAAAAATTCAAAGGAGTCAGATTTCAGTAACACGTCGACACAATCCAGGATACGGTGATATCGACTTGCTGACAAAAAATCCTGTTTTTGCTTTCAACTGATTACAGGAAAAATGTAAAATAAAGAAGAAAAAATAAGTATTAAGGTGGGATTAATTTTTTTTTCGAAAGGTTTTAGATTTTGTAATCGATATACAGAAATTCTGAAAAATTGAAAATTTGGTTTTAAATTATTTTTCGTAGAAATTTTCGTGCTTGGGAAAAAATATCCGACATTTAAAAGTATTTTAGAAAGTTAGATAAGTCGACATTTCTTGTGAAATCTGGTATCCAAAGCAGAAGTGTTTTGTTTTTAAAAAAAAAAATCGCTATTAAAATATCCTACTTTGCCCAGAATTTCTTCCGAGGTTTTAGGCTCACAAATCGAGAGGTCGCAGGTCTGAATCCTGGTAGAGACATAGGCTAACCAATTTTCAGCATCAATACTTTGTAAATACGAAAAATAATCAAAACATCTCAAAAAACAAGCATGTTACTTGTGAAGTGATATTTTTTAACTATTTTAATAAGTTTGTTTAACACCGAAAAATTGTTAAAAATTAACACTCACACACAGAAAGAAAAAAAATAGTTAAAATTGCGTCAACCATGCTTACGTGGTAAAATCTTCTCAAGACTTACTAGACACGTACTTAATCCAACTATTGCAATCATTTTTGACCATTTAATAGTTGAATTAACTACGTTTGTAGTAAGTTTTGAGAAGAATAAGCATGGTTAAACAACTATTTTCGTAGGTTGACGCAATTTTAACTATTTTTACTATTTTTTTTTCTTTCTGTGCAGGGAACTGTTGTGAACTCCTTAGCCCGGACTAAAGGTAGAAATACACGACGAGAGACTTTGGTCTCTTAGACCAAAAATTTCGCCTCTGCATACAAAGAGACCTGTGTATACACTTCGGAGACCGGAGATTTGTCTCCAAGTATCAAGTCTCTAGGGTCTCTGGGAGACTTAAGTTTCTTGCCGTGTAGCTACTAATGAGAGAGTCTCTTTAATGCGTCTCCGGTCTTCAAAACGTTTTGATATCTATCTCTTGGTCTCCGGAGACGAATTTTGACATTTCAGGAAATTGTTTTGTGGGAACGAGAATTTGTTTCGTTGTTTTGAGATTAAAGGTCAGTTTTTATAAAGAAAAAAAGTGTTTTAACTTATTTTATATTTTGGATTAGTGATATTGTTGTTATGCTTGGAGACGAGATACCTGCGTCGTGTATGCACTCCAGAGACTTTGATTTTAGAGGCTTTTTAGTAAACGTCTCCGCAGATTTTTTTTTTGATCTCCAGACTTAAATGTCTGTGATCGTGTATACACTTTGGAGATTTTTGCCTTTTGTACCCTGGAGACCAGAGACCAAAGTCTCTCGTCGTGTATTTCTACCTTAAGATTTTAGGCAAAATAGGCAATACTCAACCCGGAAACCTTGTTTCGGCGCATGATCGACTCCGTTTTTCGGGAGCGTATAGTTATGGCACTATTAGCATGGAATTTTTTTTTGTATTTTTTTTCCTGAAGTAGATGGGAATAATAGAAATGAAGCATATTTCCAACATATTGATGGGGAATTATAGACTGGGTAAGAAAATCAAACCGTTTTTTGAAAGCACCTCTTTTGAAAAATGTCTTTTTCATCTCTGATAAAGAGAAATAATTGGTAATTCCTATGTAAATTACTTTATATTTTTTTTTATTATAACAGTTTTTGGGAAAATCACAGAAAACCGTTCTATATGTTTATGGGGCGGAAGTTTTTCAATTTGATCCATTCATGGTACACTCTCGAAAAAATGGAGTCGATTACGCACCGAAAGGGAGTTTGAGGGAGTCCATCACCTATTGGAGAAAATCGAGCACCGGGCTAGGGAGTTCACAACAATTCCTTATGAGTGTTAATTTTTAACAATTTTTCGGTGTTAAACCAACGTATTAGATGGCCCAAAAAAAAACCTCGCAAATTCTCTTTTTTTGCAAGCATTTGAGATGTTTTGAGTTTTTTTTTCGTGTTTCCAAAGTTATATTACTTGTTAAAAACTTTTCTTACATGTCTCTGCCGGGACTCGAACCTGGGGACCTCTCGAATTGTAAACCATTTGCCTTCCCAATAGGCTGTTGAAGCCAATTTGGTAAGCCTCTTCTAAACGTGAACACCCTTTACAATGAAAATAACACCCAAAAGGAGTTGTAGTGAATTTTTGACTCCTTTTCGGAGTTAATTCAAAATTGAGGTCAAAACGGTGTTAAAATGAATATTTAGCTCCGTAAAATAAAAATTTAAAAATAACTCCGCGCTACGGTGTTAAACTTTTAGCTATGTTTTCAGGCGGAGTTAATTCGTCCCCGGATTTTTTCGAGAGTGTACATAATTTAATTTTTATACGAAAAATGGCTTTACCAAATTTTAAGTTTATATCTTGCATAGATTGAACTGTCTTCAAGCAACTTCTTACAATATAAAAAAGGTCGTTTTTGAAACCAACTGAATTGTGGACATAGTCGTTTTTGAAACCAACATAGTTTTTAATATTCCCATATGACCTATAATCCGAAATATCCCAAGAAAATCTTTAGTTATGAAATAAAGGTACAAAACAAAATATAAAAAAAAATAAAATATAAAAGATTTTGAACCTTTTTTTCATAACTAAAGATTTTCTTGCGATATAAAAATAAGTTGTTTAAGAAAGAGCTTCAAATTGCATATTTATCCCATTTTCGAATTTTTGTGGACAAGATCATTTCTGAAATCAATAGACACAATTAGAGAAACTTGGCAGAAGGGCGAGAAACTAAAGATTTCATCAAAACTCAATTTTTGACTCATCAAAAACCAATTGTTTTATTGGGGTTTTGTCGAAAACGGTTTGTTCCAAAAGGATTTCGAACGTAGAACCCTACTTCCGTATTAATATTGAAACAAAAAGTTTAATAATTTAAGAGTTCACATATCTTGTGAAATTCAATTTTATTTTAGACATTTTTTTAAATAGAAAATATATAAAAGGTTCCTCGAAAAAAAAAATTCAAACCAAAAACAATTTGCAGAAAAATCGCTAATAGCGATAACCTGATCTAGTCGAATAGAATCAATAAAAAAACCAGCTGGTTAAAGCATAAATCTTTCTCAGTAATAGTAAAATCGGCGCAATCTTATCAAGAATGCAGCAATAATAACAAAATTCCAAGATTTTAGGCAAAATAGGCATTACTTGATTTTTTTTTTTTGTTAAACAAATTTCATTGAAATGTGAAAATTCTGGTGTACTTAGATTACAAAGAAAACCCGTGATAAGGGAGACTTTTTTAATATCTTATTTTACGGAATCGATATATAGATGTGACGAAGCAACTCACTTTAGATAAGAAATTAACGTGGAATTCCCATTCTTATCATTGTTACTTTATAAATCGTAATCATAATGCAAGTTGTATAGATATCTGATTCGAATTTTTCCGGAGAGAATCATCAGAACCACTGATAACGAGAATAAATTTCCGGAATTAGTAATTTCATCAGTTTCGTGTTGAGATTACATTCAATTGAAATTGAAATCCACCTGGTAACAGATCTAGATTTAAGGTGAAATACCCGCAATATGAATCGGTAGAGTCAAATTACATCACATCATATCTTTCCCGATAATATATATAAAAACACAAATGAATGACCTAAACATCGTTTTCTTGGGAAAATACTTTGGATGAAAACTTTTATCTAATTGCGTGTTTATTGCGAAAATTTATGTGCAAAGATTTCTATCAAACTTTTCCGTGATTCAAATAATGGCAAACTTTTCCAAAATCCCTTGCTTTTCTTTTTTTTAAGAATTATCAGTTTTTTTTTAAGCCAGCTATTCCGATAATACTTTACCAACAATGATAATTTTTTTTTGAAGCAAATTACTCTTAAAATACTTTTTCGTGATGAAAAATAAATCTCTCCGTTGCGACAGACAAAATCTATTCGGGGAATTAATTTGAAGTAATTCCACGAATACGAAAATTAATGACGTCTCAATGTGCTCTTTATTTCAATATGTTCTTAGAATTGATTGTCAATAATTTAGGCATATGAAATTTTATCCTTGATATTCCGAAAATACTTCAAGTTTTAAGAGAAATTGTTTGGAAAAACAAGGATTTTCCATTTTTCAAAATACTAGACTCTTTTCACGGAAAGAAATTTTCAAAAGATGTTTAAAAAAGTAGAAAAAATACTTAACACTCTAACTGCCACGACAGTTTTAAGCCTTTTTCGAATATTTAGTTGTCAGTCAAAAAGGATGCAATGAGAGAAAAAAAAATTGAAACAAAATTATACCTATAAATGTTATTTTATTACCAAAAAAGTGTGCAACTACAAAAAATCGTTGCGGTTGCAGCGAACACTTTAATAATTTTCATTGTGGCCGTTGTGTACAATTAGGTGTCAGGTCTTTTTGACTGACGTGGCAGTTAGAGTGTTAAAGTGTTACAAAATATAAGTGAGGGCCTTTCCATAAAATACATCACACATTTGAGGGGAGGGGAAGAGGGCGGCCGGTGAAAATCACCGTGACGTATTTTATAAACAGTACCTACTTTTATACAAAAATCGTAGTTTTCTAAATTTGACAGACCTTGAAAATTCAACGTTTTTTCACCCATCTGGAATCAAATAACTGTAGGCCATCAGTAAAATTAAGATAACGTCTGTAAAAACTAAATAACAGTCTTTTTGTTGAGACATTTTTGATAAAACTCTTCTTGATAAGGGTCAGAACTCTAGGGTCCCCATTTTGGACAACTAAAAAAATGTCAACATGAATTCATACTATTATCTTTTTGTACTTATTATATTTTTAATTACCAGATGAAATTCCGTTTGAAAAGATTTTATGCATTTTAACGATTCTAGGAATAATGCAGAAACAACCATTGTCATCATCATATCTATCCATAGTTAATTTGAAATTTTCCAGGAAAAAGTTTTCCACGAAACACTGCCATAAAACCGAATTCGTTAGAGGGAAATTCAGTTGAACGACACATTCGATTCAAACATTTTCTAAAATGCAATCGTTACGTTGGTTTTAGAACACTTTCTGCTATTACAGGAATTCGAAGAAAAAATCATTATCTAAGCAAGCCCTTCGTTACGCCAATTCCTATGTCGATATAAGTTTGTACTTTGGTTACTCATTGGGTTACACGAAAAAAGCTCATATCTTTTAAACGAATAAAAATGTGAGTAACATTATTGTTTATCGCTGGCTGGTATTGATTTTGTACGACTGAAATAAAGATAGGGAACCTACATGTGTTTTGGGATTACTCATTTCTATTGATAGATCAATCTATATAAAAATGCTGGCTATATAAAAAGGATGCCTACATTAAATTCTCTGCAAATCCTGGTATTAGAAAATTATACATTCTAACAACGCGTTAATTTTGTATCCATGCTGGATAAAATATATCCTAAAGGAATTCTAGGTAAAAAAATTTTGCGTCATTGTCGTAGGTTTTATAAATCTTTTAATATTATCCTGATTGAATTTTTACTGTAACACTGATTATACCCGTATGGTGAAACCAAAGGGTATATTAACTTTGCCTTACCGTTTGTAACGCCAAGATCCCGTCATCACACACAAAAATGAATTACACCAGTGTGTTTAGAATGATAAAAATAATTAATTTCTGCATGTCCGTCCGTCCGTCTGTCTGTGGCGCGGATTGCGGGCGGACGGATTGAGCTACAGATTTGAAATTTTGCGCAGATCCGTTTTTCGTAAAATGCGAGGCTAAGTTCGTTAATGGGCAAAAATGGACCATTATCCCCCCTAATGGTCCATTTTTCCCATACGAACGAAAACGTTTTTTGCAAATATCTCGAAAACGGTGTATCTTATCGAAAAAGTGCAAGAACAAAAGTTATTTAGGATATGATTCTACATAAAACTCCCATACATCAAAATCCGATTGGAATAAGTTTTAAAAAATCTTATTGAAAAGTTTGCCTTCAAAGTGGAATTTTGGTACAACTGTTCGAATTTTGATACGAATATTACCATACGGGTTTTCAATAATTGCCAGATTGGCAATTATAGCTTTTGTTATGTTTTTAAATACAACTGGACGGCCGCCAGTTAGACTAGTTATTGTCCTGTATTTGACTGGTAGAGCTTTACTGCGTTATCGAGGAATAAATCCAGATCAACTTTTCAAGAGTCAATCAATTTGACAGAAAGTTGGCAGTAAAATTTACTACAATTACCAGTAGATTTTACTATTTACCTCAAACCATTTTTTATTAGAATTCTGATGGAAAAAAATCTAATGTTTACGTAGCGAAAAAAATTTGTCTTTGGGAATACAAATAAAATAGTTAATTTCAATTACAAAAATAGTTAAAATCTACTACATTTATGATAAATTTAACTATTTAGTAGTAAAACTTACTATTTTGTGGTTAAAATGTCTGTTTTTGTAATTGGTATTAACTATTTTCGTTGTAAAAAAAAATTAGATTTTTTTATTCTTTTTTTCTCTGCGTTGAAAAGAATAAAATTGTATTACGAAATTCTTGGTAAAACTTATTACATTTTTATTTTTTCACTTTTTTCAGTGATTCTTTTTCACTTGGTATTTTACAAAAATGTCAAAGTTTATCCCTTTTGCTATAACATTTCTCATACGATTGTAAGGTATTTGTATTTATACTTGAGAACCCATACAAAAATATTTGAAAATTTCAAATATTTTCATGGAATAGAACTAGATTGTATTTCCCTAAGAGTTCTTCTTAACCGCATGAATTCATGTCGACGACGTTATTTCAACCTTTCACCACAAACAAGGTTTTAAATGTACTCTTATTATCCTGTCGTTCTCTTTCTCCACAATATTGTTGTCTTCATCTAGTCCTTGGTATCGAGTCTGTAGCTGAAGCTACTAACTCTGTGCGGCCTTTCAATTTTCAATGTAGATGGAAAACTCAATTCCGGAATTTTCCTGGAAACCAGAACCCCATCAGCGCAAATTTCCAAGTATCAGGATACACAATTCACTTGAATTTAATCATTTTGATGGGAAATTATTTCCAGGAATAAGGGATCAACAACAAAGGGACAGACTCAACACAAGGGCGTGCAATTTTCCCTAAACCATCATATCATGTTTTTCGAAAAAAAAAAATTAAAAATAAATAAATACAAAAAATTCAAAAGCAACACTTCCACATTCGATCCTCTGATATACCCTATGTGACAAAAGAGGAATCACAAATAGAGGAATTTGAACTTCTGTGCAGCGTTTATGCGCAGCCGTGGAAAAATTCATCACACCAGAATTTTTTTGATTTGTAACTACTAACTACAAATTTCTTCGCAGCAAATATTTTTCACACCCCAAATTTCAAAGAGGTTAAAATTTGGGAAATCGAGGAAAATTTGAAGATCTGAAGAGACTAAGTTTTGGTTGGGGGTCCTCAAAACCACCAGAGATGCAAACTGGTTTTTATTGAATCGAACCATTGAAATTTTAGGAACCAAAATCTGAACCACATTTTTGGAATCAACACCCGTACCCAGAAATCTTTTGGTTAATTTTAGACCGGGTAAAAAATTTTTCTTTTAAACCGATTAATTTTGCACGAGATAAAATAAAGTTTTTACAAGGCTGCCATTTTGGTTACTTCCGCTTAACGAACTACTACTAAAAATTGATAGGATCGTCCCATTCCAGCACCAAACATGCCTGTAAAATCTAGTGGCTCTACCTCTGGTAGTTTTTGTAAAATCTTGTAGACAGACTGATAGACGACAGAAAGACATTTTTGTAATAATCGACTAGGGAGTGCTCGGAGAATTGGACCATACCTTTCCCCCTCCGCCATACAAACAAAACAGTATCTTGCAATTTTCTCAAAAACGGTGAGTCATATTGAAAAATGTATTATGGTAAAATGTGTTTAGAATAAAATTTTACATAACTCATGCATATATCAAAATACAGTTGGACCACTGCTTCCTCCATACATCAAAATACAGTTGGATCACTCCTTCTCTCTCCCCCATACAAATTGCATACTTCTTTATTTTCTCGAAAACGTGATTTCATACAAAAATCTTCTTAATACTAACCGCCCAGTTCGTATGGGCAACTCTGTGTTAAATCACATCACAACGGGTACTTGATTGTCATGTATGCGAAATTTGAACTTTTCTTACTAGTTCGTTGTCTATTTAAGGGCAAGGTTCTATAATCTCACCCCATTTAAGTTAAATCAAAATTCCCAGCGTTTTATTTGCTTTTTCCCCAATTTTACCGACCTGTCCAACTTTGATCTCTTTCCGGGTGCTGGTCCTTCCGGCCAATTCAGTCAACTAATGAACTGCCCCCGAAAATTCACACCCACTGGATCCATTAGCGACAGCAACTCTTCCTACCTAGAATCACAGAATTTATTTACTTATGATGATAGACGAAACGTGAATTTCTCATTTGTAGCAATTTTCAAAGTTTTTCCAATTCGGGCTCGTTTTTCTTGTTCCTGCCTTCATTATATTCTAACATAATTGGCAAATTTTCCTCTCGCGAATGCAAAGATAAAAAAAATTTTTTAAAAAAAGCTTTTATTAAAAAAAATGCACTAAAAAGAAAAAAATAATTTTCTGGACGCTGTGTATCACAAATATAAAAGCTTTTAAAAAGCGAGATAAATGTTTATTTTATTGTTTTATGCTTTATCTCGCTTTTTAAAAGCTTTTATATTTGTGATACACAGCGTCCAGAAAATTATTTTTTTCTTTTTAGTGCATTTTTTTTAATAAAAGCTTTTTTTAAAAATTTTTTTTTTATTTTTTTTTATTTTGTTCTTTTTAGTCTTCGAATATATAGCTTTACATTTGAGATGTCCTTACAGGCTTTTTAACTTGAGAATCGTATTCAGCGAACCCCAAAACCCGCAGAATATATTTTTTCCCGGAACAATTGAGAAAAAGGATAATCACGTTATCCTTACAGGACATTCCGTTATCCTTACAGACTTTTTAATGACAGATTCGGATTCAGCGACCCCAAAAACCCCAGAATAGATTTTTTTTCCGGAAAATTTGGAGAAAAGGATAATCACGTTATCCTTACAGGACCTTCCGTTATCCTTACAGACTTTTTAATGACAGATTCGGATTCAGCGACCCCAAAAACCCCCAGGATAGATTTTTTTCCGGAAAATTTGGAGAAAAGGATAATCACGTTATCCTTACAGGACCTTCCGTTATCCTTACAGAGTTTTTGATGACAGATTCGGATTCAGCGACCCCAAAAACCCCAGAATAGATTTTTTTCCGGAAAATTTGGAGAAAAGGATAATCACGTTATCCTTACAGGACCTTCCGTTATCCTTACAGACTTTTTAATGACAGATTCGGATTCAGCGACCCCAAAAACCCCCAGGATAGATTTTTTTCCGGAAAATTTGGAGAAAAGGATAATCACGTTATCCTTACAGGACCTTCCGTTATCCTTATAAGGACGAAGTAGTGAAAATATTGTATTGTCATCGGACTTATATAAGTGTGCAAAATTTCAAGTCAATCGGACAAGTGGAAGTGGGTCAAAATTGGGTTGCAAGATTTGATCTGACAAACAGACAAACAGACAAACAAGATAGCGAGCTAAATAAAAGCTTTTAAAAAAGACAACCATGATAATAATAATATTGTTCGTGGAAAAAGTAATAGAATATATGCATGTACTCCAAATAGAATATAGGGATGTTTCCGAATGTAATAAAGTGTATGTAATAGAAGAATATTGAACTGACGCAATTTCCATTCCGTACATGTGACCTTAGAGGATTCAGAGAAAACGTTTTTTTTTTCGGAAAAAGGGACGCAATTTCATCTAAATTCTGCGAAAAGTGAAAATTTGTTTTAACAAAAACGAAGCGTTGGACGGGAGTTGTTTTTCCTTTCCCATTTTTCCATATGCTTGCTGTTTTATCAAAGGAAAATCTCTTTGATATTTTCTTAGCTTAGGTACTTCGGTTATATGAAGAAATTTTCCTGGAAACTTCTACTTTCTTGTAAATAAATAATCTGAATTTTCTGGAATTTCTTATTATCTCTGAGTTTTACTCAAGGAACGTCAGAAACTATTATCGTCTTTTTTTAATCCTTTTTAGTCACACCTATAGGCCTAAAAAGTATTTTGTTGGTATTTAATGGATATTTTCCCCTATTCGATTAATTTTTAAAAAAAAATTAAGTTTGTTGAATTTTAAACTTTGTTTTTTTTTTTTACAGTGAATACCAGTTGTAGCGATCTTTTGACATCCTAATAAAGATCCGTAAGTATTTTCAAAATACCTTCTAAAAAACTGGTTTTTATATCTTGTATGTATTGTAACAGACTTCATTTAACATTTCCAAAAAAAAAATCCAATTTTTTCGTAATATTTTTATTGTAAGACCTAATTTTTATTCTTATTTTTTTGGGGTCATACGATCAACGAAAATGAGGTCTCGCATAATGAATTTCATAATTTCCTTCCATATCAAATGAGTTTTTCTTGCATTCTATCAAATTTCCAATTATTTACATTAATTACGCAAAGAATTGGAACTTAGTTACATACATTATTTACGCATAATTAATGCGTATACAATTCGACGTAAATTACGCTGTCAACACCATTTTTCGAGATAACCGTAAATACCTGATTTTTTTAAATAACGGTATATCTCAATACCGGTTGAAGTGATCAAGTTCTATTAAAAGAAAAAAAAATGTGGGAAATTTTACTGTTTTCAGCTCTTGTCATACATAAGACTACTGAAAACACGTAGTCTTCGAGTAAAAAGCAAACACGGAATTGAAATTTTTAAAAAGCCGCCATTTTGGTTACTTTCGGTTGATGGATTTCCAGGGCTATAGCTCTAGTTGTTTTTGAGAAAACTTGTAAACACACTGACAGACAGAAAGACATTTTTGTAATAATGTTCCAATCGACTCAATTAATAATGCTCCAATTGAGATTTCGCAACAATTTTTCGTCATTGCGAAAAAAATACCTCGGTTTATGAACAAAATTGTTTTTTTTTTTTAAATAGTCGAGTGCAATTTAGTCGTCACACTCGACTTTTACGTCAATTTTTCTATCAGAATTTCAATTAACCGCCCTAGCCATTATTAAAGTTTTTAAATTCCGTCACTATAGCCGACGTTTTGTTACACATAACATGTTGGAATATAACACAATTATAATAAATTCTTAGCAGCTGTTCGTTGTAAATTTATAAAAGTAATATTCTTAAAATTGATTCATATACTATATGAAGGGGAATAACCACAATTTCTTAGAGAGACTCTTCAGACACTGTGTTTTATGAATTGTTTTAGACCGAATTTTTTTTGTAGAATATTCGATTTATTTCAATTGAATTTTATACACTAAAATCCAATAAAAATCATGTGACATACAAGTATTTTTCAGAAATCCAAGGAAATTCACTAGATCCCTCAATAACTTTCTTTATAATCATTTTAATTGAATTTCCTTATCGTAAACCATTTTGAGGAACTGCAAATATGTTTCCGGAGGTTTTAAAATTCGAAACGCTTTCCATTTCTCAGAAATTGATGTTTTTTTTTGTGATGATACCATCCGGTTAATATTACTTCAAAAATCGATAAGTTTTATTATGTTTTCCAAGAATTATAAAAACAAAATGTTCTGCTATAATGAACAAATACTAAACATTAGTGCAGTTGATATCTAGATCGAATTGCCTGGAAACATATTTCAGTTTTATTTTCAATAGCCTGTTTGATATCTTAAAGTTTATAAGGACTTCCTTCAGATAAACCAATCAATGGCTGAAGTTTTCCAATTATGATACACATTTTCATAGAATTATCTAATATTAACTTTATATTTATTCAGAAGCGATTTAGAATATTGATTATTCGGCAAAATATCTCACGTGTTCCCACTCGAAAAAGAAAAATTAGATTTAAATGCGGCACATGCGTTTGTCGCATCACTTGGGAAATACTCAAAAATATAAATGTTATCAGTTGGTAATTATTTTTCAAAGAAAAGATATAATATTTAAGTGACACTCAAGATATAAAAATTCAGATTTTAGTGCAAATAATTCATGGAATTGAAATTGAATCTGGCTCAGTAAATATTTGAGTTCTTCTATTCTTCGAATTAATAAAAAATGACATCTATTTAAAATTTAACATTGACCTATTTTTTTGCCAGCTATAAAATTTGATGAATTGTTTGTAGTTTCAGAAAAAAAATAGGTGGGACAGCTTTTTTTTAATTTCTTTGAAAATCGATTTGAACTTAAAATCAAACTTATTGCAAAAAACGCATTTTGATCTCTTCTATTTTTGGTGAAAATTCCTTAACCGGAAATGACCAATATGACGGCTTTTTATACCCGTATGGTGAAACCAAAGGGTATAGATTTGCCTTATCTTTTGTAACGCCAAGATCCCGTCATCACACAAAAAAATGAATTACACCAGTGTGTTTAGAGTGATAAAAAAAGTTGAATTTAGCATGTCCGTCCGTCTGTCCGTCCGTCTGTCCGTCCGTCTGTCCGTCTGTCCGTCCGTCTGTCCGTCCGTCCGTCCGTCCGTCCGTCTGTCTGTCTGTCCGTCCGTCCGTCTGTGGCGCGGATTGCGGGCGCACGGATTGAGTTAGAGACTTGAAATTTTACGAAGATCCGTTTTTCGTAAAATGCGAGGCTAAGTTCGTTCATGGGCAAAAATGGATACGAACGAAAACGATTTTTGCGAATATCTCCAAAACGGTGCATCTTATCAAAAAAGTCCAAGAACAAAAGTTATTTAGGATATTATTCTACATAAAACTCCCATACATCAAAATCCGATTGGAATAAATTTTAAAAAATCGTATTGGAAAGTTTGACTCAAAGTGGAATTTTGATACAACTGTTTGCCGTTCACTTAAATCACCATACGGGTTTTCAATAATTGCCAGATTGGCAATTATAACTTTTGTTATGTTTAAAATTCGTAGTTTCGTAAAATTTTCCTTTTACAAACATGGAGCCCAACTTGGAAGTTATCATGGGAAAAAATTGGAAAAAATAATAAATACAGTAGTACGCGATAAATCGAACCTAAAAAAAACTAATGCTATTCAATTTTCGAGAAATTCGACTTACACAGGAAGAAAAACATGCTAAATTTTACAAAAACGTCTTGGTTAAATCAATTTTGTATAGTTTACTACAATTTTCAATTTCTTGGGTAATCATTCCAAGAAATTGGTTAAATTACCCATGGTTAAAATATTTTACCGACTGTTGTGTGGCAGCACATAACCAAATATCTTAATTTTTAACGCCTCCAGTTCTCCTTAAATTGTATTGCCACCGGGGTTACATATGGGTGCAAAATTTCAAGTCAATAGGATAAGTTAAAGTGGGTGAAAATTAGATTACGAGATTTTACCCCAACAGACAGACAGGCAAACAAACAGACAAGAAAGCAGGCTAAATAAAAGCTTTTAAAAAATTGCAGTTCCAATTAGTGAATAATTCGACATTTGAGATGTTCGACTTAGGGTGATTCTTCTGTAAATAATACCAAAATTTATCGTTAAGGGAAAAATTTCTTACAACAATTAATGCTTCTGAGAAAAAACAAAATCTAGGCTCTGAAAATCTTGCCTAGATGTTGTTTTTTTCTAAGAAGCAATGTTTTTGATGCTGTGTTAGTAAAAGCTTTCTTTGAATTTCAACCTACTTTTGTCCAAACACTCGAATAAACAGTCGTAGAATTTTTTTCCATTATAATCTGAATTTAACATGAATTAAATTTTACAAAATTGTGCCAAAACAATTACAAACTTTGATTTATCATGAAATATTATTTGCCGAATTCGAATGGGCGGATTCTGTGTACATTCTGTATTTTTTAATATGGGAATAAAGTTCTGGGGGCTTACTTGAAAATTTCCAAATAAATTCTCTAAAATAATTGAAATACTTTCTGGAATTGGTCCAACTTTGAAGAATCAAAGATTATTTCAAAGTTTTTGTAATTTTCATACTAATTTAATTTATTTTTCTCGTACTAATTTATTGGTGTGATAAAATTTCGATTTTTCGACATAAGGTCGGATATGGTCTTATCAAGCAAATACAGGCTTTTCTCTGAAAAATTATAAATAAAAAAAAAATACTAAATTTGTACCGATACGAAAACAAAATACTTAAATACGAAGTACGTACTTTTAAGCTCATCATAATCTGAATTTCTAGGCAAATTTTCGGATAAAAACACTTTTCAACCGAAACTTATTTTTTCTTTGCCACACGCCACACCACCCTTAGACCATTATATTTTTCTTTATCCACTCTATCAAAATTTCGGTTAAAGATTTTTTTTTCTGCTGAAATTTCTGAGAAATTCTCCTGAAATTTTGATTATCTGTGAATTTCATCTTGTTAACCAGCCAACGAACCAATAAAATGAAAATATTTCTTCGGATTTGAAACTTTGAAGTGGGAATATTAAGAGGGGTGGAAGACGGCTCAGGTTTTTTTTATTTTTCGAAATTCCACGTTGTTATTGCTGTGAATTCTTGAAGATTGTGAAATCTGAATAGAATAAAAGTGAAATGAAAAGCTTACAAACAGTATACGTTAAAAAGTGACTGAGTTGAGTTTCGCTCAAGGGTTATTACTCCACATTCAAAGCGAATGAGCACACGTGGAAGTACTTGATTAAAAAATATCGGGAAATCTTGTTACGTTTCTCTGTCGCATTAAGCGAAAAATTGTATAAATAACTTATGCTTATATGAGCTTTAATTAATCGTTTCTACAGTGCGTAAAATTAATTTACTAAATAAAAATATAAATTGCAATAACGTTTTTAAAGTTATTAACAAACTTAACTTATGAATGCCGGTCAGGTTTGTCTGTGCGACTGATTTTGACCACAAAAGTTCACGAAATTGATTTTGACATTGATTGGCTTCGGGTGAAAAAGTTTTTGTTCTAAAGTTCATAAGTCATTTTTAGATTTTTTTTTGTGCAAAAAACTAACCCGGCAACGACCGGCATGAAAGCCAATACACTAAACCAAATTTTATTCATAAAAATTAAGAACTGCGTTCATAGACGTGAATTCATAGTATTTATGAACAGTTTCATTAATACTATGAAAGATTTCATAAACCGATTTGATCTTCTATGAAACCGTGCATGAATGCTGTGAACATGCATTCATAAATATCAAATTTAGATATTGCCAAACTAATTTGTATCGTGATCACCAAGAAGTGGTCTTATTATCCACTGTGGGTGTCTACAAAATAATATGGCGGCATCATTTTGTTAATCGTATATCGCCAGTTTCGAAAATCCAATTTAAAACTATTGCACTATTATTTCATGAAAAGGATTTTTAAAAAAATCAGCTTTGGGGATCATATATTCATTTAGAAATTGGGTTGCATCGTTTTTACATCCTTTTCCCGTTCAATATTTTGCAAAAAAGGACTTTTTTAAAAAAAAACATCGGCGTTAACTGTGTACCTTAAAGACCGACTTTCAGTCCTATATGATAGATATCCTAGGAGTATCATTCTATATGACAGATCATATAGAGCAGTGCTCCGCAACCAGTGTGCCGCGGTAAATATTTCAAATAGCTATTTAATAATTCTTTCAGGATTTTTTTTTTTAATTTTTTCATTATAACTATTTTATACACAATTTTTTTATATTTTCTTTTGTGGTGTGCCCCGGATTTCCAGAAAAAAAAATTGATGTGGCGTATGCAAATAAAGGTTGCGGAGCACTGATATAGATGATAAAAAGGTGTTAGGGATGACAAAAGATTTTGATTTCTGCACGTCTGTCTCGTCCGTGAACTCTATAACTTTGGAAAGTATTTAGTTACAGACTTGAAATTTTGTACAGTTGCGTTTCTAGTAATAAGGCAAAATGGGACCATTCCTTCCCCTGCAATTTACTCGAAAACGGTGAGTCATATTGAAAAATTTATAAAGGTAAAATGTGTTTAAAATAGGATTTTGAATAACTCATCCATATATCAAAATCTAATCGGACAACTTCTTTCCCCTCTCCCATTCAAATGGAATAGGGTTACTTACGGAGAGATGCCCCACATTTTGACTTTGCCATATTTCACAATGAAGAAAGGCATTTTCGGTTTTTATTTTATTTTTAAATATTAGTCTTAACATTTATCAAAAATTTTAGAGAAAAAAAACTTACATTATGTTTTCTTTTTATTATGATAAAAATGTTTTTGTCAGTCCCTACTTTTTGGGATAGATGCCCAACCTATGGGATAGACGCCCAACATGACAAATGTGCATGTGGGATAGATGCCTTTGAGGAAAAAAAAACATTTTATTAAGTTATAACAAAATTTTATTATGCATTTTAATTCATTTACATACATATATGTCTATCCAATATACACATACTGCAATATAAAAAAATTTAATTAAATAATAAAGCAAAAAATAACAAAATTCAGTGTCTTTCGGGAGGAAATCGAACGGCCTCTAATTTCTGAATATGACGCACGAGCCGTTTTTCATTTTCGAATCCAAGGATAGGATGTTTACCTATAATAAATAAGTATTTTCAATGAATGTGGGAAAGCAAATAGGTATATATTATTACCTACCTAGAGTTAATTTGCCCCTAAGGTCAACTATCCCTTTAAAAAAGAAGGCGTCTATCCTTTTCATACCGGATAGATGCGCCAATTATTTAATAAATTAAGTGTGGATAAAAAAGAAAAAAAAATTTTTTTTCACAAACATTAAACACTCCATTTGACACATAAAAAATAAAAAAATATGTACTTTCTTCTTTAAGCAAAAGTTCCAAGAGTTTTTGTGCTGCTCAAAATAATTTTTTGGAGTTTTCCCTTGTTCAAAAACAAAAATGCGCAATTATCCCGCAACACGCCGGACTCTCGCGAATTTTAACAACGTACTGAAGTTTCATTGAGCAAACACTTCATATGTAGAATGTGACATGTTACGTTTTGTTTCGTTAAGTACCAGTTTTTAACAGTGAGGCATCTATCCCAGTGGGGCATCTCTCCGTGACTTACCCTACTTATTTCCTGTGCATCGTATCGAAAAATTTATATTGTTTAAAATAGGATTTTGAATAACTTATCCATACATCAAAATCCAGTTGGACCACTCCTTCGCCCCTCCCCATACAAATTGAATACTTTTTTTCTATTTTCTCGCAAACGGTGAGTCGTATTGAAAAATTTATAACGGTAAAATCTGTTTAGAATATGATTTCACATGACCGTTCCATATATCAAAATCCAATCGAACCACTCCTTTTTCCCTTCCCCACACAAATTAAATACTTTTTCTCCTTTTTTGTCGAAAACGGTGAGTCGTATCGAAAAAAATATAAAAGAATATGATTTTACATAATCGCTCTATACATCAAAACCAATCGGAACACTCCTTTCCCCTTCTCCTATTCAAATGGATTTTTTTAAATAAACATTTTCTCTGTCATCATATAGAGTATTCGACGATTGGCCCTTGGCAATTGTAGCTTTTCTTATGTTTGATGGTTAAATTAACAAAATATGGTAGCGGATTGCGTTAAGAACATTTATCGATAATTTTGATTAAAGTAGGGGCCACATCTATCAGTATCCCATCAGTTTTTGGGAAACTGATGGGAAACTGATTGGTGTGAACGTAAAATCAGACTACTGATGGGCAACCATGAAAAAATTCGTGGGCAGATCAGTTTTTCTAACAAACTCATACCCAACTGATTGGTGTGAACGTTCGCGTCAGTCGCGTCAGTTGTATCGCATTAGAATAGAACTAAATATAATTTTTTGAACTTAATGCAATAATAATGCATATGCTCTCTCTTTATTATCTACCGGTATTTTTTGAACTCTATAATCAAAATGAATGGATACTTTTCACAAAAAACTGTCAGTCGCAATTGATAGATGTGAACGCGTAAAAAACTGATGGAAAACTGACGAGTACCGCAACAGTTGCGACTGATGGAAAACTGATAGATGTGGCCCCTACTTAATGGGAAGCTTGCTTTTAATGATTTTCTTAGAATTTTTCGATAGTAGGTTGTGGTCCGGTAATAGGACGTATTACCTTATACAAAATTTTGATATAATAAAGTGAATCAAAATTAATTCCTAATCGAAACACTTTTACAACCATCGCACATGGTACATATTATATACAAATTCTGATAATACAATATTTTTTTTTATATATATTCCATGAAAACCAGTATAATGTGGACTCAAATATTTCGACAATATTCATGAGAAAAGTGTATAATTCACTCCCCATTGATATAACGTTGTGTTTGTGATATCATATAGTGTTTATTAATAAACCTATCTCTACTGGCAATGATTATGAGTAAATTTTTCCTTGATGTGTGAAATTCACTAAACTTAGTTTGTTGACATTTCGAAACTTTAGCGGAATCATTTGTCATACCCACTACACACCAAATACGGGCTACTATAGCACACCGTCACAATGAATTCCAAGCTATAGCGCAGCTCGTAAGCTAGAAGCTAGTCTGAAGTCAGTCGATTGACAGAATTCAAACGGATCGGTTCGTTCTGGAGGTGATGCCTTAGTTCACTATCCATTTTGTCGCAGTAGCACGCGGACGATTCAATTCATATGTTATTATAATACTTGTGTTTTATGTTAGAATTTAAAAGTTTTCCATTATTATTTTTAAACCTAACAGAGCAGTTTAACAGTGAAAAAGTTGAAGTGAATTGATATGTAGAAAATACTTCTTCAAAAATCATAAAAATTATACAAAACTAGTGAACCAAAAAAGTAACCAAAGATTATTAGTAATTTATTACATTAGTTTTAACTAAAACTGAAAATCAAACTTATAAAAAATAGAGGATTTAAGGAAAAACTTGGGAAAATTTCATTGCTGTGTAAAACGTAAGTTTATCCAAATAATAATATAGAAATATCACCACAAAATTTAGGGAACTTTGTGTATTTCCCCTTGGAAATTTCACACATCCGCAATTATTTATACAAAATTGTTTTCTGGTAAAAACCAAACAATTTTGTTGATTTCTTTTTTAAAATCGTGAACTTGATAATGAAAATTTCCGGAATATTCACTTTACGACAATAATTATCTGGCAATCGAGAGTGACCTCAGTACCTTTCTAATGAAAATAATAATTAATAAAAAAAAATCGTCTAACCGAATGGATTTCAATTGAATTGTTTGATATCTTGACTTTGCTATGCGCCCAGGTAGTAAAACTGAAATCGTCTATAAATCACTAGTCATGTAAATAAACGTTAACTATTGCTAAGGGAGTGTTGAATATTTTCATCGTAAGATATGATTTTCCGGGAAACACTTGAGTCTCAAATGTTTGCTTTAATTACATAAAACCTTTTTATTTCTAATTATGAATAGGTAATTTATTTTAAGTAAGGCAACGGAATAAGTAAATCTTGTGTCGTGTTGTGAGGTGATTAAGCTGAATTAATAGAATTTGTGGTGATTCTTTATTAAAAGTAAAAATGTTAGTTCTTATTAGAAATGTTAGACAAACGGTTGTCAATTTAGAAACGACACGAGTTTAGTTAGGGCTTGAAAGTGTGGTTCTTTGGCCCTTTTGCGTGTACAATTCTTAAAAAATTAAGTTGTGCTCAGTCTACTTAAACCGTAGAAATTCGGGCGCCTAAAAAATTTAAGGTCCACATAAGGGAAATTGGAAGTGATTGTATCTAAACTGTGAGAATATTGTTAAGGGGGTGTGCTTCAAGGGGTTAGTTTACAAATAAAGTAGCTAAGTTTAACCTATGTTACACACGGCAACTTTAAGCGGCGACTTTCCTTAAGTATAGGCGAGAGAAGTGAGGGAAGCGGTGGCCCCTCACTTCTCTCGCCTATACTTAAGAAAAGTTGCCGCTTTAAGTTGCCGTGTGTAACACAGGCCTTTCGTTTGGGCAAACCGCTCTTAGGCTCGTGCGCACCAACTATTCTTAAAAAATTACGTTATGCTTAGCCTACTTAAACCATAAAAATTTTATGACTTAAATAATTTAAGTTCGACAAAAGTTGCCTAAGTTTCGTTGGTGTAAATGTCCATTAGTGTATTAAAACCGCAAAACCACACAAAAAAAATGAAAAAGCGTCAAAAAATGATATCGTAAAAACCAAGAGCCTATCTAATGGCTGAATCAGATGTGGCCACTTTCGCTGCACTGCACGAAGGAAAACTGTCAATTTTTGCAGTCGCTGCAGTTTATCTGACAGTTTTTCTTCTTGCTTCGTGCAGCGCAGCGAAAGTAGCCATACCTGATGCAACCATAATTCATTTTATGAGCAATTCCATCACAGAATTATGTTCAAAACAAAATTAACCCTTTTTAATACCCGACTTTTTCCCTGTAGTGAGAAAAAACAATTTTTTTCGCCGGTTGTTCTCTAGCCCCAAAAAAGCACCATGCAAAATTCGAAATTTTCACTTTTGTACGAAATTAAACTTTATTAAAAGTAGCTTACAAGCTACAGCGGGCATTAAAGGATTAAAAATTATACGAGTTTTTTAATTAACGTAGTTTTAAGAAACGGTAGAAAAAAGTACAAACGAAAAAGGTTTTTGTAAATCCTTTGAGCTCTGATGTACCGCATAATAATAAAATTCACTCCTCAAGAACTGTCGTAAAGACGTCACACCAATTTTGGTGTTTTACGCCCTGTTTACACATGCGATATTTTCTGGAATTTCTCGTCGATTTTTTTTTCAAAATTTGTTCTGCGAATTGTATTCATCTATCGCACTTAGCAAAAAAATAGAATCACTTAGCAAAAGTTGTCAAAATTTGAATTTATTCGGACGTTTTTGTATGGAAAATTCGAGTCCGGGCGTCTTTTGGCAAAAAACTGTTGAAATTTGTATCATCAACGGTTGTGCAACATGAATTTAAGGTCGAAGAATAAAATTTGAGGAATCAAGTGCCAAAACCACCCCCCCCCCCCTCTCGTCATCCCATTTTTCGGGATTTTTTGTATGAAATTTATGCCAGTGCTATTCTTAAAAAATTAAGTTGCACTTGGCATACTTAAACCTTAGAAATTCTGGGACTTGAGTAATTTAAGTTGTACATAAGTTGTTAAGTTTCGTTGGTGCAAACGGCGTTTAATCTTGCCGTCACTATACCTCAGTATATCCCTCCTTCACCCTAAATGTGTGACTTGTTTTATGAACAATTCCCAAAACCACTTACTTGAAAGTCCAAAATTTGATTTGATCATAAACGGATATTCATTCTAACAACTTGACACTGAATACTAAGGCGGGATTTAGACACCTACAGTTTTAACCCATTTCTTGCCATTGGTGCGTTTTCGCACCAGTAACTTTGAGCAACTTTAAGCCTTTTTGTTACCACATAGGAGTCAAAGTTGCTATTATGGAATATAAATGGTGGCAAGAAATGGGTTAAATAGATTGAAAACAACAAATTACATTCTAACATTTGTAAGGTTTCCTAATATTATGAAAAACGTATCTCTCCCCTTGATAAGCAGCAAACCTTACAAATGTTATAATACCATTTGTTGTTTTCAACAAATATCACAAATGTCTCACAAATGCAAAACCTCATAAATGTCTCACAGTTTAGACAAAATCACTTCCAATTTCCCTGGAAGTCAACTTCAAATGCCCACAAAGGGGAGGGGGGAGTGGTGGTAAATCAGTATCCTAAAAAGTGTTAAAATTTTCGGTCTTAAATTTTGTGTCGCAGAAAGGAGATTAAGGGATTCGTTAAATATGTTTGCGGGCGCACAAAACTGCTTCGTGCAGAGAGGTGTGAGGTTGTGCAAAATTTTGAAAAACATCAATTTCTAAGTAAAAACTCCGACATTAAAAAAGATTACATCAAATTTCTAAAAAAAGATTACATCAAATTTCTATACTAATTTTTTATTTCCACTTTCCTAAAAACCATAACAAACACCATGCTAAACAATCCGGTTTAATCAAATTAAGGCAAACATTCATGACACTAAATGTAAACAATTTTCAATAAAAAAAAACCTCAACACACTTTCAAAAAGAAATAAATTTCCCCCTAACACAATTCCAATATTTCTTATACAAAAAAAAATCTGTCGCATAACCAGTTCAGTGTTAACACAATACAATACGAAAGAATCAAATTTCAATTAGGAAACACTTTTAGAAATAGAACAAGGCTAAGATTTTAGGTTACATGCTGCATGCAATGTGGTGCTAGTGTTCCTAGAAATTAGTGTTTACTTACCTTATTTATATTTTCCTGGAATTAACAAATTTGATTTGTCCAATTTTGAAAATAGACAGTGATTTTTTCAATGGAAATTAGTTATCGACAATAATGATTTTAAGTACTGTTCGTTACATGATGTATTAACACGAAATAAAAATCAAAACCGATATTATTATCGATTGTGATAGAAATATACCACCGTAGATATCAATATTTCAATAAGTGATTTACGAATTCACGGAAAGTGGAGGTTTTATCATTACCGCATAATTTGTAGAAAATTATCATGCCCTATATTTGTTTTTTTTTTGCCTTTGATCCAAGATATCAAAATTGAGTTCTTTATCCCTGAGATTATTTTCTTTGCATTCCAATTACTACATTGATTTTAAGGAATTTCAATTCACAGCGAAAATTCAATAACTTCGCATTACCATCGCTTCGGGCGAATTAATATTCCAAAAAGAAAATCATTTTCTTGGTATTTTCTTTTCTCTGAAAAGAACTTCCAACGAAATTTCCTCTGGCGTTCATTTCGAATTCGAAGGAAAACTAAGAATTCTGCGTTTTTTCTTTAATTTCAATTCCAGTAAAATTTTAATATCCAATTATACCCGCCAGGCGTGAATTTTTTGCGAGTTAGGAACAAAATATATTGTGAAAGATTTATAAATAATCGATTATTAATTAAATTATGGTGACGCAGTTTTTATTTTAGTCGAGAGATTTTTTTTTCTTCTAAATATGGCAGATAAAGTGACGTTTTTTTATACAAAGTCCAATTGGTACTTTTTTGGTCATTTGATGAAACATCGAAAATTGAATTCCACTTGAATGAAATTATATATCTAATAGCGTCACATCGCAAAGTGGGACTGGGTCTCCTCAATTGAGGTTTCGTAACAATTTTCTTCCCTGCTTCACAGTTTTTACATGGATTGCGAACCATGAATGAATTACAACACTTGTAAGGTTTTTACGTTGCAACCCATCAACAGCAGATGTCGTGATAGCAATCTAGACCGATGATGTCATTAACACCAAGCAGTAACTATCAAAACTCATTTCGTAGAGCAAGTTGAATGGACTTGCTTGATTCAACTTCGTGCGATAGTCGGGAATCGAACCATCGACCTCCGGATTACACACTTGGACTACGCTGCCTTTTTCAAAATAATTAATGCGCCCAAAACTGCCAGCCGTGACTGTGATTTGCCTGTATTCACCGAGAGTGTGAGGCAAACATTAAACGTTTTTAGAGGGGAGAAGGGGCAAGCTGTCCGAATAAGCGAAAATTAACGTGACGTTTTTATCTCTAAGAATATTCACATTTTTTAATAATCGTGAAATTTTTCCAAGACTTTTTATACATATGTTCGCAATATCGTCGGCTAAGAGTGAAATTGTGCTAAGTCCATTATACCAAATTTGACAGAAGAGCAATAAAAAACCTTGTTAAATCATTTTAATTTTCATTTAAAGAAAACAGAGTCTCATTTAAAGAAAATTGAGCCCAATTTAATTCTCATTTAAAGAAAACTCAGTGGTATTGAAAGAGAATTAAAACGATTTAACAATGTTTTTATTGCTCTTCTGGCAAATTTGGTATGATGAACTTAGCACAATTTCACTCTTAGCCGACGATATTTTTAATCACAACTAGGAAAAACTTCACAAAAGCCAAACTCACCACAGAGAATAAAATGCTGAATATTTTTGACGAATTTGATTTTTTGAGATGGTGATTTTGATATGCAAAATCTTCAATTTGATATGTCAAAATACTAAAACCTATGCGTTTTTGTATTTTCTACGCGTTTTTTTAACACGTTGAGCGCCATCTGCCCACCGGTGAACATTTTAATTTTCCAACACAGGACCAAGTGACCACCGGTGGTCATTATTGGATGTCGATGGTGGGACAACGTGACCACCCGTGGTCCCAGGATGTAAACCTATTTTACTTGGAATTGGTAGTACTTGCAATAAATCAATAAAAATGTTGGTCCCAGAATGCCACCCAAGGAATACCCGCTCGTAAGCACGCAGCAGAGTGTTGCTTGCTGCAGGTTTAATTTTTGAATTTCTCTTTTTGGCAGGTTGACACATTTTTACTTTTCACATGGTTGACACATGCAACTGAACGTGTGCCTGGCATAGGCTAAATTTTCTTGGAGGAAGGCGGTACGCAAGTCGGTGACTTTTACCCCATTTTTCTGAGTGTTCTTCAATTATCATCTTTTTTGTGATCAATTAATAACATTGAAAGAAAAGTTTTTCTATTGTCAAAAAATTACCATTGAATTCAGTGCAACGAAATGGATTGCAATTTCTTAGAAAATTTAAGCGATATCGTTTTATCATTTGATTGATTTACTGATTTCTGCGAATCCGTTGAAAAGTAAATTGTCGACAATGTTAATGACACTTTGCCGGGCGATTGATATTTACCAAAAAAAAATTAGTACAAAAAAAGCTATTTACAATTAAAAGCATTTTCGGAGAAATTACTTCATGTATACGATATTACCTCATTTAATTTTCTCAGCAGAAAAAAAAACAGGTATGGAAAAATGGAAAGTTAAATAAGATTACTTTTAGTTACCAAGCCAACTTCAAATTTGCTTTGTTGAATCATAATCGTCTACAGAAGTTGAACGTAAAAAATTGCGAAATTCTTTTAAGTGCGTAAATTATCATTTTTTTTATTCAACTGAACTCAAATAAGGTGAATTTGGGTGAATTATAAACAGAGATCTATGATGTATTGTTTTCAATGGAGTTTAGATTTTGGATAGTTGACCTTGTGTTTAATATTCTGTTTGTTTTTATTATTTATTTATCTCAAGCCGTGGGCACATTTTTATACCCGTATGGTGATACCAAAGGGTATATTAAATTTGCCTTACCGTTTTTAACGCCAAGATCTCGTCATGAATTACACCAGTGTGTTTAGAATGATAAAAAAAATTAAATTTTTGCATGTCCGTTCGTCTGTCTGTCCGTCTGTCCGTCCGTCTGTCCGTCTGTCCGTCCGTCCGTCTGTCCGTCCGTTTGTCCGTCCGTCTGTCCGTCCGTCCATCCGTCTGTCCGTCTGGTCTGTCCGTCCGTCCGTCTGTCTGTCTGTGGCGCGGATTGCGGGCGCACGGATTGAGTTAGAGACTTGAAATTTTTCTCAGATTGGTTTTTCGTAAAATGCAAGGCTAAGTTCGTTAATGGGCAAAAATGGACCATACGAACGAAAACGATTTTTCCGAATATCTCAAAAGCGGTGCATTTTATCAAAAAAGTGCAAGAACAAAAGTTATTTAGGATATGATTCTACATAAAACTCCCATACATCAAAATCGGATTGGAATAAATTTCAATTTTTTTTTTTTGGAAAATTTGACTTTAAAGTGTAATTTTGGTACAACTGTTCGAATTTTGATATGAATATCACCATACGGGTTGTCAATAATTACCAGATTGGCAATTGTATAGCTTTTGTTATGTTTTTTTATAGTTTTAGAGGTACTTGGAAATGATAAGATTTTGATTTAACCACTTTTCTGGTTTATTTATCATCTTCGAACGTTTCGTGGAGGTGATACACTATTTTAAAAATTCAAAAAAAAAAAATGATAAGAAAACTTATTTTATGTACTTGTTTGTAGATCGTTTAATCATCGCCACCCATCAGGGTAGCTCAAGAATGGCGCCTTCACCTCTGTTTTCCGGCAATAATTTATCTACAATCCAAACAATTTCATGTCATCTTTCCACGAATCGGAATTATGGCGCAGTTTATTTTTATTATGAAGATATTTTCCCAAACAAAATAAAACTTTGGAACGAATCGGACCGAAAGCTACTTCTTTATACCAAACGAATATAAAAAAAAAGCGTCTCTATGATGTCATTTCGTTTAGTGATTGTTTAATAATAAAAAAACTACGTTTCTTCAGGCTTTTCATAGTTAATTTTTACTCACAATTATTCCGTGTCTATTATTATCATTCTATTAAACAATAATTTAATTGCTTTAATGTGCAAAATTTCAATTTTCTTTTCACGAAACAAAATTAACAAAAACGAAATGAGTCGCACTAAAATAGAATTATGTGTGAGAAATGTCGACAGATGATTCTATTTTCGATCTTTTTTTTTAAATATGTTAAGAACCATCAGAATAGCCGTTGGCGCTGCTGATGGTGTAAAAGAACACACACTCAGTTCAAGTTAAACCGAATCAAATTGAATTGCATTGAATTTAGCGAAAAATGTCTCATCGGTTTAATTTATACAAAAATCTCTGAATAGAAGAAACTCATCAGAAATGCGTGCATGAACGATGACGATTATATGAAAAGTGTAACGGCGGAAATGTTTACGATTTCTTTGAATACAAAACGAATTTATGCCGAGAAAACTGAAACAGCAAAAATTACACTTGAAAGTCACAAATTCAAGGAAAAAATTCTTCTTTTTTTTTTTGTTACTCTTCGGGGAAAAATTTCACATTTTGTGGCCGCAACCAATTTATGGTGTGTGTGTGTGTGTGGTGCTTCTTATTGGAATTGAAATCGAAAATAATTATGCAAATAAAAAAAAATCCGAATTATGGTGAAGAAAATAGCTTGATTTGATTTTGCATCGTGAAATTTAAATTAGCATCAATCACATGAAATTAGTTTACAGGCAGTCGCGGATCGTGCGGAATTGCTTGGAATATGAAATTTTCTGTAAATTATGAGGTGACTCTGGGAAATATAGTGGGTTGCTAATTGGTATTACACTCGAATCGTCCAATCTTCTAATAAGCGGAAATAACCAATCGCGAAGCCTAGACTCACTGCCAACGAACGTCTTTGAAGTTCTTAAAAATCCTGCAGTTTTGCAAGAACGAATTTTCGTTTTGTTAATTTTTTCAACTCGTTTTTTCGGCTTTTTAGTGGAAAAACGTTTTTTTTTTCTTTCGAATTTTCACCGAAGAGCGGCATGAAATTTATGGATGACATCTCGTCTTGATTTGACATAAATTTCGTCTATTTTTATGTCCTGCCAAAAAAAATACACGGTGGAGACAGCAATTTTTAGGACATTTTTGATATCTTGAACAAAAATGTTCGGAAAAACTCTGTCTGCAAAAATCTGTTATTTTCGTGTCAGGGGGCCTATTATGGAATACGATCGTAATCGTAACGATTGGAATTTGCCTATTGTTGTTAGTAAAAAATACTAAAAACAATACAAAAATTCCAGTCATTATGATTACAATCGTCTTTCATAATAGGCCCCCAGACCATGAAAATAAGCGAAAAGAACGATCCACGATTTCGCCCCCCTAAACTAACTTTTGAATCAGTGAAGTTTTCACTTTGGTTGAGGACTTTTTGGAAAGGGCACAGTCTCTAGTTTCATCCATATGTGGCTTCAAGAGCCACCGAATTGCAGGGGGATGGTGAGGGGTTAACGAACTTTCTCGTGATTTTTCACAGTCCTGAAATGAAACGATCCTATCAAGTTTTGGTGGAAGTTCGATAACCAGAAGTAGTCAAAATAGTGGCTTTTTAAAAATTGTAATTTCGTTTTTTTCTGTTTATTCTGAAACTACGCGTTTTTCAGCAGTTTTTTGTATGACAAAAGTTGAAGACAGTAAAATTTCCTACACTTTTGTCTTTTACTAAAATTTGATATCTCAAATCCGTATCGAGATATACCGTTATAATCATACTAATATATAAAAATGAGTTGGTGTCTGTCTGTCTGTCTGCCTGTCTGTTCCTCTTTCACGCAAAAACGGCTGAACCGATTGACTTGAAATTTGGCATAAGTGTCTGTGGTAGTTGTGGTTCCAACATAGGCATACGAAAAAGTAGCGCGAGGTGTGGGGGGAGTAAGGGGAGGGGGTAAAGTGATTTCAAAACTCAGTTTTTGCGCTATGTTACTCTTTCGCGGGAAATCTACTGAACCGATTGGCCTGATATGTTCGTCGGGGGCCCAGCCCCAACATAGACCCATTAAAAAGTAGCCCGAGAGGTGCAGAAACTTAGCTCTTCCTCTATGTTACCCTTTCGCGGGAAAACTACCGAGCCGATTGGCATGAAGTTTAGCTCCAACATAGACCAAAAAAAATTGAAAAAACTTAACCCGGCAACGACGGGTATGCAAGCTAGTTTTAATTCAAAAAGAAAGAAAATAATTTGGAAAAAACACTAAAATTTGTTAAAAAGCTAATGTCACAAAGAGTGAGTGAAGGTATAAGAGAAGAAACATTATTTTATCTTGGAAGATGCAAAATATTAAATATTTTTTTTATGAAATAGAAAATAAATAAAAACATGTTTTTGTCCACCAGAAAGTTGCTGAAATGTGAAACAATTTTTTAGTAAAACGCACAAAAGAAGTTATTTGGAGGTTTTTAAAATAGTAGGACAAGAGAATTAGACGGAAGGGGGTAAAAAGGAAGTTTGGTAAATTAAACTAACATATTGATCAAAATTCCCATGAAATTTAGTGTCATTTTCACCCACACTACATATTTTTGGTCTCCCCGCCCTCCTCCCTGGTCACACTGTTTCTTGGCTTCAGTAGAACCCCATCCTTCCAAAATTGTAACATATTTTATGGACTACTTAAAATTCCAGAACAAAGAAAAATGGAAGTTGGCCTCAAAAGAAAGTAGAAGAAAAAAAGGAGTGGAAAATATAACAAGTCGTGAAATAGGGTGGAAATTCAACATAATTTCATCACATATTTTATAGGCAACCTAATCAAAATGTATTTAGAAGTCATATTCATTTTAAACTAATATACTCACTGCTTACGATTTTCTAAAAGAATTTCGATGCCGATTCGACTATTCAAATCAAATCTCAATCATGAAAAGTCAGTGATTAGATGACATGTGCGACTGATTGAATTAGCAGTCGTCACATCACAAATTTTGCGCACAATGTAATTAATGAATATCTGACGTCATCGTACAATTTTAAAAACGTAAATGACGTCAAACGTTGGCTTTTCTACTATAAAAACGCAACGCAACGGCCCGGGGCTGGGACCCGCCTCTGCTTATTTCAAGTACGTCTAATTTTAGTGTTAGCGATGTGATGCGGCTGCCAAAAATTGTAAAATCCGTAACTGCGTGGTGGCCAGAGGGTTCAAGGTGATTGAAAACGATGAAATTGAAATTCCATAGAAGGAATTTGCATCGATTGCCTGCCCCATTGGCAATTCGTTATTAATAACACATAATGACAGGCAGGAGACCCAAGAGATTCCTTGGATATTGCCATCGAATGATGATCTGAGTTGATTCGTTGTAATCACAACAACAACAGCAGCAGCAACAACAAAAAAAAAATCTCTTTTGGGTGGAAATATTTCTGATAAATTCGTAAACTGGATGACACCAGTTAATCAGGTTTGAATGGTGCGGAGGCTTGTGCTTCTTTCTATTTAATATCACATTCGTTTGCTTTTGCTTATAATTTACTTGCTAGTTTAAATCAACGTCTTGTGTGCCGTTAATTTCTTGAAAAATTCGTTGCCATCACATGTCTGATTGGAGCCGACACAAGTTCATCCATTCATAAATTCGTAGAATTTCTTGATAGTCTCATTTACTTATGAATTTTCGTTTTTCTCCACTTAGCGGAGGGAGAGTAAAATCTATAAAACAAAAATGCAGACATACAAAAATTTTATCTGTCCCAAGATTGCGATTGTGGCTGGTTGTTTGTTTGCACCGCATCACGTATACATTGGATTTCTTATTTGATTTCACTTTGTTTTATTTCGGTTAATGGCTCAGTGTTTCCACGAAAATTGTGCCTATACGAGAGTATCGTATGTTGGCTTGTCTCGAAGCGATGGTAGAGATTCGTCCATTTAGCATTGCAATCGCTTCACACTTGATGCAAGCTGCCAGCCGCACTTCAGACAAAGTCCACGCATGGAACAAGTTTTTCCACCAGATAAACGGAGCGGCGCTCTGGTTAAGGTGTTTCGATAGGCTAGGCATATTTCAACAAAATTCACAGGTTGCAGATGCAAAATATGCACATTGACTTTTCAAACAAACTCACACAAATTTGTAGACAGACAATTCGTCGACGGCTGCTGATCATAATTCCATTCCAATGTTTGAAATTATAAATTGATCCGATGAAAATTCCAAGAAATTGATAGAGTCTGAGAAATTTTTGTTGAAATCAATTAAACTCGATATTGGATTGGATTGATTTTTTAGATTTCCTTTTTCGGCTTAAACACAATTTGATGAGTGGATTTCACAATTAGAAATTTCGTTGGTTTCCATGGAATTTTTAATGAAATTATTATGACGAAATTGTTAAAAGATGGTGTTGGTTTCATGTGGAAATTTCGAGAAAAAAAATGTTTAGATTTGAATTTTACATCGCGATTTTGATAGACTTGTCACTCGGTACGATCGGTACGATCATAGATTAAACACTAAGATATCGCAAGTCTAACGAATAAAAAGGACTTTTTTTTCATACAATGAACTTTGAAGTTTTCCAAAAGCTTTAAGCAGTAACCAAGGAAGCTTTTTAAGAACTTCTCTTTGAGCCTATTCAGATTGGTTGATATAGTCCGCCTAATTCTCAGTCCCACTTCCTGACCTTGCCCTGATGTTGCTAGTTTCTGTCAGAATTAGGCGGAATATTTCAACCAATCTGAACATGGTCTTTCAGTGCACATCAAACAAATAGCGAATGGACTTCACACATTTGTGTGTGTGTACCACCGATCAATGTTGAACAGATAAACGATCGAATTTTGCATTGCGTATGAATTTTCGCAGCAAAAACTGATGATGCCATAGAAAGATATTAAAATGCCGCCCGTCCTAAAAAATTTCTCTGGCTAAAAATTTGAAGACCTTTTTTGTAATTTCCCAGAAAATGTTATGCTTCTAAAACGTGCCTTAACTATTACTGCCTTCTTTGACTCTTATGCCGGGTACACACAGGTCGCGAACAGTTCGTGAAATGTTGGTTGATGTGTACGAGCCATTGGGGTTTGTCCCAAAAAATACGATCACACTTTTAGTGGCAGGTTGTATGCGATAGTATGACTGTAGTAATAAACCGCATACAAAAAATCTCGAAATATTGTTACGGAGTACAAAAAGTCTCAAATTAGCTCTTGAGGTATTTTAAGGGGCTGCCCCTTTAGTAGCATCATCAAATTTTCTTTCGCGAAAAGCTTCAACTATTGCGCAAAAGCACAAAACGGTCTTAATCCTTAATTTATGAGGTATAAATATGCGGAAATGATGAGGTGGGGTCCACATTCACTGCATTCTAATCACATACCAAATCCGTGCTTTTAACTCGGCATGCAACACCATACTGTATGATGGTATGGAAGATTTCAGAGTCACTGTGCTGAAAACATGAGAGATAGCAACGAGAGAAAAGTCAATATGGGTCCACTGGACCCACCTCATCAATTAAAGGTTCAAGATTAAATGTAAGGTAAAGTTTTTAATAGCAAAAGTATTTTCGACAAATTCCTTATGAAACGTTGATCAATGTATCGAAATTCGTAGATTAGTTCAGGAAATAACAGGCGAGGGGGTCACACAAAAAAGGGCAAGAGGGGTGAAACCATACGAACGAAAATGTTTTTTGCGAATATCTCAAAAACGGTGCATTTTATCAAAAAAGTGCAAGAACAAAAGTTATTTAGGATATGATTCTACATAAAACTCCCATACATCAAAATCCGATTGGAATAAATTTTAAAAAATCTTTTTGAAAAGTTTGACTTCAAGTGGAATTTTGATACAACTGTTCGCCGTTCACTTAAATCACTTTTATTACCTGAACTTGTAAGGAATCATCTATAGAAAATAAGAAATATTTGAAATACAATATAACCGATTTCTTAATAATTTATTCTTGTTTGTTTTATTTTTAGATTACTGACACCATTGCACAGGACAGCAAGTAATCACATATAGATGCATTCAGCTAAATTCGGCATTGAGTTAATCAGTGGTAGATCCTTATACCATTATTTGGTATAAAATTCAATTTCAAAATTAAATTTCTTGAATACTCATGGGGCACCGTCTCAGCAAATCCAGCTGGAGCTCATCCAACAAAAATCAAAATTCATCGAAAACATCATCCAAGAAAAACGCAGGAAATTCATTATCAACAACGGCAACAGCAACCACCACGATTAATTCAATTAGCCATACGCCAACCATAGATTTGATAACAACAACCAACAGTCAGAATTTACAAATTCAGAGCGCAACGTTGACCGTACCGAATCAGGTGGTTCCACAGAGTTTCATCATTCGCATCCAACTGAGTAAAATGGAGCCGGAAACAACAACAACAGCAACAACAACAGCGGGGATGGCGTCAGGATCAGGAATCGATGAACAGCAGAGAAATCTCGAAGCTGCCATCGCCGCTATAACAACGCAATTCGAGAATCAGAATTTCATTCAAACTTCATTGGACAACAATTTGAATATTGATAGTAAACAGCCGATTATTAATTTAACATTTACTAAAAATATCATTTGTGATCCGTCGAACAGTAGCAATAATACTGTCGACTGCATACAAAACGATTCACATCAATCTGGAGCAATAAACAGTGATAATGAAATAAAATTAAGTAATTTGGTCCCGTCATCTTCATCAGCAACAGCGTCAAATTCGATAGCGGCAATGTCAAATCGAACAATTGACCATAATTTGAATGCAAATTTCATAAATGATTTCAACAATATTTTACAACGGGATAGTAATGGTCGTCAAGAGATTAATTGGTCAATAAATTGCAATAATAACAATCACAGTTTAATGACAACTGTAACTAATTTAAATACCAATAGTAACAATAATTGTAATAATAATAATAATAATGCTAATTTCAATATAAATATAACAAATAATAATTTGAATAGTGACGGTATTGAGAATTCTCAAATCTCAAATATTATAAATAGTACAAGTGGTGGAACAACAGTTTGTAATATAAGTACAAGTAATTTACCAAGTAATTTAACAACAACATTGAATATAAACAATAGGACCTTTAATAATAATAATAATAATAATTTTATTGCAACGGCATCGAGTAATTCAAATTCAAATAATTCACAAGCATTGATGCGATTGAATAGTAGTTCCTGCATTGAATATAATGATGTACCTGATTCTACACCAGTATTAAATTTCTTGGCACCGGCTGTTATATGCGCTGAAGGTAATTAATAAAATTTTTTTTTTTTTAATTTTTATTACTTGATGGATCGTTGTCTGTAAATTTAAATGTCAAAACTATCGAATTTTGAGTGAATTGAATTTACACTATTTATTTATTTACTATCAGCCATACAGAGCAATTCTTTCCCTGTACCACCGTTTTTACTTTCTTGTACGAAATATAATAAAGTTTTGTATTCATGTCGAATTTCGATCTCTTAACACGTTCGTGATATTTGCTTTTTCAACTTTTTTTACATTTGGACATCGTGTACCACGGGTGGACTGGAGGGTGGGTGGGTTGGTGGGTGGGTGGATTTGGATTTTGCACTGATATACTTCTTGATAATTTAGAAATAAAAATTTACGTCCACAAAAAAACTACCGCACTATTTACTCGCGCGGTTTTAAAAAACTGTACATGTACCACCAGTGGTACACGATGTCACGAACGTGTGCCCAAAAAAACATTTCCCGAGCACTTCCGAGTCGATTGGAGACGTGTTACAAAAATGTCTTTCTGTCTGTCAGTCTGTGTACAAAATTTCTCAAGAACTACTAGAGCTAGAGGCATGAAATTTTACAGGGATGTTTGGCCCTGGAATGGGGCGATCCTATCAACTTTTGGGGAAAATCCGTTAACCGGAGGTAACCAAAACAGCGGCTTTTGAAAAATCGTAATTTCGTTTTTCTCGATTTACACCCAAACTACGCGTTTTTTAGTGGCCTTAAGTATGACAAAACTTTGAGAAAATAGGTTAGGTTAGGTTGGAGTGGCTGCCAAAAAGGCACACTTAAGCCAGACAATAAAATTTCCTACATTTTTGCCTGGTACTAGAATTGCGTATCTCAAGCCGTTATCGAGATATGGCGTCATTAAAAAAACAGTGTTTTGCTATTATCTCGAATAATAACGGGTTTTTGGTTGTTGAATATTTGAGAAGAATTGAAGAGAGCAATGTTTGCTGCATTTTTATCTTTTACTGCTATCCGCTATATTTTACCGTTAGTGAGATATTAGGCCCTATCCCAGAATCCGATACGAATGGTTCGAATCGTAAACTCAATGTTGTTGTTGGTATAAAACACTAACAACAACAACATTGAGTTTACGATTCGAACCATTCGTATCGGATTCTGTGATAGGGCCTATAGTCATTAAAAGGTAAAAAAAAAAGATTTTCACGAATTTCTTTGAAAAAACGCGACCATGAATAATGTCCAACCCCGAAAACCTCAAATTGTATTTGATAAAAAAAAGAAAAAAAAACCACATGGATTATGATTTAAGATTATTTTTAAAAAAATGTTGGCCTTCTTAACTAATTGCATTTTTTTTATTATCTCTTGTCCTTTTAGATGGTAAACCGCATCGTGTATGTCATTGTAAACGCAATCGATCGCCTGCTTATCCCTCCAAATGGCGTTGCTGTGTGTGTTTCGAGACGCTGAAAAACCTGAACGTAGCCAAAGCGAACAAAAAACACTGGATGGCAAAGCTGAAATGCAAGCGTCCAGACAGCACAACAAAAGAGAAAACCCCCGAAGAGGACAGCAAATCGGATTCAACCTCGACATCCCGATCGTCGTTGGACTCATCCAGCCAATCGTCAGGAATAGAAGCGTATCCCCCTGGCCATGTCGTTACACCGCCATGTATCCAGAATCATTTCATTCAGACCATGACGCGATGCAATAACGGGACCGGGACACCAAATGTTATTGTTGTCTCCGTGAACCATCCGAAGCCGTCATGCTGTGCTGGAGCGATGGAAGATTGCGATGATAGAGCGAGACGACTAAGAGCGTTGGAAATTGCACAGGGAGTTGACCCGCCACCAGGATTTATTCCACAGCAACAGCAAATTCTTGCACCCATCGATACTGTGCAGCTGTCACCGAATGCTACACCGGCGTTCCCGCAGCAAGGCTTGAGTCCCGAGTTGTTGGGTTCTGCGATTGCTGCCATCGGAGTCCCGAACACCTGGCACATGCTTTGTAGTCAGGGTTCAGGCGCTACCAACATGGCTAACGTGTCGTGTTTCGGTACCATTGTTCATTCGCAGGTAAATTGAGATACCTTTTAAAAAACTAAAATTGGGTGCTTTCCATGAAATACGTCACGCGGTTAGGGGAGGGTTAAATTTAATTCTATCGGAAAAATTATCGCGAAAATGTTTGACGTTCAACCTCCCCGAAAACCCTAAAATTACCATGACGTATTCTATGAAAACCCAAATTTTTCCCAAATTCCAAGTAAGAATAATTTTTGCTAAACCATCGCATCTCTTAATTCCAGGTCGATTACATTCATTGCTTGGTGCCGGATTTGGAGAAAATCACCAGCTCAGCGTTTTATTGGGGGAAGATGGACAGATATGAAGCTGAACGGCTGTTGGAAGGCAAGCCAGAGGGAACATTCCTATTAAGGGATTCTGCACAAGAAGAATATCTATTTTCGGTGACATTCCGAAAGTACGGAAGATCCCTGCATGCCAGGATCGAGCAGTACAATCACAAATTTAGGTACTTTACTCGAACATAATTTGATTTATTTGAAACTAATTGAAAAAAATTCCTATTTCCAGCTTTGACTGTCACGATCCAGGCGTATTCACAGCTCCAACGGTGACTGGTCTCCTTGAACACTACAAGGACCCATCGTGTGTGATGTTCTTCGAGCCGATGTTGACCATTCCGCTGAATCGGAACTTCACGTTTTCACTGCAGCAACTTTGCCGGGCCACGATCGTCAGCAATATTAAATACGATGGCATCAATGAACTTCATTTACCCAACAGCTTGAAGAGTTATCTGAAGGAATACCACTACAAATTACGTGTTCGTGTAAAACCATTCGATGAGCACTTTTATAATGGCTCCTAGTACGGTATCCCAGCACACGATTGCCCAAGGACGACGACAGCTGACGCGAAACACCGGGACGCTGAAGATGAGGAGGAAAACTGTCCGCTTCTTATCCATGTTGATGTGTTGCGGGCGTCGAAGCCGCCTCTGCCAGCAAAGGAAATGACGAAAAATCGTTTAATTGGCGGTCTGGCACCACCTCTCACGCTGTTATTGTCGCGCGTTAGATCGTTCGCCTGCAAGGCAAAAGCAAACATGCTGAACGTACTATCATAGAATTCTAGAAATACTGTTTTCTAAAACAAACTAAAAAAACCTTTCTTTCGTTTATTTTTTTTATTGTAAGACTTGTAAATTATTTATTTTATACTTCATTCCCTAAAACATATTTTTTTTTACAAAATTTTGTTATAAAAATTTATATTAGCGCTGTAAGAATTGTAAATAATGAAACATTAAAAAGAGTTAATAAATTATTTCTACGAGTATTCACAAACTCTGTTATTTTCCGTTCCGTTCCAGTTTTCAATAAAAATTTATTTATTTATTAAAATAGGGTGAATTAGTATTGTTTAGCATAATTCTTGTTAATGGTTTTTATTTAGGATTGAAATGTTATTTTCAAACATAGTTTAATGTGTTGAGTACTTACGAATAGATGAAATACAATTCAAAACACAAAACAAAACAGTGGATTTCATCGTGTTAGAGCAAGTTTTTGCAAAAAAAAAATGAATTTATTAATTACGAGTAGTTTAAACAAATTGAAATCTCAGTAGTAAAATCTTAGATGCATTTATTATTATAAAAGTGTGTAAAAAACTAAAAAAAAACTGTCAACCATTTTATCAACTGCAAAAAATAAGGAAAAAACAGAAGAATTAACAAAAAAAAAACCAATAGAAGTACAGTTTTTCGTATTCAAAATCAAAAACACTAAATACAATAGGAAATAAGGAAATTTTTATTAAATTTTAATATCAAATCAAAATTAACAGAATTTTAAAATCAAACAAGGAAAAACAAAATGTAGAAATCATTCATTATAGTCCTAGTTATAATTAGATTCTTGTTTTTAGTTATCCAGTTTATTAAAAAAAAAGTTAAATTTGTTGTTGTATAGAAAAATAGACAAATCATTGCATAAATAAATAAAAGTTATATAAAATAATTCTTATTGCATATAAATTTATTATATTTAATGTGAACACACTTATGTTTATTTAGAGAGAAATTGTAAACTATTTAATCTAAAGGTGCTCCGTTTATAGAATAATTTTTTTGTAGCTAGTTATTATATTTATATATAAACCTACGTTATATATATATTGAAAAAAAAAATCAAATAAAATCATCTTACATAATGATTATATTTAAAAATTGATGTTCAATAAATTTATCAACTATGAAATGCGGTTTTTTTTCGTTTCGTTTCATCCTTTTTAACACCAATTTTTTATCAGTAATGAGGTGTAAGGCGTCGTTTACATTTGACACTTTATTCCGAGAATTTTATTCAGCGACACTATTTAAAGTTGCGTTTTTTTAATGTTCTGAAGCAGGCCAGAACAAGCTTTCCATACAAAATCCTGCGCCACCTTTTCATCTCGGACAGCGTTTGGAACAAAGGGAAATTTTATACGGTAATGTACGGTAATGAAATGCTGCTAACTTCAACGTAATAATTCTGACATTTTATTTTTAATTGAGGATTTTCTGTTGGTGGTTAGTTCTGTTAGCTAAATAATTTTAAACATGGGAGGTAACAAATCGTGAGTACAGCAAGAAATTATAACAGTAACGGCCTACTGATGCTATCAACGTGAAGTTAGTTGCGATTGAACTCGATGAAATTTCCCACTTACTCTGGATCATTTTTTTAAAGGTAGAACCTGAATCGTATGTCGATGCGTCCGTCATGCGTCCGTCCGGTTGACAGTTCGATGCGATGACAGTTGGGTACGGCAACGAATCTGGAGTTAATTCACTGTTTTGCACTTCTTCTATTAGTTAATCGTCGAAACCATTACTTTCAATTTGTTCCATACTTAAATTGCTAAAATCGTAAACAAACTTTTTTGCGAAATGACATTTCCGTGCGTTGCCGCATGTAAAAGTAGAAAGTCAACCTACTCTATGCGGTTGCCGCCTCGGAAAACGTATTATTAGGGGAGTACTCATAGCAGCCCGTTGATTCTACTGGAACTGTCAACGTGACGGACGCATCGACGTACGATTCAGGTTCTACCTTAATGTTTAGTGTTCTAGAACATAAAAAAACGCAACTTAAGTTGCATAACTGTATTCTGAAATGTCTTCCACAAAAACCCAGGAACCGGAAATTTTTTCATACAAAATCGCCTAATTTTTTCATACAAATTCTGAGTAAAATTCATGGAGAAATTCAAGAAAAAATAACAGGAAAGAACTGGGGTAAAGTCGCATAGTGACAAGTAGTAGTGACCGTCAATATCTTGGAATTCGGTACTTTGAAATTATTACAAATTTTGGTCAAAATGTAATCACAAGATGGTGGTATTCTTCTAATTGTCGCTTTTTATTTTAAAATTTTAGAATTTTGGCCAAAATTTCAATAGTTGCCATTTGATCGAAGTTAAGACAAATTTCTACGTCATAATCACTTTCGTAATTCAACTCCTGCGGTGGCTTCATGTAACTTATTTTCGATCGACTGATTAGTCGAAAGAAAACTTTAGTTGATAAAAAATCATTACACAGGCCAATACTAATTCTGTTGCACACAATATAAGAGTATTTTCTATGTAATTTGGAGTCGCTGAATTCGCGAATCTGGCAGTAGTTTGGCTGTACCAGCTCTACTTTATCTATATAAACATAAATGGATGTTTGTCTGTCTGTCTGTTTGAGAAAACTCAAAAACTACTGGACCGATTTTTACGCGGTTTTTTTTCAAAATGATTTGTGTTGCCAGGAGCAGGTTTTTAGCTTTGTTAGATTTTCAAAATTCGAAACAGAAGGTCCTGTAAGGATAACGCAAATATCCTTTTTCCCATTTTTCCCGGGAAAACTCGGCATAAGGGGGTTTCCGGTCCTGTAAGGATAACGTAAATGTCCTTTTTCCAATTTTTCTCGAAAAAACTGGCTTTGGAAGGTTTTCAGGGTTGCTTATCACGAATCTCTTGTTGGAATTTCAAAATCGAAACGGAAGGTCCTGTAGTAAGGATAAGATTTTTCTCATTATTTATGGTTTTTTGGCATTCTAAAATTTATACAAAAAACTTTAAGCTGACAACGAAGGGTCTGCTAGTATAATCTATATATCATATCGGAGTATATTAGATTTGATATACCGTTTGTAACGCATCAAACCAATCGTCAAACACAAAAATTAAGTACACCATGGTGTTAGGGATGACAAAAGATTTTGATTTGTATAGTTATGTTTCTCCTAAATGGCTAGGTTAAGTTCTTGAACGGGCAAAATTAGACCAAACGGTCAAAATTGGATCCATACAAACGAAACAGTTTTTTTTTCAATTTTCTCGAAAACAGTGAGTCATATTGAAAAATTTTTAAGGAAAAAATGTGTTTAGAATAGGATTTTACATAACTCATCAATACATCAAAATCCAATCGGAACACTCTTTTTTCTATCCAAATGGAGTTTTTAAAATAAAGTATTTAGCTGTAATCATATAGAGTATTTGACGATTTTCCCCTGGCAATTGTTTTATTATATTTCTTAATTTCTTAAGACAATTTCTTATATTTTTTATCGCAAATTACGAAGAAAAATTTGTACATATAAATAAACCGTAATAAATAATAGGTCGAATCCAGATCACCTCATACTACATTTATATTGTCGGAAATGTGTATGGAGAGGGGAAAGGGGGTCTGACGTGATGTGTCCAGTACTAAACTCCAGATAGAGAATTTTAATAAAACGATCACACAAGAAAAATTTTTAAATTGAACTGAATTTTTACTTATCTGCTGGACGCAGCCGACTGAAAAAAATCAAGAGAACAAGCGTCAAAAATTTGCGGCATGAAGCAATATTTAAATAATCACCCCGATTGTGAGTGTCGTGTCGTTTTCGACAAGAGTCGTTTTACGTATTGTTGGTAGAAAAACACTAACAACAACACGTGAAACGACTCTTGTAGAAAACGACACCACACTCGCAATCGGGGTGAATGGAATTACTAAACTTTCTAGTTACCTTAAATATTCTTTATGCTATTTTCAGTACATACCATTTTAAGCTACAAATCAAAAATAATTCTTAAAATTCGTTCGACAAATTTATTTTTACATTTTTTTTTGTATGTAATACATACAAAAATTTAATTAACAGAAATTGTAATTAACAAAACAATTAAAATATATTTCGAATGCAATAACTTCTCCAGTATAAAAATAAAATTTTGTTCATATTAGCTGAATCCAATAAACGATATTGTGAGAATCTATTTATCTGGTTTGGTTTCATCCTTTTTAACAAACAACGACTTTCCATTCCTGTGATCTCGAACTGCAGCTGCGAATTCATCTCGGAAATCATCGGTTTCGAAGCACTTCCGGTCAATATGTAGAACTGGTCCAACACTTCTCGTCATCCGGTTCCACACTCTGACATCATCCGCCAAAGGTTTACCCGTTTTCGCAAATGAAGCCCACAATTGGCACATCGTTTTCGCGATTTTCTGTTCCTCGGGTGTGATTTTCGCCAGGAATTTCGCTGTAGGCATCAAGTATAAAAGTTCGTTTGAGTGATAGACACCCAATTTGAAGGGATCTTCGGATGTTCCGAAGCTCGCGCATTCAGTGGAGCCTTGATAGTCAAATGTGTACAAAAAGGGCAAATTTTTGGTGTTGCTGATATTTTTTTGCGCTACACCCAGGGCTGGAGCTTTGTACATGACAGCACCACAAAACTAAAACAAAACAAAATTGAGATGAAATTTTACTGTTTAAATTTGCCAAACTAACGTCAATGTATCCATGAAGCATATTTTCGAATTTTCCAGATTCTATGTCTTCCTGAGTAAACAGTTGCTTGGAGTAGGCATTTTCCAAGCTTCCACTTGTCTGATTAATTCCCAGAAACCTTGTTATGTACCGCAAAGTCAGGCCTGATTGGTTAGCTTCGGCGTATTCTGTATCCAGTCTATTTGTTACAATATCGTAGGCCTCTATAATTTGGAATTTCCAATCAATAAAATAAATAAGAATGAAAATGTTGTACTTTACTTCCAAAAGCGTACGTTCCATCGTTTTTGGTTACACCAACCATTGATGGGATTTCCCGGAGCCAAAACCCCGTGCCCATAGGCCGGAGGAAACCCAATTGATCATCGTATACGACTTTACTGAGGCCATAGTGCGTTGGCTCATATGGTCCTGATTGGTACTAAAAAATTGCAAATAACTGTAGCAGAATATTTCAAAAAGAAAACCAAAGATGATTTTACCTTATATCCAAAAATATCAAATAGAATTTCCCTCATGTTGCCATTTTTTAGAAAATCGTTAATTTTCTGAATTTGTTCTTTAAGTGGCAGTGCCAATATTTCCTCAGTTCCATGGACTAATCCGTATCCAGAATGTTTGAAGACCTGGCGTGCATGTTCAATGGGATCTTGTTGTACCGCCCTGTTGAATAATGGAAAATATTAATTGAAAGTTACAATACTATGAAAATTTTTATTAAGAGCTAGAATGTGCGACGTGTTAACCCTTTTATGACCACAGAAACAAAACCTGCATAGAAATAAAGCCTGTATTTTTTTACTCATACGAAATAAATTCCTTTGTAAGTTTTGTCACTAGGGTCGCCAGAGTTAAACTATACAAATTTTAAAGTTTTGACATCGTATTCGTGATCAGCGATCTTTAAAACCTCTGCTTTCTCGGAAACGGTTCATTTTTTTAAATTGTTAAAAAAATAGTGTTTAGCATAAGTACGATTTTATTTATTTTCGAACAATTTCCAATACGAAAAACTTTCAAAAAGTCGTCTTGGAAAATCAAAAAAAAAAATCTTCAACTTACCATGGAGCTTCGAGACCACCGGAGGCGTAAATCGCCCTTTGAAATGGCAATTCTTCATCATCCTGCGAAAAAAAATCTCCATTAGTGTTTTATTTATTACGAAAATTGGTCGACTACAACTTCATCTGGAATGTAGATTCTCTGCTCTAACGCTAAAACCTGCGTGATAACCGCACCGAAATCATGGCCAAAAACGGTCACTAGATTTGGATCACCTCCAAAGTGTTGAATATTTGTTTTCACCCACTGTAAAGCCAAATTTACATCCGCTATTCCGGCGTTTCCGGGAATGTCTTCTGTTAACGTGGACAGAAATCCAAGTATTCCAGTTCGATAGGTCGGGATAACCAAAACGACATCATAATCCAGAAGAAAATCAGGTAAGTAGTCGCTGTTATCCTCGAAATAGCCACTTCCCTTGACAAAGAAAATCACCGGAGCACTACTCGAAAGCTGAAAGGGATTTACTTTGAATTATTGTCGGTGTCTTAAAATATTGGAGCTCAAAACTTACATTTGCGCTAAACACGGAGAGATAAAGGCAGTCTTCAATGTCTCCTTCGACGCCTTTGTCGAGAAATAAATTATCAATATTGCAATCATTGGGGCAAATTGGCCGAGTCCGAGTGGCGTCTCGAATACCCCTCCAAGCTGTTTCCGGTTGAGGGGCCTAAAATTGTTCGATCGTGACTAACAACTTTTCCACTGTAGAACAGTGTGAAATTACCTTAAATCTGTTTGGTGGCTTCGTTGTTTTACCATATTTTATCGAGGGAAACTGGAAAATTGTCTTCTTGTTCCAAAACGTTTGCCCTATGGAGCCTTTAAGTTTTCCCAAGTCCGGTAACTCAATTATTGGAGATTCTTGAAAGCAGTTGACTTTGGGATAAATTCTTAAACAAATGCACTATGATTTACCTGAATTTTCTGGAGATGCCATTGCTGATTCCGTCTGTTTTCTCCGAATAATTTCAATGATATCATCTCCTCGGCCAAAAACGCAACTGGTCTTCAAGTCAACTTCGAGTAGACCTCGAACTCTGCTATAACCTATCTGAGGTAGACGTCAACTTGACGTCTTCGTGTTTTGGAAGTAATTTTCTTATTTTATATTTAAGAAGTAATTTTTTCTTTATATATTTCAATTTTACATCCAGTTGTTTTAAAAAAAATAATTACATCAGTGTTTTCATACAAAATCTTGAATTTTTTTTAGCAAACAAAATTCCCAGGTATTAACAGACATAGTTCGCCTTTTGGCCAAGTTCGATAAATACTTTGTAAACAAAATTATTGTAAACAAAGTTAGAAATGAATGACCAGTCGCCGTCGAAGGAGACAGCACCGAGAAATTGGAAGGCCAACAGCAATATCAAGGAAAGGCTGAATCTTCACGTCAAACGAAGGATTCAGGAAACGGAAGTAGTTCCTGGCACTTACAAAAGAACGGAAAGAATTCCCTCTACAGGTTCGGGAAGGGGAGGCAAGAAGTCCAAAAGCAAACATACACTTCCGCCAGTCACTACTCCGGTGAGTCGAATATTTTTGGGGAGTATACTAACAAACTAGGAATACCTGCCTGTTTCTTTTCCATCTTATTAAATTAATAAGAGACTTTTTTACTGTTTTGCGTTGAATTTTTGAAAATACTTGTTTTGCGTTGAAATTTACTTGTTTGCGTTAACTTGCACCTTTGACTTCGGTCAAACAAATTTGACTTCACTTTGCCCGAAGCTGAAGTTTGTGCCGAAGTTGTGGTTTTTGGATGAAGCCGAAGCCGATTAATCGGTCGGACTCTAGTAATTGCATAACCTAAAATTCAGCCCTTCAAAACAAGCTCATTTGGATTTAGATTCGGTCCGGGGTCTTGATTTAACCCTCCGTCTACCGAAAAAAAACCTGCTAGAACTACCGTTGGGGTCAATTAGACCCCAATCGGTAATAAGCCATTTTCCTTTAGTTGTTATTGAAAATGTCTGAGTACACTTAGAAAAAACTTCAATAATGTCAATAAATTCCAGCAAAATACAATGAAGAATTTTTAAAGAAACAATGTCAAGAAGTTACAAAGTCCAAAAACTATTACGACTAGAATTAGAGAAAAATTTTATCGCTGTGGGGTCAAATTGGCCCCAATGGTAGACGGAGAGTTAAAGACGAAAGTATAATATTTTCTTTAACAGGAAGATGAATTTAGTCGAGATTGCAACAGTAATGACAGTCCTCCAGTCCCCGCCAAGGATAAAAACAACAGCCCAGACTTACTGACAATGGCATTGAATCAAAAGAAATTGTCGTTATTGCGGGATCCAGAAGTGGTAAAGTTTTTGGAAAATATAACCGAAATCATTGGCCGATAGACGAAAGTTTCATTTGTTTTAAAATAAATGTTCATGTTAATGAATTTTGTTAAGTAAATATATAAATGTACAAAATATAGTAAGGAAAGTAATAAAGTTCATGTATTTCATTTATACTGATAATGAATAATCCATATTCAAAAGGGATCGAAATATGTGTTCATCATATTAAATCCCACCATTATTTTAAAACATAATAAAACAACGAAAAAAACATTTTAATCAAAGAAAAAAAGCCTTTGAATTTTCAATTTCTTGTAATAAGTCTTTAATGGAATGCATTGCTTATGTTTTTAAATTGAAAAACATTTTTATGGGCAATGCAAAGTTTTCTAATAAATGGAGTCTATTGTCATACAGGCTCTTTATTCTACTTGTTTGGCTCTCTACTCCAATATGGCTAAAAGGCCTTTTCAAAATCACCCCTGGGGTAATTTCCTGAATTTGGGAAAACTTTTCGAAGCCGCTGTTATTTACCATCGCCATTTTGGAATCAGTTTCAAGTTGCTGGGTTTTTGTGATTTTTCGGCGATTCGCCACTGAATTTAATTGAAATTCCTTCTGAAAATATCAAGAAAACAATCTCCAACTCGTGGCAATTGAAGGTGCTTTAAGAAACCGATCGAAAACAAGGAAAATAAACCAACATGACTGCCACAGATCAAATGCGAGCAATGTTGGATCAACTAATGGGAACGGCAAGAAATGGTAACTAAAATATAAATGTTAAACTTTATTCTGTGCCAACGAAACAAAAAAACTGGTGTCGACCTAGTGATTTCCTTTGTTGTGGTTTTATCAGTAAAGTAGATATTGCAAGATTTTCTTCGGTACGACTGGGTTGTGGCACAAAGGGGCTGACTTTCAATTTCAGATTTTAGTAGAGAATCTTTCAATTCGGTTTTTTCTTGTTTTTTCCCCCCGAAGTATTGAAAATTTCAGCAACAATATTGTTTAAATTAATGTTGCAAACTTAAAACTGTGGCGATAAAACAAACAGCATTGCAGTTGTTTTCTCGTAGGAAATATTCTAAAATTTCCATCCGGAAAGTTTTTTTTTGTTGGTCCTGGAAGGAACGTTTCTGAAAAATAAACGATAAAACGAATATCTGTGAAACATTGAAATAAAATCTGCTGTTCCTTGGACAATCTATAGTTTGTGTTTTCGACACACTTGTTGAGACAACAATTCCGTTTCTTTGTCACAAAAAGATTTATTTACTTCGAATTCGATAAACAGAAATCTGCCTTACGTAATATTCAAACACGCAACTCCCACAAAGTTGACAAGATGCTAATCGATGAAACAGGAAGTCCTCCACTACCATTTTGCCCCATTCACTTTTCCTACCCTCGATTTTCATAGTGTGAAAATTTCAAGTGGCAATTTTCACAGATAAATTTTCATGACTATCGAGTTATTACTTTGGTTTTAATTTTAAATCAGTTTTGTGAAATCACTTGAGATAATTTTTTCTGAAACGTTCCAACCTCTTCCCTTACTCCACTCGCCTTATAGAGGATTCTTTTTAAATTGTTATGCTAGAATGGATTCTCAAACTAAAATCCATAAGAAATTTCAGTTCAATCGGTTTACTCATTTTTGCATTAAAGAGCAAAACAGACCTTTTTTGAAATATTCGTACGTTCTGATTAAAAAATCATTTGTTTTTTAGGTGAAACAACTCGATATACCACAAAGTTCTCGGATTCTAAAGTTTGTAAGAGTTTCCTGTTGGGATGCTGTCCACATGAGATCCTTGCTTCAACGGTGAGTTAAAATATTCTAATTCTAACAAATAGCTTTAGCCTATTATCTTATGTAACATATTAGAGGCACATTTTAGTTATTTCCTTATTATTGAAACATTTGTATTGTAAATAATACAAAAAAAAATATGAAAAAAAAATTATGAAAATATTGGAGGTGGATTGGTTAGAGCAGTTAAACTACAATAAATATTGTTTTGTTCGATGTACTTTTCAGAAAACCATAATATCAATAATACCGAAACATTAAATAGACCGGTATTTTGGTCGCATACCGAAAATAGTGTTTCTCTCTTGCTTGCATATGCACCCAAAAAAAACAAAACAAAAAAGTCTATCGTTTTGATCTATTGTCCAATCAGTCACAATCCAAATGAGAAAACCGATAGGAAGATTTTGGTATTTAGATAAAAAAAAGCTGAAATGGGTCGAAAAACAATCCAAAAAAAAAAAAATAGGAATGGGAGAGAGAAATTACTGTAGAAAATGTAAAAATTGACGGTCACAGATGGTGTGAAGGGACTAGAAATGAAAGAATCTGAAAATGAGATGACAATCTGTGAGTGTTATATTTTTAAAAGAACAAAACTAGGCGATATTTGTTTAATTTTTTTTTGTGATAAGATTTTTTTTACAATTTGCAATTTATTTAACCAATTTTTTTCTTAATATAACAGAGATAAGCATCTATATAATTTTATAGAGCAGTCTGTTGCGCCTTTTCGAGAACATTGTAATGTCTTGTCTTCTTTTGACACATGAAATGAAACAATTGTCAAAACCAATGAAAATTGTAAGTACTAATGAAACTTACGGTATTTACCAGAAATTTAAGAAATAAAATCAATCAAATATTTAAAAAAAAATCAATACCGTTGTTTATTGTGTGTAAATATTCCTAGAAGTTTTTTTTAAAGAAAATTTTATTGCAATTGAAATGGCTTTCGGTAGAAAGTTTTTATCGATCAAACAAATACTAATTGAGAAATATTCGAGCGTATTGGATTAAAAAATAAATTATTTTCTTCGTTGATATTTAGAAAACAATTTTTTTTTATGTAGAACATGTTTTAATTGAGTTTTTTTCGCATTGGAACATTCCTGAAAACAGTATTTGAAAATGCGTGATTATTTAGAGTCTGAAAAAGCATTTCTGATCATTGACGCTGTTTACATTTTAACGTGAATTTTATTTTTAAAAAAATCCATTTGTGTGGGAGAGGGAGAAAGGAATGTTCGAAGAGATTTTGTTACATGGAAGAGTTACGTAAAATCCTATTCTAAACATATTTTTGCTTTATAAATTTTTCAATACAACTCGTCGTTTTCGAGAAAATCACAAAAATACGAGCGCAGTCCGATAAGTACTTAGCCTCACCGCCCGATGGCGCCACTATCGCAGGAGAAATTTACTATCGTGTAGTACATTCTCATAGACGGCTACAGTCAAAATTTCAGCCGAATCGAACTCGTAGTTTTGTTTTGACCGCGTATGGAAGCGGGTGTGTCTGCCGATTTCAGAAAAATGGAAAAAGAGCAATATCGGTCGGTGATTCGATTCTTGTTTCTGGAAGGGAAATCGCGCAGCGAAATCAAAGAGCGCTTGGATGCTGTATACGGTGACTCTTCTCCTTCGATGGCGTGTAACGAGTTTCAACGTGGTCGCACGTCGGTTTTTGATGAGCCACGCCCAGGTGCTACGAAAACGGCTACCACCGTTTCATAACAAAAATCCACGATCTCGTATTGGAAGACCGCCGATTGAAGGTGCGCGAGATAGCTGAGACAGTAGGCATCTCAAAAGACCGCGTGGGTCATATCCTGCATGAAATTTTGGGCATGAGAAAGCTGTCGGCGGCGCGATGGGTGCCGCGTTTGCTCACTCCGGACAACAAGCGCAACCGTGAAACCACTTCACAGCAGTGTTTGACGCTGTTTAAGCACAATCCGAAGGAGTTTCTGCGTCGTTTCGTGACCGTCGACGAAACATGGATCCACTAGTACACACCAGAGACTAAGGAACAGTCGAAACAGTGGACTTTACCCGGCGAATGTGCTCCGAAGAAGGCGAAGACTGTCCTATCTGCCGGAAAGGTGATGGCCACCGTTTTCTGGGATTCACAAGGTGTGATCTACATCGACTACCTGGAGAAGGGCAAAACGATCACAGGGCTCTACTATACCGAATTATTGGGCCGATTCGACGCTGAATTGCAGAAAAAACGGCCCCATTTGGCGAAGAAAAAAGTGCTCTTCCACCATGACAACGCACCGGCTCACATCTCCGCCGTCGCCACGGCCAAATTGGTCGAATTGGGCTACGAACTGCTGCCCCATCCACCGTATTCTCCAGATTTGGCCCCGTGCGATTTCTTTTTGTTTCCAAACTTGAAAAAGTCACTCGCCGGACCTCGAGAATTGGTCCAGATTTGGCCCCGTGCGATTTCTTTTTGTTTCCAAACTTGAAAAAGTCACTCGCCGGACCTACTTTGCAGACCTCGAGAAAACGTATTTTTCAGACGGGTTAAAGAAGTTGGAGCATCGCTGGGTCAAGTGTATCGAGCTAAAAGGAGACTATGTTGAGAAATAAATGGTCACTTTTCCAAAATCTTCGTTTTTTTTTGTAGGCTAAGTACTTATCGGACTGCCCTCGTATATATGATTCTCATATAGAGTAACAAACAGATCCGATTCCCCGTCAAACAGATTTCAGTTTAGCCAGTCACAGGGCCAGACAACTGAATTAGAATACATTTTTACATAACACTTCCATACATCAAAATTCCATCATCTAACTGCTTTCCCCCTCCCCTATACAACTGTAGAACTTTCTTTTTATTTTCTTCCTTTTTATGCGATAACTGCGTTAAAGAAAAATGTTTTGAATATAATTTTGCACAACTTTTCCATACATCATATTCCAATCGGAGTGACTGTGGGTGGATTTTTTTTCTAGAAAACGGAGTGGCAAATTTTTTTTTCAAATTTTTTGGTCTATACAGTTTTATACGAAAAATCTTTTAATCAATTGATTTAAGTACAATTCCCATGGATCAAGGGTTCAAAAAAATATCAAAATAAAAATCATTGAAAGCACACAACTTTGATCACATTAGTTGTTAAAAAAAAGGTAAATGGTAAAAAACCAACTTCTGACAATAATTAGAAACTTGTAAATCTATTCGTGAGCTTGGTTTGGCGTGTATCCTGAAGGCCCGGAAACAAATTCCAAGGGTATGTGGTTGTTTTGCAATACCGTAACTAAATTCCAGCGTTGTGTGCTAGATTTATGGTCGTTTGCACCAACGAAATTTAGCAACTTAAGCATGATTTGAATTATTTAAGATCCAGAATTTCTATTTAAATCATAGTTGGCCATAGTTGGCTCAAACGGGCCTGATCTCATAAACTGGCAAGAAAATAGATTTACCCGCCTACTAAATTTCTTCGCAAAAATTATTCTGAAAGACTGAACGAGGTGTTTCCAACTTTTTTGTTGATTGTTTAACATTTTAAAATCAAAATTAAATTAGCCCTTTCAGTCAGGTTTTCCAATCAGATTGAAAAAAAATATATGAAAGCCCATCAAACAGCTTTCAGTTCTATCTTTCGACTTGCGGAAATTGAAAATTTTTAAATGTTGAGCTATTAAAAAGTTTCTTAATTTTCTTCTACATCCATAAGTTTTCTAATCAGACCAAAATTAAATTGCTTTCACTTAATTCTAGGAAAAGTTGCACGCGTGTGTGACAAAAATCCAAATTAATTCAGATCTGAAAGCGTTAAGCCTCAACCACAATTACGCGTTCGTGCGTGCGGCACCCACGCGATGAAGGTAAAAACTACGCATTTATATGAGAATTGTATAATTGCGCGTTGCCGCGTCCCTGCCGCGTAGAGTAGGCTCAGTTTCTACTTTTAGACGCGGTGACAACTACTAGATTCCAGAACAAAATCATGCCGCACGCACGGACGTATGTTTCTGGTTCTCCCTTTAAAATAAAATTGAACCCCTCAACTGCAGCATCCTTTCTATTAAACCCCTAAACATGAAAATTATTTATTTGTAATTTAATACGCTCGATTCGTGTAATGAAACATATTTTAGAAACTTTAATTTATTTAAAAAAAATCACTTTCGTGTTACATAAAAAAGCAAATTTAACTGACGGTTACTTTAGGAATTTCACTGTTGTCCTAATTTAAGAATTTTGTTGTGCCTTTCCGCAAACTCCACTTCGCCACTTAACTGCGTTTATTGGGTAAGTTAATTGTTTCGCTCGATTGTCATGTTGTTTTAATTTTAAGAACTTTTTAAACACAAACTAGAAATTCTTAAATATCTGATACTTTTTTTTGTTTGAAATCAGCTTTATTGATTTTAAGATTGCAAAAGAATTTCTTATTGTAGATTTTTTGAAAACCACTCAAAATGTATTGAAAATTTTGTTTAAAAGACAATCGAGCAAAGCATGCAAACAGATGACCCAAAATCGATATTTTGAAATGTACCAGTACTGAATTGGCGCCGATAAAATGTATTTTGTTGGTATGTATTATTATTATATTAAGGACAATATTAAAAGATAATTTTATAAACATTTTTTTACAAAAAAAAAAAAAAAAAAAAAAAAGTGGTGTCCGACCATTTTTCATTTACAAGATGTTAATTCTACCTCCACACCCACAGTAGTTGTCCAAAAAGTCAAGTCAAACGATATTCAATTAATTTCTCTCATCCGAACCAGTTGAGGTACTACTTCGGTTTCACTTGTTGTTCTCCTCGTTTCGGGTACGTATTTTAAATGAAAACAAAAAAAACTGAACAAAAAACTTTTATAGGGTAGCGAAGTTACCATGTTTCTGGGAAGTACATTGCAGAAAAAAATTAATATTTATTATTAGTGATGTAATACGATTGAAAAATGATAAATTAATGGCAACCGTCCAACAGATAAAATCAAATCATCAATGAAAAAAAAAAAGTTAAAGCTCAGGTGTTATGAAAATGTTAAATTAATTAAGTAGAGAAGGGGATTAATCAATCCAGTATGAATCGAACAAAACAAAAAAAAACCTCCTTGTCGCTACAAATAATTCATTAAAAATATGTTAAACAAGTGTAATCGGTGAGTAATATTTAAATTTATTCTTTAATTTAGATTTGTTTTCATTTTTATATCCTAAGAAAATGTGTTTTACAATCAAATTTTATAAACAATCGGGAATTACTTGAAATGTTCAACATTCGATCAGCAATGATTCTGTTGGAAAATTTCAACCTGGGGCCTTATTCTAGAACTCGTACCGAGTGGTACAAAAAGCGATTCTTAAACTCGGAAACGAGCGAGTAAATACTCGGTGATGTTAGCCTGCCGAGTGAGGTCAATATGAATCTGAAACTATCTTTTGAGAGAGATCGCTCGTTTCCGAGTTCAAGAATCGCTTTTTGTACCACTCGGTAGAGATTTGACTCGGTACGAGTTCTAGAATACGGGCCCTGATCTATTATGTAACAAATACGAATACAATCTGCGATGCCACACGCTTCCTGTTTGCACGGTGAAGTGCCCTATGTCGCGTTTATACGTTTCCTTACGTTTTCCTTCTTTCATATTTGTTTGAATGTGTGTGTTCAAAAACCGGCTGACCAGCTACTAAAACCGAAAAACTCCTAATCTCCACACGGATTTTTTAGGTGTATCGTCCAATAAAACGGCGTTCCACCATTTTTCGGTGAGGTTGATTTCATTTCTTTCTCCTTACAACTCTTCGTCCTAGGATTTCTCGTAACTCCGGTGCAAACAAGACACGTGTGGCATAGCACAATAGTGTCATAACTTAGAAAACGTGAATTTCCAGGAGACACTTTTTAAGGTTTGGGATTAGAATTAACACCCCGATTCTGATAGTCGTGTCGTTTTTGACAAGAGTCATTTTACGTTAGTGCTTTAATACTTTTCTACCATATTTTTATGTTAGAGTCGGTAGTGCTTTTCTATCAACAAAAACCTGTAAAATGACACGAGTATGAAAATCGTAGGGTAAACTGCTACGAATGCTCTCCGATGGCCATTATTTTTTGTAGAGCTGAGACGTTTTGTCAGAACAACTCAAGAACAAGCCATTCTGCATCATTAGCTGCTTTCCCGACCCATGTAAAAACTACGGCACAGTACTGACCAGCAACTTTTCTCGGGAACGCACTTTTGGATGATTACTAATAAAATACCTCACAATTAAAGAGCGCACACAATTTGAAAATTGTAAATGTGAGAATAATTTCTCAATCAACAGAGATACAAAATATCTGAGACGAAAATGAAATTAAATGGAATAAATGAACCTGCAATGAGGGGAAAGGCCATATTTTATGCGTTATCGCCATAATTTCGAGATCAGAAACAAAACACTATTTCGGTTCAACACATATTTCAATTTAGAGATATTAGACATTCGGGTGGTTATTCCAACACAGTAATTGCAATCTAATTTCATTCTGGAGAACATTTGTACTTCAAATCAAATGTTTTCCTTGATTTTTCATAGCGGAAGTGTTTTAATGTACGAAAAAAACAAAAGTGACAATTCGTTCTAACCTTAAAACCCGGATTTTCACCTATTGGAAAACTTAGGAAGTTCGGACATCTGACGGAATTTTTTGTCAAAATTGCATACGAAAATTTACTGCGGACTAAGAGGATGTGTAGATGCGAATGTGCCGCAGTACTTCGTAGTAGGATTTTCATGGACCGGGAACGCAGCTATTAACTCAAAACTGCTCATTTTTCTGAGTTATGACACTATTGTAATAAATAAGTGATAGATAATAATTGATTGGCTTTCGACAGAGGTCTTAAAATCATAAACAAAATCTTAAGACATCTGTTAGAAAGTAGATATTTTTAAAGCTGCCTACAGATCTTCGCGATAATTATTGTATTTTAAAATGAGTGACAAAGAATACAGGGAAATTACATTAGTCCGAACTCTGCCTCATCGGATAATAGCTGTGATTGGTTTTTCCTCAGACTGAGTAAAACTTATTCATTCCCCTCCATGCATTAGCAAAAAAGCGATTTTTTTTTATAAAATAGCTTTCGATGTTCGCCGCCCCGATTTTTTTGCACTCAGAGAAAAAATTGGTCGTATGGATAAAATCTTAAAAATTAGAGCCGATTCAGCCAAAACACTACCAGATTCAAACAGAAAAATTCCTTTTTTGTCGGTCTCTGAATTTTTAAATAGATACTTTTTTTCACTTAAATGAATAAAATAATTTCCATCGAAAATCTCATAGATCTGAAAGATATTCCTTTGATTTGATTAACTAAGTATCAAGTTTAGTTGAATGATAAATTTCCAATAATGTTGTAAAATGTACGTACATAAAAGTGATCAGCGTAATGCATTTTTCCGGAATTTTTTCCGAAAAACGATTACGTCGTTGTCCTTAGACGACCTTCCGTTTCGAATTTTGAAATTCCAATACCAGATTCGTGATCAGCGACGCCAAAAACCTCCTAAATCAAGTTTTTTTTGAGAAAAAATTGGAAAAGGGGTATTTGCGTTATCCTTACAAGATCTTCCGTCGCAAATTTCAAAATTTTAACATCAGAAACAAACTTTCCTTACTCTTCCCAATAAGGTCCCAATTTACCATAATATCATATTTGCCAAGATTTTCCAGCTATTAACCGATGTCACAAAAATCTTGCTTTCAAAACACTGCGTATGTAATTCTGGTTGGCAACCAAGTTGATCATCTATGGCTCGCTTAATCCACAAGATGCATAAATGCTATTTCTGGCAAGGTAAATAACACAGCTGTTGTTTGTAAAGCAGAAACAGGACTTAAAATTTCCGCGTTTAAAAACTTTCCGATTTTCATAACATTATAATGTTTACAAATAAAATCTTATCTCTAATTTCAGTTTTTCGCAGTTTTTTTTCAAAAGTATTAAAGCTGGGTAAAAAAATTCTTGAATTTGATTTGTTTGAAAATCGATAACCTTTACCAATCGAGATTCTATTTCTTGTGAAATAGAACTTGACTTATTTAACTTGATATCAGATATTTTCTGGGTATTCGATGTATATATAAATTGGGGTCATGAGGAAATTCTGAAAAAGGAAAAAATAATTTTGATCTGTGTTGGATTCCTCTGAAATTTTAATTTTTTAACAAACTTAAAACGCAATAACGTGGAATGTGTATTTGTTTGTACTGAATTTAAAGTTATAATATGTCGTTGTGCATTTGGAATATATGCAATTTAGTTCATGATTTTCTGAAGAATCTACTGTCGAAAAAAATAATTTTGTTAAACATGCAAATTTTTAAAAAAAAAATACACGAAAAAAATATTTGAAAAAAGATTTGTCGTTTTCAATGCACGATACACAAATCCAAGCGCAAATTTTGTAAACAAATCCATAGATTTCCATGAATTTTCTTGGGATTTTAGTTTTTTTTTGGTCAAAACTCAAAATATTTAAAAACATTTCTTTAACTGCAGATCACAGTTTAATTGCAAAAACTAAGAAACCGCAAAGCTTGGCTTTAATTATTCTATACAGCAATAAATTGTAGTGCGTTTCTAGAAATTTAATATCTAGAATACTACCTACGTTCTAAATGAATTCTGGTAATAATATCATATAATAAAGCGTTACTAACAATAAACAAAATATTATTCTAAATGCGGCACCTCGTTAATTCGTATAACTGATGAATATTTCCGGTTTATATCTCACTTTTTCAATTTAAGCCCCTCATCAATCACACAAGCTTTGTTTGGATTTGATCAATTCACCTCAAATTGCTTTGGTCCAGTGCTACTTAGTTGTAAATTCCCAGCCTCTCTCTCTTCTATGTATGCAAATTGTTTCAAAAAATTAACCATAATTCCTGTTACTCTTTGTCGCATATGAAATATTTCGCTTTATATTTACAAATAAACACTAACCTTTGGTATTCAAGCTGGGGTATCAAATTCAACAGAATTTTTTTTTGATTGCGATGCGCAGAATAGAATTATTCGGGTTAAAGGAGCCGCTCCATTACCATGACTTTTTACCATGACAAAAAAATGCAGGAAACTAGAGCAAGATAGACTTATGTAGATCTAAATAGGAATAACTGAATACAAGTTAAACGCTATCCCTTCCAGTTTTACAATTTTATAGCAATCATATCAAACCTTATGCTATGAATATAATATTCAAATTGGCATAGTAACAAAGCTTTTGACTACATGCGAAGGAGAAAAAGCTTTTAAAATGACATCACGCTATAATAACAGTTTGAATGTGTCCGTGCTTACTATTCACTTACAGGGACAATGTGTGGTTGTAGTAGAAATCGCCATAAAATCGCCATAACAAAAGAGGGGAAATTATTTTTGCATTTGCCGACAAAGGGACTAGCAGGGTAACTAAGGGAAAACGGCCCCAGAAGATATCATCTTGAAACTTTTACCAGATGTTGGTATTAAAGTCTTTATTGTTTCTGCAAAGTATGAATCCTGTACCCCCCTTATTTTTGGTGGGAGAGGGGTTCAAAGCAAAATATAAAAGTATTTTTTTCTCGAAAACGGCTGAACCGATTTGGATGAAAAAAATATATGTTGTACAGACCAGTGGGGCAATGTTGTAAAAAATTTAAAAAAAAATTGGACAAAAAAAAGTTGGTGAAAAAAAATATTAAAGTTTTAAAAATTTTTTTTTTCTTAGATCCTCTTAATTGACCACTCTGAGTTTTTGTCGAAAAAATCCGTGGAAAGTGTACTTTCAATATATATATATATACGGGAATGGTCACTGATGTGGAACTTTGCGAAATTCACGCATATATGTGTGTCTACCCTATGTATCTCCCACTGTACTTTTTCCTAAAGTTACTCCAATTGGATTTTGATGTATGGGAGATTTGTGTAAAACCGTATTTTAAATATTTTTTACTTTTGGAACTTTTCTGTACGACGTACCGTTCTCATGATATTCGCTTTTTTATATCCGTTTGGTGAAACCAAAGGGTACAAACGAAAACGTTTTTTGCGAATATATCAAAAACGGTGCATCTTATCGAAAAAGTGCAAGAACAAAAGATTTTTAGGATATAATTTTACATAAAACTCCCATATATCAAAATCCGATTGGAATAAATTTTAAAAAATCTGTTTGAAAAGTTTGACTTCAAAGAGGAATTTTGACACAACTGTTCGCTGTTCACTTAAATCACCATTTGCCACTTTTGAGCACCATATATCACCATATATGTTATGATATTATTTAAGAACATCACATATACATATGGATTATAAATGTTAATTGTAATTTAAGATACTATATATGAGCAGTTGATTTTGAAAGTGGCATAAGTCACTTTGTTTTTAAATCGAGATATTTAAGGGTTTGCATTGGGGTTTGTTATACAGTTAATTAGCAAAACTTTTCTCGAACAAAATCTCAATAACATTTTTTTTAAATGAAGAGATGCCGTTAAATTGTAATTAATGTTATCATTAACTTGATTTTTTGAAAAAGTGACTTATGCCACTTTCAAAATCAACTGCTCATATATAGTATCTTAAATTACAATTAACATTTATAATCCATATGTATATGTGATGTTCTTAAATAATATCATATCATATATGGTGATATATGGTGCTCAAAAGTGGCAAATGGTGATTTAAGTGAACAGCGAACAGTTGTGTCAAAATTCCTCTTTGAAGTCAAACTTTTCAAACAGATTTTTTAAAATTTATTCCAATCGGATTTTGATATATGGGAGTTTTATGTAAAATTATATCCTAAAAATCTTTTGTTCTTGCACTTTTTCGATAAGATGCACCGTTTTTGATATATTCGCAAAAAACGTTTTCGTTTGTACCCTTTGGTTTCACCAAACGGGTATAAAAAAGCGAATATCATGAGAACGGTACGTCGTACAGAAAAGTTCCAAAAGTAAAAAATATTTAAAATACGGTTTTACACAAATCTCCCATACATCAAAATCCAATTGGAGTAACTTTAGGAAAAAGTACAGTGGGAGATACATAGGGTAGACACACATATATGCGTGAATTTCGCAAAGTTCCACATCAGTGACCATTCCCGTATATATATATATATTGAAAGTACACTTTCCACGGATTTTTTCGACAAAAACTCAGAGTGGTCAATTAAGAGGATCTAAGAAAAAAAATTTTTTTAAAACTTTAATATTTTTTTTCACCAACTTTTTTTTGTCCAATTTTTTTTTTAAATTTTTTACAACATTGCCCCATTGGTCTGTACAACATATATTTTTTTCATCCAAATCGGTTCAGCCGTTTTCGAGAAAAAAATACTTTTATATTTTGCTTTGAACCCCTCTCCCACCAAAAATAAGGGGGGTACAGGATTCATACTTTGCAGAAACAATAAAGACTTTAATACCAACATCTGGTAAAAGTTTCAAGATGATATCTTCTGGGGCCGTTTTCCCTTAGTTACCTTGCTAGTCCCTTTTTGCAGTTGATTCTTATCTCCCTTTCTCGCCAAGGCATCTTCACATAAATGTGTCTCTATTTTTTTTGTCATGGTAAAAAGTCATGGTAATGGAGCGGCTCCTTAAAACGTGATTATCATTAAGAACATTATTCTTTTACAACTTGGAAATATCAATGACTCAATATTTTTATAAAATGAATTTACCAACTGGAAATGCAACAACTTGTTTTTTAACAAAAAGCTTATGTTTTGCAAATGTGTTGACTATATTGTAATGCTTTCAGATTTTGTTTGTTCAATAAATTCCAGTTTTTACGGAGAATACGTTTTTAATATCTCATAAGCAGACGTGAACAAATTCCAACATGGAAAATCAATTTTAAGCATTTTTTGTTACTCTTTCCACCTAGAATAGTAGAATTTCTCGGGAAAATCGATAAATTAATCACAGAATTTTCACTAGAGTGTTGTTCACGCTATCGTCGGTTAAAGGTGTGGTGTCAAGTCACGACTAAAATTCCCTTTCTAAATTTAGATTTTATGCCACTGTCATGCGAATCAATTATGCTAAGTAAAAAAAGGTCAACTTTAGCATCCAATTTATTACGATTTATAAATACGAATAGACGCTAATATTGGGGTAGATAAATTGGGGTCCCTTTTTAGAACGCTTTTTTCTAATTCAAAAACATAACAAAAGCTATAATTGCCAATCTGGCAATCATTGGAGACCCGTATGGTGATATTCGTATCAAAATTCGAACAGTTGTACCAAAATTCCACTTTGAAGTCAAACTTTCCAATAAGATTTTTTAAAATTTATTCCAATCAGATTTTGATGTATGGGAGTTTTATGTAGAATCATATCCTAAATAACTTTTGTTCTTGGACTTTTTTTGATAAGATGCACCGTTTTTGAGATATTCGCAAAAAACGTTTTCGTTCGTATGGGGGGTACCCCCCCTAATGGTCCATTTTTGCCCATTAACGAACTTAGCCTCACATTTTACGAAAAACGAATCTGCGCAAAATTTCAAGTCTCTAGCTCAATCCGTGCGCCCGCAATCCGCGCCACAGACAGGCAGACGGACAGACGGACAGACAGACAGACAGACAGACAGACGGACAGACAGACGGACAGACGGACGGACATGCTAAATTCAACTTTTTTCATCATTCTAAACACACTGGTGTAATTCATTTTTGTGTGCGATGACGAGATCTTGGCGTTACAAACGGTAAGGCAAAGTTAATATACCCTTTGGTTTCACCATACGGGTATAAACATAACAAAAGCTATAATTGCCAATCTGGCAATCATTGGAGACCCGTATGGTGATATTCGTATCAAAATTCGAACAGTTGTACCAAAATTCCACTTTGAAGTCAAACTTTCCAATAAGATTTTTTAAAATTTATTCCAATCAAATTTTGATGTATGGGAGTTTTATGTAGAATCATATCCTAAATAACTTTTGTTCTTGGACTTTTTTTGATAAGATGCACCGTTTTTGAGATATTCGCAAAAAACGTTTTCGTTCGTATGGGGGGTACCCACCCTAATGGTCCATTTTTGCCCATTAACGAACTTAGCCGTGCATCTTACGAAAAACGAATCTGCGTAAAATTTCAAGCCTCTGGGTCAATCCGTACGCCCGCAATCCGCGCCACCGACGGACAGACGGTAGGACGAAAAGACGGACGGACGGACATGCAAAATTCAATTTTTTTATCATTCTAAACACACTGGTGTAATTCATTTTTGTGTGTGATAACGGGATCTTGGCGTTACAAACGGTAAGGCAAATCTAATATACCCTTTGGTTTCACCATACGGGTATAAAAAAAGGCTAAATTTGGGTAGAAAAACTAATTGTGAGTTTTTTGTTTTTAATTTATTAAAATTTTCTTTCTAATTTTTTCTAATCTTTTCACGGACGGTTTTTCTGGGTATTTTTTTTAAGTCTTTTTACTTTCCTCTACGATAGAGGGAAAGTATTGTAATCATGACGGAGACTGACTCGAGAACGGAGGCAGATAGGAACTTTATGATCAGTACGAAATCCGTTTCAGGCAAAATTATGAGGATGTCCGTACACCTGTGTATCGTTCTATCCGTTTTACGTATCTTAAATAACTCGAAAAAGCCTTGAGCTAGCGACTTGAAATTTTTTTAACTTTTGGAAAAGCTACAACGGGTTCCTTCCATACAACAATTTTTTTGTTTTTGAAAAAATGTAGTTTTTGAAAATTTTGTCGAAAAGTATGCGCTTTTATGAAAAAATACGTATAACCCAATTCAAAGAAAATAAAATTTCCTTTATTTTTTCCTTTAATGATTTTTACATATCTGTAACTGATTCTCGAAATATTTGACAAAATATTGTATTATTTTTTTTACATATTTTTCCGAAACTAAATATTACGGAGGAAAGTTTTGTTTTGATCTCAACTGATATTTTTTCAAGTTTTTAACGATTATGTTTTCAATCTTTTATTAGAAAGTAGTTTTCTGATGTGAAATAGTAAATCCATCTTGATTCAGGATTTTTCTAATCATCCACGGTTACACAGAAAATCGTAAAAGAGGCGTTGCTTATATCCTCACAATTTTCTGAATTTTTTGTTGCGGAGTCTATTTTATGCCCTGTAGAGTGCCCTGTAATCATTACCAAAAACAAACTACCTCGAATATTACAATTTTTATCAGTTTATTTCTCTGCATGTGGCACGCTGTCATTCCAACTCCATTCAACTTGTTTTGTCTAAATGGAGTACTGCTTGGTGCTAACGACATCATTCGCCTTAGCTTCCAATACGGCGATTGTTGTTGATGTGTTGCAAAAAAAGACATCAGTAGAATTGCAATTCTCCCATAGTCCACAGTTTGTCCAAAACTGTAGGAAGCAGAAAAGAAAAATTGCTACAAAAGCTCTATTGAAAAGGGAATCAAGCGTCACGTTTTTAAGGGCAACAAATTTGGTCCAAGACAGAAAATTATGACATTTTCCCAATTACGTTTTTTGGTCACCAAATCTTATAGAGGCAGAAAATATCAGTATATATCCACAAAAAACGGTCTTCCAACAAGAGATTTTCAAATATTCTGCAGGCGGATTCGTACAGTCGACCAATTTTAATTTTAAAGCCTCAACCACAACTACGCGTTCGTGCCTGCGGCACCCACGCGGTGAAGGTAAAAACTACGCATTTATATGAGCAAATGTATAATTGCGCGTTGCTCAGACGCGTTGCCGCGTCCCTGCCGAGTAGAGTAGGCTCAGTCTCTACTTTTAGACGGGATGACAACTACTAGATGCCAAAACAAAATCATGCCGCACGCACGGACGTATGTTTCTGGTTCTACCTTAATACTCACACTGCACGCCACTAACCTGAAATTTGTAGTTACTTGTTCAAAATTTCGAACTTCTTTCATGAAAATACAAATTCTTTTTGGGATTTTCGTCAGTCACAAAAACAAATGATTTAAATTCTGTAGAGTTCTTGTTTTTATTTAAATTACAATAATAAATCAACTACATTTGCTAGCCAATAAAATAAAGCTATTAATTAATAATTTGGGCTGTTAAGCATTAATTCTAAACTTCATTAAAAATTAATCAAGTTCTGTTTAGGTTTATTTTTTTTTGTCTTTGCAAACTGTACACGTTTATGTGACGTTAAGCTAGTTATTATAAAACTGGTTTGAAAAAGACAAATTAACGTTTTTTTTACTACATTGACATAACTACGTTTTAGAAAAAGCTAAAAAAAATTGAAACTTGTAAACATTTCTTATTTTTTTACAACATATAGTTATGAAATAGAAAAATTGTTTTACTAAAAAGTATCGGGTAGGGCTAAAGTCGTATGTTTTAAACACCATAATATTTAGTGGCGTTTTTGTTATTCTATTTTTTTTATATAAAAAGTTATTAGGTATTAAAATGGTAGTGTAGATGGCTTGACAATTAGAAATTGTCTTTCTTCCATTTATCTTCGGTAGAAAATCCCAATTTTTTTTACTGAAATCCCTGAAAAATAAGAACCGATAAAGGATTGAAAATAAAACAAACAAAAAATTTGGTTGTTATCCAATTTGGACAAGATTTAGTTTTATTTATTGTTTGTTGAGTTTTTGAGTAAATTAAAATTTCATTTCATTTGGTGAACAGTTTGCATAATAAAACTCATAACACTTGCATAAATGCAATTACAATGACAATTACAATTACAAGTAAGAAAAAAAAAACAATAATATATAATTAGAAATTTCACATTCGTTTTGTTGTTTAGAAAAAATTATCACATTTTCAAGTTAGTTGACATAATTGTTAATTTGTTTGAGAACACAACGATTTCGTTGTATTCCCTCTGATTGCCAATTTCTATAAAGGCATTGGTTTTGCAAAAATTGTAATTGATCCAAACTTAAAAACTATTCAAATTATTTTTCATAGCATAGTTTAATTTATAGAGTGTATAATAATATCAATAGGATGTAATATTATAGTAAATTACATTGACATCGATCGAAACTTAAATGTAATAAGAGGCATAAAATAGTAATTCGCTTTTCAATAGAATTTAGAATAATTTCCATTTGAGATAGATGAAAAAAAATTAATATCGATATGTCTATGGAAAGATTGACAATCACTGAAATAATTGTAGAGTTGATCTTGGAAATGACTTCACACTTGGTATTATATTTTGGTTCCGTAGATTTGTTCACAGTTTAGCAAAATTACCACAAAAATTACACATTTAGAAAAAAAAATCACCTAAACACTTCTAGTTACATTTGAAGCCAATCGGCTGGTGACATTTGCACGATATACGACTAGAGCATTGTGTATTTTGTAACTAGGATCGCAATGGCCGACAGAACGACACCAAATCGTGACGTCATATCGGATAATCCCAGCGATCCGCTCTTCAGTTGCGAACTAGGCGCCAATTCGGCAGTTGATGCCCTTTGTGTGGGCGGTGGTGGTGGAACTGCTGGCTGATTGTACTGCGGTGGCAGGGGGGCTAAAGGCGTCTGTTGATTTTCTTGTCCGGGCATTGGGGCCAAGGGAGTCTGTTGTGGCTGATCCGCTGGCATCTGTGACTGCTGTCCTGGTGGTGGGGGTGGAACGTAAGTGTCGCAACGTTGTTCAGTCACTTCCGTGAAGTTTCCAGGATTCTGTGGATCCGGAACGGACACCTTGACATCGTAGCAATATACGTAGGCTTGACCAGGCACCAACTCATTAGGATTCAAAGGTTGTGCTGGGGGAGTTGGGGATGGATCGGCTGGGCCTTGTGGCGGTGCTGCTGCATTTACTGGAGGAACCATTGCTGGTACAATAGGGGCACCTGCAACTTGTGGAGGTTGGGGAGCGGCATTAGGGTACGGTGCCAAGGGGATTGGTTGATCAGGAGGTGCTACATAAGTCGATCCCGGTTGAACTGGGCCACCTACTGGGGCGGGTTGAACTGGGGCGTATCCTGTAGCTACACCAGGTTGTTGTCCTGCACCGTCAACGGTTGTTCCGCCTGGGGAGTTGTTAATAATGATCGTTGGATTGCTGTTCGCCGGTAGTGGCGCTTGTTCTCGAATAATTTCGGTCCTGTGTCCGCCATGGCTACTGAATGCGTTGGTCAGGAGAGCTCCAGCGAGACCTCCAGCTACCAGACCACTTCCTATTGAAGAAAAAAAAGAAACCAATTAAGATAATTTTAATTTTAAAAAAAATTTAGTTGAGCAGGGTTTCTTTTGATATTTCGAAAATCTCCAAATTCGTGTCATAAAAAACTCACCGAATCCAAGACCCGAACCAGAGCTCTGCTGTTGGGGAATCGCTCCAACTGGATAGAATCCTGTTGCAACTGGTGGTCCGTGGTACACTTGAGACTGTTGTGGCACATAGCCTGGTGGAATTCCCGCTGGTGGTGGGGCATAGTGGACGGGTTGTGAGTGGCTTTGATACGCCTGTTGCGGATAAATACCCGGCTGTCGTGGGTAAGAGGAGCCGGAACCATTCCTGACTTTGTGATGGTAGTGGTGGACTACTTGCGCTTGATTAGCTGTGTTTTGCTGTGGATACCCGGATCCACTTTGATGTGGATATCCGGATCCACTATTAACAGATCCAGACTGGTGTGGATAACCAGCGCCTCCAGGTGAAGCCGGATAGATTCCGCTCGGCTGGCCAGGATAACCCGGTGGTCGTGATTGTACGCCGGGAGAATACACTGGCGGTGGTTCATGGACATTGGTTCTTGCTCCGCCGGGTGTGTCCCGAGGTGAATACGCTGGCGGCGGGCCAGAATGCACTGGTGGTTTATTGACGGCCACGGCTGGGGTTTCTGGCTTATTGGGGACATTCCAACCGATTGGTCGGGATTGCGAATTTACAGGCTGACTTGCTGCACCGTGGCTTGGCATCTGCGGAGCACTAGGCTTGTTTGGCGCTGGCGCTGGGGCGTATGACAGCTGCACATGAGAGGGATTTGGTGCCGGCTTTGGATTGTTGTATGTCGGCTTTGTCACATGTCCCGAACTCTGAGAATGTGAATTTCCCGATGACGATGACTGATGTCGACGACCACCACTGCTGCTGCTACTGCCGCTGCTTCCGCGGCTACGTCCTGACAGCGTTTTCCGACCATCCGAAAGCTGTGATGTTGCTAGTAGCACAGCTACTAGCACTATGTACTTTGCATGAATATTCATTTACTTTCGCTTCTGGAATCAAGTAGGAACATTTTGTTAAAAAGGCTGAGAAAGGGAGACAACACGTGAAGAAATGGTATTTAGTTAAAAAAGAAACATTCGAATATACTCGAGCAGGCGCGCATTAATACTGTCGAAAATATGTAGATTTGACATGGTTGAAAAAATTTACACTCTCAAACCCAGGCAGGCTCAGGCCCGTATAAAAATTGTGTGGAAAAGTCCAACAACGTATATTTTTTGTGAAAAGTATAAACCAAAGACTGCATCACAGTGAAGAAGAAAGAACGTGCTATTCTCCCACATAAATTTATAATTTTCAAAATTACACCAATTTTATACACAATTTATGCCCAAGATTGTTGCTAGGTTAGAGAAAAAGGTATTTTTGGGGATTTAAAAAAAATTGAATACGTTTTTGTAATTTTCTTTCAAGTCTCACAGTTATTAAAGCGATTTTTTCGAATTAAAATTTATTGATATATTTCAACCCCTCTTCAATTATGTAACTGCAAATTTTAACTACAAAATTCTCAAGCAAAATTTTCGTGGGCCCAAGCGACCTTTAATCATGAAAATCTGAAACTCCCGAAAATGTTGAGTTCTTCTATTATAATAAAAAGCTCTTATACGTCATTGCCGCGTTCGTATATTGCCGTCGTAAAACAAAGCGGCGTAAAACAAATATATCGATTGAGTTTATTGTAAAACCGTTTTAATGACATTTGTTAGAGGCTTTTGCACTCACGCTGAATTTTTCGTAATGAAAAGCAAATCGACGTAAATCTGAAACGTCAGAACTAAAATCGTCGCAAACCGTGGATTGCGTGTATTCCAAAAACTCAAAATCACGTGAAGTAAACAAAATTTTTCTTTCCTTGAACTTAGAATATTCAATGTCAATAAAAACACTTCTCCGAAATAGAATTTAATATTCTAAGAAAAGGCGGTTGTGCGATATTATTTTCATCTAGAATAATCCACTTAAAAATGTGACATTAATTAGACCCAAACATGATCATCCAATTTATTCGAGCATTCACTTTATGTATCAGACATCAACCGTGAAAACGTTTTTTTTTCCCAACGACTATCAGATTATCCAACTTTTGAACAACAATAAAGAACTCAACTGACAAAAAATTACGAATGAAATTTAATCAAAATTTTTTCTACCCAAAACGATTGGATAATAGCCTGAAGTCGACACTAAAAAATGTAATTTACGATCCTGATTATGTGTGTGTTTGTAAACATCATTCAGTATAGCTTGTTCTTTTTTTCTTGCTAACGTTGGAATTTATTTCGCAGTTACTCCGCGTCAATTTTGATTAAAAAAAATATTTCACACTAAACGATCTGAAAATACCTCGATTAAGATTTATTTCCCAAAAGCTGTTTTTCAAAAAAAAAAAATCTAATTTCTGGAATTATAAAAATATAAAATTATTTTTAAAAACATGTTTTCCACATCTCAATTATTGAAAGCTGACGTTTGTAGGTTTTCTGAAAATTCCGTGACTCATTCGTGTGATATTATTATTGTTTTTCTCGTATGTTTTCTCCGAAACTTCTCCCAACCTTTGACCGTAATACGAGCCCAGCGGACACGCGAATCCAGGCAGTGGAGCTTTTTTTTATATTTTTATAACATTATTATTGATTTTCTCGTTTGCCCCAAGTGGTCATTAACCGAAAATAAGGCCAGGCCAGGCCAGATAAAACGCCAGCACACCGCAACTTTTTCGTAGCCAATTGACAGTAAATTCCATTTGAAATTCGTTAAAGTTGTTGAAACCGCATCACAGATATCAAAACTTTAAATGACCTTGTGATGTGTGTTTGCTTACATTTTGTTTAGTAGAATTTAAAGTCAATTCACATACAAGGAAAACATCGATCGCCTTTGTGATTTTTTACTTCACAGTTGAGAAGATTTCTCGGTAAATAAAAAGAAATGAAATAAAATCGCCACGGGTACAGGTAGAGTTACCGATACGGGCAAATCAAAACCGCCCAAATGTTGATCAACCCGAACCAGTATAATGTAAACTTTTTTTCCACATTCAGCATCGCGTTTGAATTGCGATTTTAAATTTTCTTCCTCACATCATCGACTGGTTTCGCGGAATATCCAAATAGATTGCACAACTACGAAACACAATTTTTGCCCTGCGGCAATTTCTCATCTTATGCTTTCAACTTTCAAATAAATATGCTTTTCAACTTCAATTATCTAATTTAATTGCACTTTCTTCTTCACTACCTTTTGTTGTTACGAATATTCCTTTTGCTGAGAAGTAATAATAATAATCCACAAAGTTTTAGACTGGTGTCTGCTTTTTTACTATTGTTCGACTTGCTTGCCTCGTTCTCGATTCAATACTATGAACGCACTGCTGAAACCGACTGAGTGGCGACTAGGTCAGACTATGGCTTTTAGGTCTTTTCAGCTTTCAGCTTCACCCAAAGTTATTGAGCTGTTTAATGCTGATGATGCTACTCACTGTGCTACTGCTCTGACACACACCGAGCACCGTACGATTTCACAATGATGGTGTTTGTTGCCGTTCTGGCTGTTTCTGTGGAAAAAACGTCATCAATATCAATACATATACCTTGGGGGAAGTTTACACCTCAGTCAATTTTGTACCTCATGTGATGAAAATATTTATTGAGTGTAACATAAACAATCAAAATAATTCAAATGCAACATATTTAACAACAAAATTCTTTTCAACTAGCAGAGGTTACATTTTTGAAACAATTTTAGCACCAAGAATTTTCGACTACGAAGCATTTTCCACGAAAAATTTATGAAACCAGTTGCAAGATTTTGTGTGCCATTGAGACCAGGGATTATTCGATCATTTGATTAAAAAGGCTGAAATCCTTTAGTAAAAAGAGAACATGTTGTTAAAAAGACTGAGATCGAAAGACAAGAGGTGAAGAAATGGTAGTTAGTTAAAAAAGGCTCTCGAATATACTCGAGCAGACGCCATTTTTTTTATTCTAATTTTGAACCAACCCTGTGAGTTTCATTAATCTACCATACAAAAAAGGTTACCTGTAGGCAGGAGATTAAACAGGAAGGTTTCGTACAAATTTGCCTGAAAAACCTTATACTCAAAATTAGGGCCAGCTTTAATAATAGACCATTGTCTTTAATAATAGACCAGAACCTTTCTATCTTCGAAGGCGATATTTTAAGCCAATCCAAAGTTCGCCGTCTCTAACCAAGAGTCAAAAGGAGCAGAACGCGAAAATCTTACAACTGCTGTGAGGCTTTTAAATTTTCTTTCAAAAACTAACGGATTTTTGGTGGTTTATTGTATGATGTGAATTAAAGAGAATAATATTTGCCACAATTTTGTCTGTTACTATTATCCGTTATCGTTTACCGTTATTTATATATTTTCATTAATTTCTTTTGTTTGAAAATTATTTGCAAACTAACAGTGTTTAAAAAAACAGTTAAAAGAATAGTTAAAGATATTAAAATTCCTTGCATGTACTTCCTTTTACCGTAAATTGATATCTTTTACCGTTATCGTGATATTCCAGATTATCGTCATACTAATATGTCTGTCTGTTCCTCTTTCACGCAAAAACGGCTGAACCGATTGACTTGAAATTTGGCATGAGTTTCTGTGGTAGTTCTGATTCCAACATAGGCATACGGAAAAGTAGCGCGAGGGGTGGGGGGAGTAAGGGGAGGGGGTAAAGTGATCTCGAAACTTAGCTCTTCGTCTATGTTACCCTTTCGCGGGGAAACTACCGAGCCGATTGGCCTAAAGTTTAGCTCCAACATAGATCATAAAAAAAATTGAAAAAACTCAACCCGGCAACGACGGGTATGCAAGCTAGTATTTTTATATAAAGTAATATTTTTTCATCGGATTATAGTGTAAATTGTGCAGAAACGTAGATTTTGTATTGATAACTGATCTTAGAAAGCCGGTGTATTTCACTGTTTTTATTTTTTTAAATCATCTCACAGGGTATATTCCTCACGATTGTCTCTTGGCAATTGTAGCGTTTCTTAAGTTTTTTTTTCTTTTTTTTTTGGATCGAATCCAAATGGTTTCTATGTGTCTGGACGGAATACGTTTAAATGTGGACAAGTTTGTCTCCTCATACCTAACCGTTTTTTTTGTGACTTGTCTCAAACACAATCGTCTGCCATCATGTTTTTTTATAATCATGTGCCGTTTCCCTAACTGAATGTGTACAGCTAATACATATGTAAGAAAATTATGCTCATATAAGAAAATCCTCAGTCAACTTTCCCAAAAGTATATCCGAATATCGGAGTTTATGAGGTTCAAGTTTACTTAATTTTCGAGGCAATAAAAGCCGCTTGAGCAAACACCATCAACGTGAATTTTTGTGTTTTGGTCAGGATTTTATCTTTAGACGACCGCTTCCCTTAAATGTTTTGATAGAATCCTAGCTAGTTTATTTATATGAGAAAATAACGCCGCAGAGTGGATCACGTGTATCGAACAAAGATAAATCTCAAATGCCTGGTGTGGTCTTTCTCTTCTGGCACGTTGTTTTCATGACTCGTATTCCTCTCGCTATTGCCTTGTATTAAAGACCGATGGAACAATGGCTTAAGCAACAAATACCTCCATAATATATGTTTTATATTTTATGTAAACGCAGTTTACTTCCGAAACATAACCAGTCTTACTTATATAGATGTCCATTTTCACACTTTATGTACAACAGAACAGGTAGATATTTGCAGTTTGTGAATATTTTGCTCAAGTTGCCAGATGTTTCCATTATAGGCCACGTGAATAATGGATGCTCCTTCCACCGTTTTGCATTTTAATATATTCCAGTAAAGTTAAAATGGGGTGCCCATTCAAGTGAATTTCAATGCTCCGCGTACTGGATATTTTTTTCTAACCTTGAAGCAACACAATATTTTATAGTAATTAAAGCTTATTAATAAATCAATTTCATAAATGGAAATATTACATTTTCCGAAAAGCAATTGTTTCAGAGTTGTTATGGACGAATCATTAAATGTTGTGTTTTCAATAAATTTATTATAAGAATTGGTTAAAGGCTGTTTTCTGGGGGTAATCCTTTTCACATGCGTGGCCTTTTCATATTGACATGGATTATATCTGGGTCACTTAGTATTAACCCCCCTTTTTCTCACTCTTTAAAAATGTCACTGCAGAATCGATAGCATTTTCCTAACTCTTCAAAAATGTCACTGCAGAATCGATAAATAATCGAGCTGCTGGTGTTAAATTGTTGACTCTGTCATCAGTTGGTAATTGCGAAAGTGCAGGTTTATTGACGCATTAAGAATAAATAAAGATCGTGATGAGTCATATTATGTCGTAATTTACATATTTTCCATATTGACTGATTCGCTGAAAACCGAGCTCCAAATCGCCATACACTTAAATTTGAATAAACTTGCTACAATCCTAATGTTGCTGGATATTTTCATGTAAATGAACGAAAGTCGTACTTTTTGCCATAAGAAAGATTTTATCATGTACATGTGATAAAATAACTGTCAAAGCGCGTAAACGTCAAAGTGACAGCTTGGCTTAGTAGGTAACGGCGCTAAGCTTGTGAGCCAAAGCTTCTAGTACAAAGCTGGCGATTGTCACATTGTAATTGAAAATCATCCAAAATTTTTTAACTGAAGCGAGTAATGCGGTTTAATTTTGGAGCCGTGATCTCGGGGTTTTTTTTACAACAAGACTTTGGAATGATTTACCATCGAATATGTTTTCCCGGACTATAACCTGCAGAAGTTCAAGGAGAACATAAACCGACATCTCTTTTCGTTCTTCCGACCATCCTGAGCTGTGCTTCGGCATTAAATGGTCTACCCCTAAGCTCTAGCTAGAACTAAAAAAATATTTTTGAGTCCAACCCATTGATTTGAAAAAAAAAAAGACTACCTGCGGCGTATTTTTTTTCGTACTAATATCAGATTTGTCTCCCTCCTCATTCCTCACGGTATCAATATGGGTATGTCATTACTGCTTTGTACCGTTATCGAGTTTCGTCCGTTGTTTCAAGGCTTATTGCTTGTAAACGAGTTTCCCAATGGTTGGTACAATTAGCTCAATTGATTTATCGCCTCCCAAAAATTTTAGACTCCAAATTTTGTTAAAATTCTTCATCTTTCGAGGCGTTTTCCCAGTTTTTCACGATGAAATTTAAGAATTGTTGATTTAATTATAAAACTGAATCTCCACGGTCAACCGATTTATTAAAAATATGTTGATTATCGGCGGAAGATCTATTTACCGTTCTATCTACTAGGGCTTTGAAGTCGGTAGCTCAACCTTCGGCTCTGACTTCAACTCTGACTCCTGAAATTTCAGGATATCCGACTCCTGAAATTTTAGGATATCCGACTCCTAATATTTTAGGATATCCGACTCCTAAAATTTTAGGATATCCGACTCCTGAAATTTTAGGATATCCGACTCCGATTTCGACTCCTTCGGCTACAAAAATTATGAAACCACCTCAAATCCCAAATCAAAAGTTTTTTGGTTGAAAGGTTAGACATGAACTAGATGGACAACACTATGGTGGCCAGAGGAGATTAAATAACCGGTTCGAAGTTAAAGCCGATAAATTATCTCCGACCCTTCAACTATCTTGTGAAAATTGACCGTCCACGGCACCTAAAGCAATAATTTTGGCCCCACTCCGACTTAACAGTTCTGCTATCTACGATTGACAATCAACGTTACAATGTGTTTTTTTTTTAACCTTCTGCTATGGGGATACACGATCGACGTGTTGATGGTCAACAATTTTCTTCAGTTGATTGTGTTGATTCGGCATATATTGCCGGGAAAACAAACGTTGACCGTCACCCATTGATGATGCATATAGAATGTGTAGGTACTATCAACCGTTTATGTCGCATTTTGTTGATGGTGAACGTTTTTTCTCTTTCATTGGGATCAAGATTAGATAAGTTTCTTTAAACTGATCAGTAATTCTGTCTACAACTACCTTTAATAAATTTGAAATAGAAACAATTATTTCTTTCAAAGAAATTGATTTCTGCAAAATTTCAGCAAAACAAAGTGAAATGAAATTTCTTATTTAATCAATTCGATGGAATTCCCTTCACAGAAATTCGCATTTGCATTTCTGGCAATCCTACTCCGTCCACTGAATTGTTTCACCATGAGTTTTAATGTGGATGTGGTCATCGATTGGACTTTGACGTCATAACAGACACATAAGGAGTTACATTAGTTGTGACGCAAATTTGCAAAACTTTTTTTTAACTTTTCATTCGGTTTAATCGGAAAACCAAACCCAGCAAAAAATGGTAATTTCACAGAAAAGTTTATGAATCTGCTTTAGATTGGGTTAGACTGGATTATGTTGTGTGTAGTTTCTGGTTGGAAGCTGTGTTATTTCGAATCTACTCGGTTACACTGTGGCTAAGTATGGTGACAACTATTATAACTCAACTTGGGATTATGAATGTTTTCAGAGTATATTTTTCTCATTCAACGTATTGAGTTTTTATTTACGTCAATTCATAGAGATTTATTTGGTGGGGTGGAGATTTTTTGCTATTTTATTGTGTGGCTTCAGTTAAATTATTTCATTTGGGCAGAAAAAACCTCGAAATCATCTCATCCGTTATATTTTTGGGGTCACTGGCTCTGTGAATTTGAATCTTTAATGATACTTCAACATTGAGAAGAATTCTTATTATTTAGATTGTCTAAAAAGCTTTCAAATGCATATACACACAAACATGGGCGAAGGTGATCTAGAATCGGACAATATTAATTAGCATTTTGCTATCAATGCAATTTGAATTTTATTCGATGTTATAAATATTTTTTATGTGATTCTAGAACATCGAAAACAATCATGAAATGATTGACTTTTGGCTTCAACAAAAAAACTTCAAAACTTCACTGTTAAAAATTGAGAGAATTAGAACATTCGCAGACCTCTTAATGTTTAAAATTTTCTTAAAAAATTTGACTTTTCTCACGTTCTTGAAAATTCTCTGCACCAATTTTGATTTCATCCATTTTTGTATCCCACAATCCAAAATATAAGGGCTGTAAAAATCTTCTTATTCAAAACATTCTAAAAAAATTTAAATTTTTGGCCATCACAATTTTTTTTTAAGTAAAAGTGCACCAAAATTTTGGCACCCCTAACTTATTTCCACTCAAATATATTGTTTAAAAAAATCTTTTAATTTTACGCAAACTTGAATTAATTTCATCCAAACCAAACAAAAAAAACTGAATTTTAATTGAAATTTTTGTAATTCTTTTAATTATAATTTAATGAATTCTATAAATAAACAGAAATTTATTTTTAGAGGAGAAAATTATGTATCAACAAAGAATAACAAGTCGTATGTAATTCTTTTAATATGAAATATTTGGAAAAAAAATAAATAATTATAAAAAAAAATTAACTTTACAAATTTATCATTTTTGTTATCTATAGATTTTGATTTAATTTGGTAAATATAAATTTTAAATGAATATTGCTTTCGTTTTGAATAAAAAAAAAAGAATTTATTGTTTTAATGAATTTGAAAATATTAAATCTAATTATTTTTTTTATTGTTTGTGTCCCTTTTTTGCCATATCACTGATAAAAAAACAGCGAATGGATTTAGGAGAATGCCCTAAGGTTCATGATTTGGCTCTTCGTGCGGACTACGAAAATGCTGCAAAAAACAAGGATTATTACTATGATATTGAGGTGAGTTTTTTTAAACTATTATTTTAACAAAAAAAATTATTCTGATTACACCAGTGTCTTCGTATCAGGGTCGGTACTGTCAGTTTGGCTTAGACATGCAATTCCCGTACATTTTTCATGCTTATAATTGCGTAATCGGTGTCGAGGGATATCAATTGATTTTAAAAATTTCGCTTACCGAAAAAATCGAAAACTTTTATGCTCCATAAGCCATAACCATAAATTTCCTTCTTCATCAAATTTAACTTCCAAAACCCTAGTTAAGCCCAATTTAGACTGACGATTGCGATTACGATTGAAGCTTCTCGACCAATGAAATTAAAGCTTTAAACGATTGGGACATGAAAGCTTTGATCTTGTCGGTCAAGAAGCTCAATCGTAATTGCAATCGCTAGTCTGAATTAGGCTTTAAATCTTCCTATGAGCATAAATCTTTCTATGGACCTTGTTTCAGGTATCCCAACTTTAAAATCTTTTTATGGACCTTGTTTCAGGTATCCCAATTTTTAAATCTTTCTGTGGACCTTGTTTCAGGTATCCCAATTTTTAAGACCCTAGGCCCTATCACCGAGCACGATTCGATTGATTCAAATCGTAAATTTAATGTTTTTCTAAGTGGTTTATACTAACAACAACATTAAATTTAAGAATCGTACCATTCGTATGGTTTTCGCTGATAAGGCCTCTTATTTTAGCTAGAACTTCGGGGTTCCGAATCCTCGAGGTCCTCGGCAATTTTTTGAGAAATTAAAATAACGATCATGAAATTAAAATAAAAAATGTTTTTCTTTTAAATTTCCCATAATAACTAGAAATCCCAGAAAAGCCGGCAACTTTTTTTTGTTGAATCGAAATCTTATCCTTTCTCTTGTTGATCATTAAGTTGATTGATGTTTGAATTGTTTTTAATTTCTCAATCAACTTTTCTAAATGATTTTATTAACAAAAAATTTGAATGCCACTAAAATTGACTTAAAAACTATCAAATGATTAATTTTCCGAATTCATCATTTTTTGACACAATTTTCGAGTGAATAACATTCATCATAATCAAATTAAAAACTGCTAATTTAAAGTTATTCGTTGGCATATCTTTGTCATAATTATTTCCGATAGCACGCGAGATTATAAAAATAATTTTTACAAAGAAAAAAGAAACTAATATGAAATCATACTTTTATATTCGGTCACAATATTGAACCAAGTCAACAATTTTTATCGTGTGATTGTTGTCTGAATAGCAAAATCAATAAATTTGTAACCGATAGAAAAATCAAGCGACGTTGCATGTTTTTTGGGCTGAATGTTTTTTGGCAGTCGCTTTCGGTGGACAAAAGCGGCCAAGAAGCGTTTAACTGAGACACATGACGACACAACACTGGCTGTCTTCTTTTTTTCAAAATTTTCTGATGAGATTCATTAAAAAAAAATTACCTTTACATTTCCGTGAATAACAAATGTATTTTTTATAAACCCTTACAGGCTATGGAACATTTGCAAGCATTTATAGCGGATTGCGATCGACGGACGGAAGCAGCTAAGAAGCGTTTAGCTGAAACACAGGAAGAGTTGACAGCCGAAGTAGCCGAGAAGGCAAATGCAGTGCACGCCCTCGCCGAGGAGATTGGTAAGAAATTAGCAAAGGCTGAAGCGCTAGGCGAAGCTGGCCAAGTGGAAGAGAGTATGCAACTTATGACTGAGATCGAAGAGCTTCGCAGCAAGAAAGTCAAAGCCGAACAGGAATATCGGTCATCGATGCCGGCTTCCACCTATCAACAGCAGAAGCTTAGAGTTTGTGAAGTTTGTTCCGCTTATCTTGGTATACACGACAATGACATCCGATTGGCTGACCATTTCGGTGGTAAGTTACATCTAGGATTCATGGCCATCAGAGAAAAACTAATTGAGCTAGAGAAGACGGCTGGGCCACGAAAGGCCGAATTGCGAAAAGGCGGAAGCTATCGTGAGCGAGAAGATGACAGGAGTAAGTCTCGATATTATGTTGGCGGACGCGAACTGGATCGCAGATCTCGTGTTCATCGTTCTCGTAGTCGGGAGCGCAAGAACAAAGCGAAATCCTCGTCCAATCGCCGGTCGAGATCGAAGAGCCGCAGTCGCAGCCGAAGCCGACACTCTTCCAGAAGACGTTCCTATTCCAGAGAGAAAGATCGTTATTAAAGTGAGCTTTTTGCATTTTACACCATTACATATTATGCATACAGATATGTAATCTAGATTCATGTATCTAATGGATAAGAATTTCTAATTTATAAACAAAAAGTTTAAAAAAAAAATGCAATAAACGTACAACATCAACAGACATTCAGCCGCGCGAATTCTAGCAGGAAAATTGAAATTTCATTAAATTTTAACAAATAAAAGTTAATCTAGGAAGACGTATTTTTAAGTTATTTTTTTTTCGTTAACTTCTCTTTTCGATTAAAACATTTTAAACTTATTAAAAATATAAAATGATAAAATTATGGTTGTGTGTTTTTCTTTAACCTATTTTGTGTTCTTTCCTTAAAGGTAAAACAAAATGTTTTCGAATTGAAAAAATCAGCCAGAAAAACATTGTATAATAATTTCGCTGCGTAAAAAACCTCAGAAAATTTCAAAAAAAATAAAATATTAAGAAAATTATTTTAATAAAAAGATTTTCGGAATAATATTTGTGTATTAAATTCGTCTAAAATTATTTGGCAATCGTTTACATCTGACATATTATTCTTCAACACTAAATTGATGTTGACCACACAAAATTCAAAAATTTGTTCCTGAAAGATGCCCCCGAACTCGTATTTTTCCGAACAAAATCGCCAGAATAAATTCAAATTTTGACAACTTTTGAATGAATTTATTCTGCGATAGATGAATAGAATTCACGGAATAAAATCTGAATAAAATTCAAGCAAAAATTTAGTCCCGTTTGCCCGTGCTATAAGTGGGAATTACAATGGCCCGACAGCGACAGTAAAATGATTTCATTGGCTGAAAGCCCCTCTGTCGTCATAGTGTCAGCGAAAAAAATTAGTCGTATTTCATCTCGAATCATAATTTTGTTGCCCTTTTGCTGTGCAGGATTTTTGACAGATGGTTTTGTGTGGCTTTGGTTTCATGGAAGAAGGCGCAATTTGCAATCAATTCAAAGAATAATCATTAATACTAGATTTTAATGAAATCATTTCTGAAAAATAAACAAAAATTCAATTTCAGTAAAAAAAATATGCAAAATTCTCAATGTTTTCGATTCAATGTATTTCACACGACGTTTTTGCAATCGCTGTTGCTGCCGGCTATTATAATTGAGTCTTTATTCTTAGAATATTGAGTTGTAGTTAGCCTACTTAAGCCCAAAAAAAATGTCGACTTAAACAATTAAGGTTGAACTTAAGTTGGTAAGTTTCGTTGGTGTGAACCGCTCAAAATAGATTTTTTAATTTGTAATTAAATCGATTTTTGAGAAAATTTACTCATCTATGGTTCAGTGCAATATTCTATGATTGGATATTTTGGGCCGAAGTAAGGCCTGAGTAATATTGAGTTTTAAACACCGGTGTCAGAAAAGAAATTGAAATACAAGCAATCAAATTTTAATCAAACAAAAAACCCCAGTTGAATTTACCTACGTTAGTAAAAAAATTACTTAAAAAAACCCATATTTATAGATATTTAGAAATGGAATGCATTTTAATTATCCCATCATTCAGTTTATTTAATATCATTATAATTTGCCCCCATCCCAAGGGGATTTTCCGCAAAAGAGTGAAAAAAATCATAACTTGTGTATGTTTTTGTAATTATATAATTCTAATAGATAAAAAACCACACAAACAAGCCATGTTGGTCACTTATTACGATAGTAGAACATTTGATTCAAGTTAATTGCTTTTGGCGATCTTATCTAACACAATATCCATGATTGCTTCTTGTACTTTGTTTTTATAATTTTAATATTTAACCGAAATTTTTCAATATATTGACTTTCCTTATAGTAGATTGCCTTGACCAATAAAGGAATACAAGCGAATAGTTTTCCCCGTAATTTAATTAGAGAGTGATAAATCAATTAACGAAATTTATTCGATTAGTTTATGATATATGGGTACCATATAATCCTTTCTTTTATTCAGTTTTACTCCGTATTTGATTAAGCTAGGACGAATAATTGTGGTATAGCCAGGAATATTATTTTTTATTGAAGATGGAGGATACTCTATTCACAATTTCGAAAGTAAAGCAGTTTTTTTTGTGTAGATCAATATTAGATTTGAGTTGATAAATTTAAATCGTACGAAAGTTGATTACACAAAATTAAGGATATCTCATTCGCATAAGGGTTTCCATTACAAAAAGAAAATGGCGGATTACTTAACGTTTTGTGTGAAAATTTCATTCTCTGGTTAATTTAAATGTGAAATAATGTAAAACCCGCTTAAGAGCACACCAAAAATATGCGATTTGTTTTTCGCGAAAAGTAAATTTAGCTTTTAGTCATTGTTTTAAGGAAAAAACCCATAATTGTGAACAAAAAAAGTCTTTTTCTCAGTCATTTATACATCTCGATTCTGATAGTTGGTCGTTTTCGAAAAGATTCGCTTTATGTGTTGTTGATAGCGCTTTTCTACCAACAAAAACGCTTAAACTGCTTTGTGGAAAACGACACGACTATTAGAATTGGGGTTATAAAATCATGCATTCATTCCTAGCAAATTTATAACGTACCGAAATTGTAAAGGTTTTAGTCTCTTCGTCCAAATATCTTTAAAATTGTTTTAAATGCATCGTAATTATAGATACAGGCAGTACAACGCCTTTCTTCTAAAAACGTGGTCCAAGAATTGTTAAATTTTTCCTTCAACTTGAAACATGTCGTGGTAGAAATACTTTAACTGCGTTGTAGTGCAATTTCGTTTCTAATGCCTCGTTTTTACAAAACAAAAAAGCACCAAGCTTTTGGTAAGTTAAAACATCTGAAATTCGCCTCGCAAAAGTTTTTTACAGTAAAAAACGTCTTTACAGGTTCGACTAACAAAATTTTTTCAAAACACCATTTCTTCCGATTTTTTGATTCTATTTTTTATGAAATTAAATGCGCTTGTTCCCATAGAGAAAAGAATTTTTGAGAAAAAAAATGTGCTCGTTAAAAAGAAAATGTTAAACGAGTTCCTGATTTCTGGTACAGACATATTTAGCAAAAAAGGAAAGGGGGTTTAAAATTGTGTACTCTTAAGTGCTTTATGTTTCTAAGCCAGTTGCTTTTAAGTCGGCCCGAGTACCCACTAGACATGATTTCACTCGAAGTATTTGCATTTTTTAACATTTTTTTTTGTTTTGAATTTAATAAGGAAAAGGAAGAAGAAATTAATAACTTTTGTGTAATGCTTGATTGAAAACTTTAAGGAGCAAACAATTTCTGGATCTAAAATTATATAAATTAATCCACCCAAAAAATATCCCCACGGTTTAAAAAGCTGGCCGCCTATTATGGAATACGATCGTAATCGTAACGATCGGGATTCGCCGGTTGTTGTTAGTAGATAACACTAACAACAATAGGAGAATCCCAATCGCATTCCATAATAGACCCCCCGGATTTACACCACCAACGAAACTTAGCAACTTATGTTCAACTTAAATTATTTAAGTCCCAGAAGTTCTACGATTTAAGTAGGCTAACCGCAACTTAATTTTTTAAGAATAGTACGCAAAAACGGGCCTAAATTATATACAAAAAATCGTGAAAAAGCCAGATGAAGGGGGGAGGTTAGAATTTCAAACAGGCCTTCGAATTTTTGAATTCCAACATCAAAAAGCGTTTAGTACTTCAATAGGATGATTATATTATTTCTTGTTTCTCTTGTGCTGTCAACAAATTGGTGTGCGATCTAAAATTTTTCAAATTTCATAAAATAATTAATTTGAAGGTCCTTGGAGTGGTTCCCTTCAATCATAACCAGAAACAGACTACATTCACGGATTTCACTTTGATGCTAGTCATTCCAATTGTCTATTTGGCCGCCTACATTTTCACGTGCATACAGTCGAACTCATTTGATCATTTGCTAGGATGTCCCGCTATCTGCTCTCTTGGCCATCACATGTTTTTGCATCTCGGGGCTGCTGTCTACTTCGTCTCGTACTTTTTGAGGTAAAATTCGATTTGAAATTAAAAATGTTCACCAGTAGAGGTGAACGAAACTACTTTTAGTTTGTCTAAGAAGAGTTTCTATGCGTCGTTCTTCAACACGCTAAACGAAATCGACACCAAAACGACGAAATGCATTCGAAAAATTCCAGAATTAAAACCGCAACGGATTGGATTTCAAAATGGACTCCTGATGGCGGGTGTTGGAATGTTTGCTGTTGGACTAGCATTTGATAGCTACAATCTTTATACGTAAGTAATTTTGTCTATGATTTATATTAGCCCAAGGATAATAACTGAAAGTTAAAAGTGGGCAATAGTTGTTCATATTTTCCATCTATAAAAATTGGGATTTTTTCCTTGTTTTCAACTTTTTTCCGTACAAGGTTTTTTTTTAGAATTCAAAGCCATTTTTTTGTTTTTTTTTTAAATTTTTTAAACCGTTATTCTAAGTTTTTCTACATAAGAAAGAAATGTCCTATATTTGAAGACCTTACGGTTTTTAGGAAAATAGAACTATGTGAACCCTACATGCGTATAGTGTAAGACAGTGTTTTTCAACCTTGCGTACTCGAGTTAGTGCCAGGCCGGTACTTTTTCAAAACAAAGTGGCAGAAAGGGAATTTAAAAAAAATCTATCACAAAATAAATCCACTTAGCAAAAGTTGTCAAAATTTGAATTTCTTCTGTCGGTTTTATCTGAAAAAACTTAAGTTCCGAAGTCTTCCAGGAATATTTTACTGAATTTTGTGTCGCTTTGTAAACGATCGTGTAACACGAATTTAGTTTCGTAGAACAAAATTCGCAGAATAAAGTGTCAGGTATAAACAATCCCTTAGAATCCCGGGGTAGCCTCGAATGGGGCCGCAGATAACCTTGGCTACTTCACGCAATATGTAGATTTCAAATATATAACGAATATTCAAAACAAAAACCTATGTTTTAATAAAAAAAAAAATTTGTGTGCAATGGTGTTTAGAGGTGTGCCCAGAGCCGTATTAACAAGTTTGAGCGCCCTGGGCTAAATAAAATTTTGCACCTTGACATAGTTTTATTGTAAAAATTCAATTTTATTTTTTAAAATATTCTTTAATTCAAAACTTAAATATATATTTACGCAAAATAAAATTCAAAAATTTTTATTAATATGTGAATTAAATATTAATTGGCGCCCCTGGGCTGTATGGCGCCCCTGGGCTGTAGCCCAATTAGCCCTATGGTTAATTGGGCCTTGGGTGTGCCACCGAAAAGGTTGGAAAATACTGGTATAAAGCTTAATTCAGACGAACGATTGTGATTACGATTGCGATTAAGATTGAAGCTTCTCGACCAATGAGATCAGAGCTTTCATATCTCTACGTTTGAAAGCTTTGATCTTATTGGTCGAGAGCCTTCAATCGTAATCGCAATCGTTAGTCTGAATTGGGCTTAGGGTATACTGAGATGTAACGCTGTTATAAAAAAAAGTCATATACTATTCATTTTTTGAATTAATATGAAATATTTACACTCTCATTCACAGAATGGTTAACTATGAATTTGCTTTGATCGTTTTTACATATGGATTTCCGTTTTTGGTTGCTTCTGTGGTCCAAGCGCAATTTATGGCCTGCATTCATGGAATAGCGTCGAGATTTACGGAATTGAATCGAATTTTGGAGACAATTTGTGATGAATGCGACATGAAGAAAAGCGACAACATAAAATTGTACGACATTGAAACTGAGTTCAAAACACTCGAAAAGAATGAGAAAAATGAAAAACACGACAATAAGGATTTCGACAATGATATGCGGTAAGCCTTTAATGCTACATTTACACGAATGACAAATTTGTCATTTTTTTCTTGTCATTATGTTAATTGCCGTGTAAATGGCATAATTTTTGTAATTTTTTCTGTCAGAAAATGTCAATCTCTCATAAAAGAATGAACTTGTCCATTCTTTTATGCCAGATTGTCATTCGTACAAACGCAATATTAGTTATGACAAAAGTTGAATACTAAAGTTGTCATAACTAATATTGCGTTTGTACGAATGACAATCTGGCATAAAAGAATGGACAAGTTCATTAACATTAACATAACATAATGACAAGAAAAAAATGACAAATTTGTCATTCGTGTAAATGTAGCATAACTCTAAAAACTTTAAAAAACATTCAAAATCCATATAAAAATTTGAAAATATTCAAAAAATATGCTGAAAAAACGCCATTTTCGAAAATTCAAATTAATTTCAATTTGGTAGTGTTTGTTGATTTTAAAAATTTACCGTTAAATTCTTATTTCATTAACCTATCCAGCGCCGACACCGAACGCTACTTAGTGGACGTATTTAAATTACACGACAGACTCTGCCAACTTGGAGTAACGGCCAACTCGGAATTCTCTCTACCGATAGTGTTCTTCATGACGGCATCATTTGTTATCATAGTTTTTGGAATTTTCGTAGAAACAAAAGTTGTTTTCTTAGTGCGAGGTCTGAATCGATATCTGGACTACATTGCAACTTCGTATGTAATTTGGGGAGTTATATTCTCCTTGATTGCTTACGTCGTCCTGCGTCTCTGTTGCCGCGCACAAAAGGAGTCAAAGAGATCCGCTCTTTTGATACACGAAATTATGCAAAGAAAGCCGGCATTTATGTTGGGAAACGACATATTCTACAATAGAATGAAGGGTTTCACATTACAGTTTCTACATTGGGAAAATTACTTTCATTTCAATGGGATTGGTTTGTTTCAACTCGACTATACGTTCATATTTTCTGTAAGATATTTGAAATATCGTTTACTGTTTTACTATTGCAAAACGTTTTCCAATTATTTTTCAGGCAATTAGTGCAGCCACTTCTTATTTGATTGTACTGCTTCAATTTGATCTTACGGCTAAGCTAAAATCTGATCAGCCAATCGCTAGCAAATAAATGATAAACATTTTGAGAAAGAAATTTAAAGTTTGTGAATTTTTTAAAGCACTAAAAGTTGAATTCTGTCTTTAATTTTTTAAGAATAATGTGAACATTTGTGAAACAATAAAATTTATGTAGATTTTTTAACTTAAAAGTTGAAAAAAAAATCCAAATTTTGAAAAGGTTTTCCTCACAGTAGTTTTATAAATAGTTTTATAATAAAATTAAAGTTTTAAAAATTGAAAAGTAACGTGTAGTGATTGGGAGATAAGAACAGAATCGGGCAAAGGGACGGGTAAGTGCTGTAGGTGGGTCGGATTAACGAGCGGCCGGCCTGTGATCGAATATTAGAAGCACTTCTAGTTTTCATAGAAATATGCGGTTTGTGGCGTTCTGTGGGGAAATCACTGTATAATAAGAAAAGAGAATCAAGAAAATCCATTTTTTTATTTTTTCAGGCCTTACGTCCTTAAATAAACTCACTTCAATTTTATTCCAAATAAAAACACTGAAGCGTGTTGTTCTCACGAAGCGTTATTATGATTTAACAGAGGCTTCAAGGCGTTCAAGCGTAAAGCTCGGTTTAGACGAGACAAGTAACTTGCGGCAAGTAGACGTAAATACACGCGATTTGACCTAGTGTGCGACGCTCGCATATGTGTGAGAATACTTGCCGCTCTCTCGAAAATAATAGAAAGCCATTCTATTTTTGTGGCAAGTAAAAACCAATACAAGAACATGGAACCGTGTACACAAGAGGTGGTTTTATGTATGTGTGTTTCGGTTCATTTTATATTTGCTGCTTTGCCAGAAAACGTCGTAACATTTTAAGGAAAAAACGACACGGATATAAAAAAACTCGTCGGCAACAAACAGTTTCAGGTCGAAATTCGCAAATTTTTCCACAAAAAAGAGTCGTGATATTTTTTCTCAGAAAATTTTAGGTTATGTTTTCCTTCGGCTGTCATTATACTTGAAATAATTTACTTGAAACGTGTAAACTAAGCAAACTACTTGCCTCTCTTTACTTGCAGCAAGTTACTTGCTGTGTATAAACCCTGCTTAAGCTGAAATTACAAAACTGAAAGCTGATTTACAATGCAGCAGCAACGCCAACAGCAACAGCAACGTCACAGAGAAAGTGTTTTGATTGGTCGAGAGTCGACCATGTGACGACTCTCGACCAATCAAAACACTTTCTCTGTGACGTTGCTGTTGCTGTTGGCGTTGCTGCTGCATTGTAAATCAGCTTTGATGCACGCGGCAAAGCGGATTTGTGGTTCCACTATCAATTGCTTTACTGTCGAGAAGTGGACAAAATATTTATTGTTTAGTTAAGCTCGATCCAGACTACACGATGTACGGGGTACGAGGTTGGCACGTACCCCGAACATCGAGTGTTTGGATGGGAAATTTGCACATGGTTTCACCTAGTGAGTAAAATCAGAAGCTGTTTGATTATCCTCGTACGTGGTAACCGCGTACACGAATGAGCAAAACCCTGTGCAGTGTGGATGCAGTTCCATGTACGAGGAAACTAAAAACCTCGTATCTCGTACCCCGTACATCGTGTAGTCTGGATCGAGCTTTAACTGCGGTCGGCTTTGTGCTTTTACTGAATACAAGAACGCACTCCAACCGAAAAGTCACTTTGACAGTCGATGTAACTTTTCTGACATTTTACTACATTTAACGTGGTGGAACGGGTTTCGTTTCAGTTGGAGATTTTTTCAGTTATTTTGTTCGCTCTGTGAATTGTTAATTAATATTGATTGAAATTGTGATGCAATCAATTTTAATTGCCTGTTACATTGTAGTAAACCGCCACATACGAGTGTTATTCGCTAGATTCCTCTGTGTCGCAGTTTGAATTTTCATCTTGTTCGGTCAACAGCTGTTAAAAGCACGTTTTCACCGTCCGAAGAACGTTGGAATTGTAAAACACGACTGGAACGCAGATTGCGCGACAGAAATAGGGAAAAAAGTAGCGCACAAGTGGCGAAAGCCCATTGGAAGCACTAGAATCCAGGCGAAAAACCGCTGAGACCATCAAAAAGGAGATGTTGGTGGCTTCGCAGACTCAGGCAGCAGCAGTTCGTGCTTTGAGCTCAAGCAGAGCGATTGAACTAGCGCGGAAGATGAAGTATATTTTAGTGACAGGAGGAGTGATAAGTGGCGTCGGCAAAGGAGTTATCGCTAGTTCCTTCGGCACTCTGCTAAAATCCTGTGGCATCGAAGTGACTTCCATAAAAATCGATCCGTACATCAACATCGACGCCGGAACCTTCTCGCCCTACGAACACGGTAAGAGATTTCTTGAATATTCGGTGAAAACTAATGAAAATTTCCGTCAAACTAACATTGAAAGCAGGAAGTTGACCTTGCCACATACCCAATGGCGGCGAAATTCTCAAAACGCAGAAGTGAGGAGAAATCTTTCGTCTGCTGGGCCAAATCTATTTTTGGGGTTTTTGTCTCCTTGCTTCTGCACATATTGCAATGTTCACAGCGAAACCATCTGAGGTTATGATTCGCAATGCGCCACACTTTCCATTTATCACTTCATGTGCCATGTGGCCGGAATGCCGCCACTTAGGCGAGATGGATTTTGAAATTGCGGCGGGGCGAAGAGCTGAGGCAGCGTGCAAATAATGATTTTATATTGTACACTATCATCAAGAGAACTCCGACACCCGAAGCGCCTTCCGAGTGTTTTTGTTTGCGACTAAGGTCGGCGAGCGCGCCAAAAGATTCAATTTCAATGGAAGCCAGCTTTAATCGTACCTGAATATCTACAATTGCAATGATTTCGATTTCAAACTGAAAACAACGTTGCTCACCCTCGATTTTTGTAATTTTTGGTGGCGCCCAGTTTATTTCAACGCACAACAGGAAGTGTGAAAGTCATTCATAATTTCTTGCTAATTTCGCGGAAACACCCTCTCAGTCATTTCACCAGATTCCAATTCAAAATACGAACACCATAAATCACACGGACTACTTATCAGCGATTAGAATATTCATTTAATTTCCTATTTGTACGATAGAGTGTTGTCTCCATTATTTGTGTAGTTTATTTACAATTGCGCGTTGCTTTGAAAGGAATTTCGCTTGGTAACGAGATGATAATAAAACATTGAACTTTCCCAAAATAATTCGCTTCCGAATTGTTCTTTAGTGCAATAAAAAAACCGGTTACTGTTCTTAAAGCCATAATAGGAGTTCACATTAAGAAAGAGACTAGTCATAAAATATTCCATGTGATAGGATAATTCAATGAACTTTGAAAATCATAACAAATTTCATTCCATTCAGATATTCGAATTTTATTTGGGAGAGGGTTTAAAAAATTATTTCAATTCTATTTTGATGGTTGAAAATGTTTTACACTAAACAATTTTTCCTCACACAGTTCTTGGTAAGCGATTTGCGAGCAATTGCATAACATAATTTCAAGGTAGAGTTTATTTAATTAATTAATGTTTATCGCTTGAGATTTTTTCCGATATTTTTTAACAATTTACAACCCTACACTACATTTTGTGGCGATATTGGGATACAATCTAAAGGTTTTTTTGTACACCCAACGTTTAATCAAAAACATAACAAAAGCTATAATTGCCAACCTGGAAATTATTGAAAACCCGTATGGTAATATGGCATTGTTCGAAGTTTAAGTGAACGGTGAACAGTTGTACCAAAATTCCACTTTGAAGTCAAACTTTTCAATAAGGTTTTTTAAAATTTATTCCAATCGGATTTTGATTTATGGGAGTTTTATGTAGAATCATATCCTAAATAACTTTTGTTCTTGGACTTTTTTGATAGGATGCACCGTTTCTGAGATATTCACAAAACACGTTTTCGTTCGTATGAGGGGTACCCCCAGGGAACTTTCATTTAACGCTTGTAAAAAATTCCTAAATTTTCCACTCGTGAATTTTTGTTCAAAATGTTTCTTTAAACAGAATTTAATAAAACAATTTAACCAGTTGCGATAACAATCATAATTGAATGGTTGAATTAATTAATTAAGGAATTAGTTAGGAATGAAGAATTTTTGGAAATTCCACTTTTATGTTGTAGTCAAAGTACTCGAAAAATTATTAATTTATTACTGTCAGATCACGTGAAATTTATTATCAGTTAAACGCCGGCCTCTAATTTTTACTTTCCTCTGCTAGAGAGGGAAAGTATTGTATTCATGACGGAGACCGACTCGAAAACGGGGGCAGATAGAAAATTTCTAATCAGTACGAACTCCGCTTCAGGCACAATTGTGAGGATGTCCGTGCATCTGTCTGTCGGTCTGGCGATCTGTCAGTCTGGCGATCTGTCGGTCTGTCGGTTTGTCTGTCTATCTGTTTGTTTGTCTGTGTTCTGTCCGTCTGGCTGCCTGGCCTGTCGGTCTGTTCATTGTACGTATCTTAAATAACTCAAGAACGGGTTGATCTAGCGACTTGAAATTTTTTTAAAAAGAGTTTTATGAAAATCGTTGTTTTATATCAACTTTTAAAAAAGTAACGTTATGTATAACGGGTACCTACCATATACTTTTTTTTTAATTTTTTTTTTCTTTGAAAATTTTTTGAAATTTATGCGTTTTTGGGAAAAAATGAATATAACAAAATTTACAGGAAATAAAATTTTCTACCTTTTTTGCTTTAGCGGTTTATATGTATCTCTAACGGTTCTCAACATATTTCAAAAAAAGTTTGGTTTTTGAAAAAAACCGACATTTTGAAACTTTTTCGAAAATTATGCGCTTTTGTGAAACAACGCCTATAGCCAGATTCAAAGGAAATTAAATTTCCTGCATTTTTCCTTTTAACGGTTTTTACGTATTTTTAACGGTTCTCAAGATTTTTAAAAAAATATTTTTTACATATTTTTTTTTTCGAAACTAAATATTGCAGAGGAAAGTTTTGTGTTGATCACAACTGATATTTTTCTTTCATTTACAAGAGTGTTAATTTTTTTTTGCGACTTATATTGCCTTTTGTTTTTATTTTTTTTTAATAACACAATTTACTTAACACACATGCGAGTAGCGGCAAACAAACCGTAGATAATTCATTTCCAGCGTGACTTTTTGCTTGTGCACTATTGTTAGTAAAGACTTTTTTTCGTGATTTTTTTTTCTTTTAATAAATTTAATTATAAGTTATACATCACACTTTTAACGAGAAGGGTGTCTAGTAGTGTGACAGCGGTTTTAAACGTCATGATAAAAAAAATAATGAAGGGGGGGGGACCAAAGATTTTGATTTCCGCATGTCCGTTCGTCTGTCTGTCGGACGGACGGACAGTTCGTAAACATCACAACTTCCGAAAGGATTGAGCTAGAGACTTGAAATTTCATATAGTTACGTTTCTTGTAAATGGCTAGAATAAAGGTGCCGCTCCACATGAGAGTAAATACGCGAGTAACTCAAAATCTCTCTAGAGTTACTCGCTTTTTCTCTTTTCAAGACCAATATCTTGATTTTTTTGACATCTTGCTTTGGCGAGTTCTCGAGAGCTACTAGCGAACTTCAAACCCCGTTCATATCTGGCGAGCAACTCCCCGAGAGTTCAGTGGGTGCGTTCCGACTAGAGAGTAGAATCATTTTTGACAGCTCGCAGAAACTAGCTCGCGAGTTTCTGCGAGCGACTCTCAGAGACGTGTCCATTTCCGAGTAGCTGCTATCGAGAGGTTCCCGCCGGCATTTACTCTCATGTGGAGCGGCACCTTAAGTTCTTGAACAGGTTTTTGCAATTTTCTCGAAAACGGTGCGTCATATTGAAAAAATTATCAGATAAAATGTGTTTAGAATAGGATTTTACATAACTCATCCATACATCAAAATCCAATTGGAACACTGTTTCCCCCTCCCATATAAAAGGAATACTTTTTTCCTGTTTTCTCGAAAACTGTGCATCGTATCGAAAAATTTATGAAAACAAAATGTGTTAAAATACATCATAAACGAAATAAGTGTTAAAATACATACAAACTATTATTACGTCGACTTCATATTTACAAATATAAGAATACGCATAACACCAGATTTTAATAACAATTCAAATTTTTCTGGTACTCAAATTTGACAGTGTTTGATATCCGAAATTATAAATTTTAAAAATTATTTTCTATTTACCGCTTAAATTTTTCATATTTTAAGTGTTCTTTTTTTATTACGTGATACAAAAGTTGGAATTATGAATATTGCGCCTAATCTTGAAAAGGTTTTATATATGAGATCAATGTGTTATCAATTTCAATCGCAGTCGATTAACTTGTTCGGCTTAAACCGGATAACAGCATTGGAATAAAAAAAACCAATTAATATCAATGGAATTATTATGAAAACTTACTACACAAAGATAAGATTTTTTTAATGTCGTAACATATCACGCCAGCAAAGGAGAAATAAAAAAAAACTGTTTTAGAAAATAAGAATGAAAATATTAATCTAATCATTGATTTAAGGGGGAAATCGAAGGCGTGAAAAGTGTTTTTTAAAGACTTCATCACGCATTCTTTCGCTTTTTTATGTAAAATATTTATTTGGGGAAAAAAATTTGCAGATTTTATAAAACAGGAAATGTACAATCGTCTTTTTCAAACGCAGTTTACACTCAGCAAAATTTTATTGCCTTCATATTTAGACTGAGTTTACTTAATTCAGATTTTATTCACAATCCACATGTTTTAAAGAAATCCCAGCAATGTCGATGAATATTTTGTTTACGTTAAGATTTCCTAGCATTATTGTTTGTTTTCGATCATTGGATCAATTTTCAAAACAATGTGATAAATTTTACTACGCTTTCAGTGATTGAATGGAAATTGTTGTGATTTTGTTAATTCATAATTTTAAAATTCATAAAAAAATGATTTCAATGGGAAAATGTTGAATTTTAGGTGAAGTGTTCGTACTCGACGATGGCGGAGAAGTCGATTTGGATCTTGGCAATTACGAAAGGTTCTTAGACGTTACTCTTCACAAGGAGAACAACATAACGACAGGAAAAATCTACAAAATGGTCATTGAACGTGAAAGGACAGGGGATTATTTGGGCAAGACGGTACAAGGTAAATATTTTTGAAGATCTCAAGTTTTTCTTAAAAAAATTGATGAATTTTTTTTTCTTCTAGTCGTTCCTCATATTACTGACGCGATTCAGGAATGGGTTGAGCGCGTTGCCCAGCGTCCAGTTCGCCCGAACGGGCAGCGACCCGAGGTCTGTATCGTGGAACTGGGCGGCACAATTGGCGACATTGAGGGTATGCCATTCGTTGAAGCCTTTAGACAATTTCAATTCCGTGTAGGTAGGGAGAATTTCTGCTGTGCGCATGTCTCCCTGGTACCGGTGCCACGAGCAACTGGCGAACCGAAAACGAAACCCACACAGAGCTCTGTACGGGAATTACGCGGCCTAGGACTTAGTCCCGATTTGATTGTGTGCCGATCTGAGAAGCCGATCGGTCAAGAAGTTAAAGATAAGATCAGCAATTTCTGTCACGTCGCTCCCGAGCAAGTAATCTGCATTCATGATCTGAGCTCTATCTATCATGTTCCATTGCTCATGGAATCGCACAACCTCATTGAATTTATAAACCAAAGACTCCAGTTGAAGATCCCAGTCGCCAAACGTGAAAAGTATTTAATTTTTAACATTTTTCTTCCTTATCACCAAATGATAACAAAATCTTTTCCACTTTTAGGCCCTTACAAAAATGGAAAGATTTAGCTCGACGTGTCGACACTCTGCATAAAGATGTGACAATCGCCTTGGTCGGCAAATACACAAAACTTGAAGACGCTTACGCGTCCGTCTCGAAATCCTTACAACATGCCGCCATAGCCGCGGGCTACAAACTAAATGTTAAATTTATCGAAGCTTGCCATCTAGAAATCCCAACTCGTGAGCTAAATCCATCTGTTTATCACGAAGCGTGGCAGAGTCTATGTACCAGCGATGGGGTTGTTGTGCCCGGTGGCTTCGGGTCTCGAGGAATGGAGGGAAAAATTATTGCATGTCAGTGGTGTCGCGAAAAGAAGAAACCATTTTTGGGGATTTGCTTGGGCTTACAGGCAGCTGTTATTGAATTCTCTAGAAATGTTTTAGGTTTGAAAGATGCTAACTCGACTGAAATCGATCCAGACACAGCTAATAAATTGGTAATCGATATGCCGGAACATCATCCAGGTCAAATGGGTGGAACAATGCGCTTAGGCTCTAGAACGACACTTTTCTCAGATCACAACAGTATCTTAAAACAATTGTACGGGAATCCCTCACAAATCGACGAACGACACAGACACCGATATGAAGTGAATCCAGACTATGTTCAACAGCTTGAAGAGCATGGACTCAAATTCGTAGGATACGATGCAGATAAGAAACGAATGGAGATAGTCGAACTTAAGGATCATCCGTATTATGTGGCTACACAATTTCATCCGGAATATCTGTCAAGACCTCTCAAGCCGTCCCCTCCATTCCTAGGTTTAATATTAGCTTCCGTAGGTAAACTTCAAAATTATATTCAACGAGGCTGTCGATTGTCACCACGTCAACAGTCTGACGCCAGTTCCGATGAAGAGGAACTGCTGATGAAGAGATTAAATATTTGTGCTAAAGCGAATAAACCTCTCAACGGTAATCATTTAGATGTCCCAAATGGAAATATTCCAATAATTGAAAATGGTACCACACTCAATGGACACGCGAGTAGCAGCAACGAGGAGGAGATCAGCGCATGATTTAACTCGAAAATGACGAGGACGTTTTATTGTTACGCTTAGCTTAAGGTTAATTTTTTTGTCAAAAAAGTTTCTCTATAAAGTGATTATTTTCTTACCTACAAAAGTTTACTATTTAGAATAGAAATAAACATGATTATACATTATCAAGCAAATGTTTTTTTTTTTAAATTTTGTAGAAGTTCTTGGTTTTTGAGAGCAGAGAAACTTTGAAAACAGTTTCGTGTGTGAAAATTTATTCAAGACATTTTGATAGTTCAAAATGTTTGCAGGTGTTCGAGTTGGAGAAATGTCAGTCCTTAAAATAGTTCTAGACGTAGCGAAATTTTTAACACGTTCACTGCCAAATCGTATTTGTTGTGTGTTCGCTATTTCCCAACACCGATTTTTCATAAAATAAAAAAAAATTAAAACCTTCATACATGACAGTCGATTCGAATCATATTTCAAAAATGTCTTTCCGTCTGTCAGTCTGTATATAAGACTTCTTAAAAACTAATATAGCTAGAGCCATGAAGGTTTACAGGGATTTTTGGTCCTTGAGTGGGACGATCTTATCAACTTTTGATGGAAATTTTTTTTAGCCAGAAGTAACCAAAATGAGGGCTTTTAAAAATCTCGCGTTTTTCTCGATTTTTCGGTAGTTTGATGTATGACCAGAGTTGAAGACAATAAAATTTCCAACATTTTTGTCTTTCACTAGAAATGCATATCTAAAGCCATTATCGAGATATACCGATATTTAAAAAAATCATTTTTTTGCGAATACCTCGAAAAATACCGGTTTTTGCTGGTTGTATGTATGAGTTAAATTAGTGGGAATGGCATTCCCCACAATTATCCACTTTATTTTACCGTTATTGAGATATTTTAATTAATAAGTAAAAAATTAGGCCCTGATTGTGATTGTCAATTCACAATGGATAGTTGATAATTATCAACAAAGATGATACATCGGTTTTACGAATGTAAATCGGTGTCAACTTTATTGATACCTGTCAATAGTTTTCAGTAATAGGACAAGATAAACATAACAAAAGCTATAATTGCCAATCTGGCAATTATTGAAAACCCGTATGGTGATATTCGTATCAAAATTCGAACAGTTGTACCAAAATTCCACTTTGAAGTCAAACTTTCCAATAAGATTTTTTAAAATTTATTCCAATCGGATTTTGATGTATGGGAGTTTTATGTAGAATCATATCCTAAATAACTTTTGTTCTTGGACTTTTTTTGATAAGATGCACCGTTTTTGAGATATTCACAAAAAACGATTTCGTTCGTATGGGGGGTACCCCCCCTAATGGTCCATTTTTGCCCATTAACGAACTTAGCCTCGCATTTAACGAAAAACGGATCTGTGGAAACTTTCAAGTCTCTAGCTCAATCCGTGCGCCCGCAATCCGCGCCACAGACGGACGGACGGACGGACATGCAAATTCAATTATTTTTATCATTCTAAACACACTGGTGTAGTTCATTTTTGTGTGTGATGACGGGATCTTGGCGTTACAAACGGTAAAGCAAAGTAAATATACCCTTTGGTTTCACCATACGGCTATAAAAATTCTCAATTTTATTCGTAGATTTTCTGGGAGTGTTCTTTAAAATGTCATCAATAGATGAAAATGAGACTACAGATTAAGAAAATGTGCTTCAAGTAAGAAGGACTTTAAGAGATAACTCCAACCCATTGAAATTGGACAATCGGATGTAATTCTGTACCCCAGAGGTAAACTGTCGTAACTGCCAAAACCGCGATTTTGGGGTTATTGTTGTAACTACAGTGTGGGGACGTATAATATTTTGTTTAAACAATGTCCTAAAATAAAATAAACTACAAAAATTTCAAATAATTACCGAAAATCATACACAATAAAAAGTTTGCAATTCCGAACTAAAAATGGTTCTCCTGTAAAATTTGCAAAATGTCAGTTACGACAGTTTACCTCTGGGGTACAGAATTTAATAAACATTTAAATCATTTCATTGACAATGGTGAAGGATTTTAGCAATCAGTGCTTGTAATACCAAAAGTTGTGTCAATTGATAAATTTTGAATAATATCTACACTGCAACAGTATTTACACTACTAAATCATACTAATATATAAACATAACAAAAGCTATAATTGCCAATCTGGCAATCATTGGAGACCCGTATGGTGATATTCGTATCAAAATTCGAACAGTTGTACCAAAATTCTACTTTGAAGTCAAACTTTCCAATAAGATTTTTTAAAATTTATTCCAATCGGATTTTGATGTATGGGAGTTTTATGTAGAATCATATCCTGAATAACTTTTGTTCTTGGACTTTTTTGATAAGATGTACCGTTTTCGAGATATTCACAAAAAACTATTTCGTTCGTATGGGGGGTACCCCCCCTAATGGTCCATTTCTGCCCATTAACGAACTTAGCCTCGCATTTTACGAAAAACGAATCTGCGCAAAATTTCAAGTCTGTAGCTCAATCCGTGCACCCGCAATCCGCGCCACAGACGGACAGACAGACGGACAGACAGACAGACAGACGGACGGACGGACGGACATGCTAAATTCAACTTTTTTCATCATTCTAAACACACTGGTGTAATTCATTTTTGTGTGCGATGACGAGATCTTGGCGTTACAAACGGTAAGGCAAAGTTAATATACCCTTTGGTTTCACCATACGGGTATAAAAATGAGTTGGTGTCTGTCTGTTCCTCTTTCACGCAAAAACGGCTGAACCGATTGACTTGAAATTTGGCATGATTGTCTGTGGTAGTTCTGGTTCCAACATAGACATACGGAAAAGTAGCGCGAGAGTTGGGGGGAGTAAGGGGAGGGGGTAAAGTGATTTCGAAACTTAGTTTTTACGCTATGTTACTCTTTCGCGGGGAAACTACTGAACCGATTGGCCTGAAATTTGGCATAGATGTTCGTCGGGGGTCCAGCCCCAACATAGACCCATTAAAAAGTAACCCGAGAGGTGGAGGAGTAAGGAAAAGTCATCTCGAAACTTAGTTCTTCCTCTATGTTACCCTTTCGCGAGGAAACTACCGAGCCGATTGGCCCGAAGTTGAGCTCCAACATAGACCATAAAAAAAAATATATGAAAAAACTTAACCTGGCAACGACGGGTATGCAAGCTAGTACTAAATAAATAGCAAATACTGCAAAAGTATTTACAATAAGTCTTTCATACATCAAAGTTCCATCGGATCAGCTTCAGCAAAATTCAATTGGAATAATATGATCCAATTCAAAATTTTCCATTTGAAAGATTACAATCTCGCCAGATACGATTTTGTACGATTACTTGCCAATTGTAGTTTTCGTTATGTTTTATTTGTTTTTTATATGCACAGACTTGTTTTGTAACAGTCATTTATTTGATAAATATAAACAAGGAACAGCGAATAAAGTCAATAAAAGTTTTCCTGTAATTATTTTTATCTTTTTTTGTTCGAAACAGTACCAGAGTATAAAAGATTTGCATTAATCAAGTCAACCTTAACGCTTTCGGTATTTTGATGCCATATGGCAACGCAGTTAAAAATTTTAAATGACTTATTATTTATTTATTTTCAACACTCTATTCTCATTCAGTGCACCATTAAGTGCATTTATGACCCAATTTTGATTTTTTGAGTAAAAAGCTGGACCACAGTGGACGTATTTGAAAAAAATTAAAATTTTCAATTTTTTGTTTTTTGTTTTAAATAAATACTAATAGCTTAAACATCATTAATTTGTATAGAGAGTATTTTTAAAACCCATAGAAAAAAACATGTACCGAAAGGGTTAATTGGAAGTTGCGTTCATTGAGTCAACAGTGTAGAATTTTAGGTGTTTCGTTAACTGAGGAGTTGCGTTCTACGAGGGTTGCGTTTACCGAGATCACACTGTATACTAGTATTGTTAGATCCTGAAAAAATCTCGTCGATATCTGATGTTGTTCAATTATGGGCTATCCTTTCTGTTTCTCTCAAAGGATCGATTTTTTTTTATGGAAAGCTGAAAATAGTTCAAAAGGAAATATCTGAGGAATTAAATCAGGAACGAAATAATAAGACGTTTTATCCAATTAAGATTCATTTATTTTCAACTTAATCTTTGGTTGGAAAAAAGTTTTTTTTTGCGAAATTTTTTCAAATTCTTTTATGTATATTTGTAAATGTATATATTTTTCTCTTTTAAAAAAACATTATGTCATTTGACATTAACAAAAGTTTTCAATAATATTTTTCATATATTTGCACAGATTTGGTCACAAAATTTTGCATTTGTTTTGATTTTTCTCACAAAAAAAAATCTTTACATAATAAATGTGTATATTTTGCATTACTATTTTACTTTAACATTTCGTAGAAAAATAAATTACTTTAACATGATTACTTTCAACATTAACATTCCGGCCGTTTTTTTTTTAAATTAATTTTTTTCGCATTTTTCTGAACCCGTTTTACCTATCATTGTGTAGGGCTTTCAAAAATTCTTTTCAACTTTGTGTTTTTCTTTTCTTTATCGGTATTTTATTTTTTTAAATTAAAGAAAAAATATTTTAAAATAATAATAAAATGTTGAAAGACTCAACAATCAAAATAAAATTAACATTTGCATAACAAACAAGTTCGATAGGTATGTATAATTTATTTTTTCTGATTTTTCTCTTTTTTTTTGGAAAATTTTATTTTTCTTTGATTTTAACAATTTTTTTTTGTTCTATTTTTTTTATTTTTTTAGAAAATATTTTCAATTTTCGAAATGGCAAAAACCATTATTTTAATTTTTTTGCAATTATACAATAAATTTATGTGTAAGAGGATTTCATAAAAAATATATATTTAATATATATTCATCTATCTAGGTTGATTTTATTTTTCTTTTCTTTTTTACTAAAATATTATGTAAATATGTATATTTTTTATATTTTAATAAAATTTCTCTTTTAAATTATATCTTAAAACAAGTATTGGTCACTCATTTGATTTTGTTATGATGATCATAATTAGAACCATATATGATTTTATATCTTTCAATTATTATTACTTATTATAAAAAGCTTTTAATTTTTTTTCTCTTTAGAAAGAAAAAAAATAAAATAAAATGCAATTATTTTACAAACAACAACTAATATTAAAAGAATGTTTTTTATTTAAACTTAAATGTAGAAAAACCTATCAAGTAAAATATTTTTCATGTATTTATGTATCTTTTTTTAATAAAAATTCTTAAGATTTACTATCAAATATTAATATATCATGATTCAAAATATTTCTTAAACAATAATAATAAAAACAAAAACTAAAATAGTAGCCAAAATGATTGGAATTGCAACGATAAGGAATTTAAAAAAAAATAAAACTTCATTAAGTTTTTTCAATTTCTTTTTTAAAAAAAAAATAAACAAAAAAAAAATGAACAGTGCGATTTTAGTGTAATTCGCTTAAATGCGATAAAAAAAATAAATCCCTGATGCGGGTATTAAGTAAACAAACAAATTAAGTAAACAAACAAATTATAAATCTTAAGCGAATATAAATTTAAGCGAATATAAATTCGTTTTATTTCAGTGAAAATTTTTGTGGGCTCGATATCTACAACGGTAACAAAAGAGGACGCAAAATGGACGACGCAATTGGTGCGAATTTAAGACGGAACGACACCCACTTTACAACCACTTGTGTACCAATGAATTGTTGCTTTGTTTAATCGAAATTGATTATTGTTAAAATTGAAAAACTGTACAAATAACAGGGCTGGAATCATGTATCTCGACGCGTCTCTGTCTTTCTACTTCGACGCAACTTCGCCATATCAGCAGGTTCAAATTTCCTAGAATGACAGTCAGAATCACGTTTCGATTCATAGTGACGATTCCGCGAAATTTCAAGCTGCAGATATGGCGAAGTCAAGAGTCAAAAGCTGCGGCGGAGTCGAAAGACAGAGACGCGTCGCGATATAGGATTTCAGCCCAGAATATGATTAAAAATTAAAGTGAAACGAATGAAACAAAAAATAGAGTGGAATGTGTTAGTCCTTGATTTCAAATACTTTTCAGTATTGGATGTCATAGATGTAATTATTTTAAACTTTTATTAAATATTCATAAATGCAACAAATGAGGAAAATACAAAACTCTTTAAAACTATTTGATAGACACGCTAACTTCTGGAATGTTTGTGTTCTTTTCGTAATAAAAATAGATTTGTACGATGTTTATGTGTTAATTTTAATAGATGGTGCAATTACAACTAAAGACATGGGACAAAAATGATACAAAGTAGGTTTATTTATAATCTAAATTAGCTAGTGGAAGAAATCGTATTAAAATCGATGATTTTCTAAAATAATAAATAATTAATTATTCTTTAATTGGCCAATTGACGAATAATAAGTAGGATATTTAGAAATTTAAGCTGTTTGGCATGTACACTCTCGAAAAAATCCGGGGACGAATTAACTCCGCCTGAAAACATAGCTAAAAGTTTAACACCGTAGCGCGGAGTTATTTTTATATTTGTATTTTACGGAGCTAAATCTTCAATTTAACACCGTTTTGACCTAAATTTTAAATGAACTCCAAAAAGGAGTCAAAAATTCACTACAACTCCTTTTAGGAGTTATTTAATTGTAAAGGGCGTTCACGTTTAGAAGAGGCTTGCCAATTGGCTTCAACAGCCTATTGGGAAGGCAAATGGTTTACAATTCGAGAGGTTCGAGTCCCGGCAGAGACATGCAAGAAAAGTTTTTAACAAGTCAATATTAACTTTGGAAACACAAAAAAAAACTCAAAACATCTCAAATGCTTGCAAAAAAAAAGAGAATTTGCGAGGTTTTTTTTTTGGCCATTTAATAAGTTGGTTTAACACCGAAAAATTGTTAAAAATTAACACCCATAAGGAATTGTTGTGAACTCCTAGCCCGGTGCTCGATTTTCTCCAATAGGTGATGGACTCCCTCAAACTCCCTTTCGGTGCGTAATCGACTCCATTTTTTCGAGTATGTGAACTACTTCTTTGCCAAAAAGTGTCTCAGTTAGTGAACTAAATTTCATTTCATGGACGCCCCAAACGGATGTTTTTCCTGGAAAAAGTTTGGGAATATTTGGTAATTCTGAAAAAAAAGTACAAGCAAAGCCTGAATTAGCCTGAATTATCAATATAGGATAAAAAGGATAACTCTCGGCATAACAAGGTACCAGTAAACCTCAAGATGATTATAAAATCTTAACAGATCTTTCCTTGTTATCATTATAAAAAATAGGTTTTGGTTTATTCCTATTTTCTTGCAAAGCATTTAAGTGTAAACTTAAATTTGGAAACCTTTGTCAGGAGCGAATTAATTCGTGCTTCATAACACAAATATTTCGTTGATTAACAAAAATCTTTCAGCATTTGTAAGGTTTTTGATTCAATGAGCCATTTTGTAAGGAAATCCTTTTGATTTGTATGGAAAAGCGAGCACTCTATCACAGGGACTCAATTCGCTTTTATTTCTGGTATACCAGCAAAATTGCTCGCTAAAAAGCCTGTGTGGACCAATCTGGTTTACCAGTTTTTCTGGTAAGACAGTGCTGGTATACCATTTTCGTAGACAGCGCTGGTATACCAGATTTTGACACGCAACCAAATTAAAATGGCGGACACTAAATTTTCGAGAAAAGATATATGGGAGCTTATCATTATTTTACGAGAAAAGGAATTTTGAATGGAATGCACATTCTAGATATTACAAGAGAGTCGATTTGAGAGGGCAAAGGGTAGATTAGTTCTTTTCCAGACGTTTTAAAGCCAATATTTTGGCAATCATAATTTGTTGTTTCTTGCTCACTGACATTTCGCCTATTGAACTGTTTTACCAGAATTACCAGCTGGTATACCAGAAATAAAAGTAAATGTAGTCCCTGTGTATGACTTGCATTTTAAGTATCCAAAATACAGACCGCAGTTTTTTATTTCATATAACTTTTTTTTGGTTTAAACTAAAAAAAAAATACGGGGAAACTTTTTTTTATTTATTTCATGACAAGTGTGCGTTTCCGAATCTGTTTTTGTTTTAAAAATGTTAAAATAATCTCATTTTCATAGGAAAACTTTTTCATTTCAGTTTTCATAGAACGCGGTTCTATTATCGGGGAAGCTGGCATTTTAATGAATATGTCGTCCACTCTACCTTAAAGTAGCACTGGACCTCCTCAATTGAGGGTTCATGACAATTATTCTTTTCTGCTGCACCTACAGTTTTAACACTTTTACATGAATTAAGGCCATGGATGAACCATGGATGATTTGCAACATTTGTAGGGTTTTGTTAGTTAACACTCTGAAAATTTCAGCTTCCTATTTCTGTTTCGAAGTCACAGGCGAAAAACAAATGCGCTAGATGGATTTTTTAAAACATTTCCTCCTTGATTTTGAAGATTTCTATTCCATACTTAATTTTTAAGGGCTCTGCCCCATTTTCATTCGCCCCATGAAAATTATACTAAAGTATTGTGGGAAATCAAAGAAAAGATTCCCTGGAAGAACCTTTTAAAGTGGCAAATTTTAATATTCGCCTCGGGCGTTACCAATCATTTCTACAACACTGTCTCTAACTTTTTCTTATGTTGCATTTCAACGAGTTTCTCTTGTTTCGTAGACAAAATCTAATGCAGTTTTTAAGCATAGTAAAATTTTCTTTCATTTTCTAAAAAAAAAATTGTATGGATGCAGCAAAAAGTCTTTTTCCATTCATCTCGCGTTTTTTTTTTCAACCGATAACCAGGGCAGCAATCATGTATTCCGACGCGTCTCTGTCTTTCGACTTCGACGCAGCTTTTAACTCTTGACTTCGCCATATCAGCAGCTTCAAATTTCCTGGAGTGACAGTCAGAATCACGTTTCGATTCATAGTGACGATTTCGCGAAATTTCAAGCTGCAGATATGGCGAAGTCAAGAGTTAAAAGCTGCGTCGAAGTCGAAAGACAGAGACGCGTCGGAATACATGATTGGTGCCCAGAACAGAAATTGACCTGGAAATTTGTTATTTGGTATTTTCCCGATTTCATGTGATATCCTAGTTTTCAGAAATATTTTATAAACGTACTATTCTTTGTGCTTCTTTGGCTCATCGATTCTAAACATTTATAAGCACTAGAAATGTTTTAGAATGATTTTACTTTGCTTTCCAATATTTTAAAACTAGTTAAGCAAACCATTGTTCCACGTAAAAGACGATAAGCATTTTATAAAATATACAAAATATACTTTTCAATTCAAATGCAATTTAAGAAACAAATTAAAGAATAAATTCTAGCAAATCTTTTAGAACGTTATGAATTTTCTCCTACTTCGTCATTTTCGATTTCGTCACATGAATTAGAAAAAAGAACAAGGCAAATAAAATTTATCTAATAACAAAATAAAATTTAACAATAAATATGTGCTTTTGTTATAGGTATGGGTATTGCACGAAGAACAATTATATTAAAATTCACTTTTATTGTGTATATATGTTTTCCTTGGGCGGTAAATGAAAACAAAAAAAAACTAGCTATACGAATAAAAAGCACACTTCATTTAAAAAAAACTCTCTACTGACTAAATAAATCATTCAAAATTTTTCTATCGACTATTTTTCATTTACTGATTCATTACTTAAGTAAATTATTTCAATTCTTAAGAATTAGAAAAAAATCTTAAGAATTAGAAAAAGAAAATTTCAATTCCCTTAAGAAATCGTAAAAAAAATTATTTTATAATATATACTCTTAATAAATAATAAAAAAAAATTACTAACGACTATGGTGATTTAAAACTGTTTACTTCTTCTAACGTATTAAATTTAAAAATAGGCAAAACAATGAAGAGGATTTATGTAATTATGAGCAAATTTTATGAGCAAAACAAAAACTATCTAAATTAATGGCCTCCCGTTTTTTGAATTTCTTTGATTCACATTCGCTTCTGATTCTGTCGACTGAGCATCGATTGTAATTTTGCCAATTGGCTCATGAGATTTGCATTGGAATCCTCTAGCGTTTCGACGCGCTTCCGATAGTCGGAATTCTCTGAGACTAGGATCTCAACCTTTCGTTCCAATTGGTCCATGTATTCTTTCTTTTTCCTTCGACTCTCTTGTGCGGAGATCTAAAAAAAAATTAGAAGAAGTTAAAATCAAACTAATTTTAATTCCTTTGGAAATGTTGAATTTTACCTTATTTTTGATTTTTCGTCGAATTTTCTTCAAGGACTTTTCCTCCGCCTTAGTTAGCGGCAATCTTGTTGGAATTGGGTAACCTTCAGCTAGCAGGGTTCGCTTTTCTTCTTCAGTCAATACTAATGTCCCTGTAGATCCCTTCTGCAATAATTGAAAAAAAAATTAATTACGTTTTATTCAGTGGAATTACAATTTTTATAATTTTTTTTGTTAATACTATTATGACACTTGATTATTTCTGGATAAATTGAAATCCTTTATTATTAAAATCAACTGTTGTTTTTCACGTTAAAAATTTCTATCCCTGTCTCTCAATTTAACTTTTCAGCTACTTTTATAGGAAAAAAGCAAGTGTCATAACAACATAACTGAGGTAATTATTCAATTTAGCGAAACCAGAAAAAAATTTATCTCGTGGCTTAGGAAATAGCAGGCAAGAGGGATCAAGAGGGAGGGAAAATTTAAAAAAAAAATGGGTGACATAAGTTTTTTCTCGTTGAGTTTTTCAACTACAATCTTAACTCTAATTTTTTCTATGAAGACGTTTAGGTTCTTTTTGATATCTCGGATGACTTTAAGACGTCGAAAACGATTGGAACAAAATGTTTTTGGTATTTTTGACAGGAATTTCTTTTAAATTTCGTATGGATATTTACACTATCATGCTAGCAATAAATCTCTGGCCCTACATAAACAACCCTCAATTTTAAAAAAAAATTTATGCTAATCGGTTTACTTGACTTACGGGTTGACTGCTGATTAAAGGCGTGTGGATCGGTTGGCGTGTTGAGGAGCCGCTATAGCCGGTGCGGCTGGATGACAAATGTGAGGCAGGACTTGATGACGATGACGACGATGTCGATGATCCACCATTTGTGCTCCGTCTTGAAGAAATGGTTAGCGTGGAACAATGCGACGCAGATGATGAATGCTGCTGTGGCTGCTGAGATATTGGCGGGGACATTGGGGAATTATGTTCAGGACTTCGGTTTCCCTCTGACTCGTCGCTCGGTAGAGATGAGGGCGGCGTTGGCGGCAGACCAAACTGTGGCGTCGACTGTGATTCCATTTTTACAGATAATTTTGGCATGACTATTCTTTGCTGTTGGGAATTGGAGGGTGGTGTGCCACTTATGATGATTTGTTGGTTCTTGAGGAGACTGTGCGAGGCCGGCGATAATTGCAGGGACCCATTCTATTAAAAATTATGGGAAATACCAATTAGGATTGAGGGCTGATTGCAAAGTAATAGGACACTGGTTAATTACCTTGTGCTCGAAGACTAAATCGGAGTTAGTGAGGGCAGCAACGTTGGCCATATTTAGGCTGATTCCGTATGCACTTTGTGAGTGTGGGCTGGATGGGCAGCTGGAATTTGGCGACATGGGTTCATCCTTAATAAAGGAGTCATCGATGTCCACATCTGAGCTGCTGATCGACGCTGTGTCCAATTGGGCATTACAAATCGACTGATTCTGCTGCAGGTGTTGATTCTGCTGTGGCTGCTGGTCTATCAGCGGTTGCTGCTTGCTGTTACTTTGGCGCAGGGAGGTGTGGACCAAATTTGACCCATTTTGGATTGAGGTCCCAAATTGGCTGGTGGAATTGTGTGTTAACGTCGTGCTGTCTAGTAGTCTTCGTGTGTTGCTGGTCGCTGTATTCATGGATATCGCGGGATAGCATTCGTCCTCCATGTCTGCAATTAAAATTATTGTCCAAAAATTACAGTAACTTCGAGAGTAAAATATAATGTAAAAAAAAAATACATTTAAGATTATAATTTTTTTCAGCAGTTTTAATTTCAACAGGAAGTTCTGCTTTTAACTGTCGCCTCGGAATTGTAAAAGGTTATTGGCGCCGCAAAAATATTTAAACTGACGGCGACTTTATTGTTTTTATACCACGAATTTTAAAGCTACATATTTGTGGATATGTTATATGATCTCATAAAGAAATTCCCATAAACTGTGTAAACTGAAGAGACTTGTAGAGTTTTATACAGAAACTCAGATCAATTCCGGTTACACATTTATTGCATTTTTTAAAAAGTTTAAATAAATATTCTTTATTTGTCATTTTTAAAAAAACGCTTTTTTGCAGGCGATAAACAGCAAAAAAAAATATGGGGTCAAAAATCTTAAGTGCAAAAAGTTTTTATTAAAAAATGTTTGTAAATTGTATGGATTATAATTATTAATTTTCTTTAAATCTTGTATGAAAAATTGTGTCAAAAAATGTATTTTAAAGCGTGACTGCGTGACAAATGTCTGTTAGAAATTATAAAAAAATGTCTGTCATGAGTAGGGAATGCAATACCGGTATCCCGGTATCCCGAAAACCGGGATACCGGTCATTTTTGTCCGGTATTAAATCCCGGTTTTCGAAGATTCAATACCGGTATTTCGGTATTGAATTAAACACCCGTATTCATTTTTGTCCGGTATTAAATCCCTCATTAAAGTCTTTCTCACCCAGGCGACGACGCATACTCATTCATGTGATGGACGAAAAATCGGTATTGTCGTTTTAAAAAAATACTTTCGTTTAGATTGATTTGTATATTTCATACTTACATTGCGCCAGGAGAGCGTAAAAGATTGTGGCGAACCAAAGGGTTTTCTTCTAATTTGGAAGACATTTCCATTTCACACCAGAGACAAATCGTTTTAGAAGTTTATTCTGTATCGCAATTGCAAAGCATTCATTTTTCTATTACCTATTAATATCATCGCATAGAACTGTAAAGCAATGCACGCGTGTCCAGTCACCTAGCTCCAAGTGAGATAGACAATACCAAATTCAAAGTTGGGTGAGCGCTCAGGTGACGGCGTCGCTTTGGTGAGAAAGACAATACGGGTGAAAATATTTTTCCTACCGTTCTTATTTATTTGTGTAAAGTGTAAGTTCGGAGGTGGAGATAAAACCAGACGACCATTAACTGAAATCAAAACTGCACACCAAATAAACTTTTGGGTGTGTATTCTTAGTTATTTGAATCTTAAAAATAAAAGTACAGCAAATTTGAACTGAATAATTTAACAAGGAAGTTTTAACACAAATAATTTCGTTGAAAACCGGTTTTAATACCGGGATCCCGGTATTATAATTTTACAATACCGAAATACCGGTATAGAGATTTCCTCCGGTATTGCATTCCCTAGTCATGAGAAACAGCACGAAAATTTCCAGCGTAAAACACCGTTCTTAAAAATCAGAAAATATAAAATGCAAAAAAAAAAATTCTAATGTGAACAGCATAGGACTTTCTTACACAAAGTATACTGTCTTGCGCAATTTACACTATAACACGACGAATAAAATTTTAATTTATATAAAAATTGAATTTTTATTTTACCAAATCTGAAATATCTCGATAACGGTTAAAGACATTGTTTTAAAAGGCCAAAATTTAGAGAATTTTAGTGTCTGATTCTTCCTTTAACTGATTCTTCCTTTTATTAGTTTGCAAGCAATTCGCAAAATCTATTTTTTTACCTTTTAATGAAAAAAAGACTCAATAACGGTAAAAGATAGCGGATGACAGTGGAATACAACATTGTGGCAAATATTATTTTCTTCAATTCATCTCATGCATTTAACACTCAAAATTCGTTACGATTGCAAAAAATGATTTTTTCTGAAATAACGGTATATCTCGATACCGGTTCGAGATATGCAATTCTAATAAAGGACAAAAGTGTAGGAAATTTTATTGTCTCAGACTTTTGCCGTACATGAAACTCCCTAAAATGTGTAGTTTCTGAGTTAATCGAAAAAAATAAACAAAAAATTGCGATTTTTTAAAAGCCGCCATTTTGCTATAAAAAGTTGATAGGACCGTCCCATTTCAGGACCAAACATGCCTGCTAAATTTCATGGTTCTAGCTCTCATTGTTCAGGGCACCAATCATGTATTCCGACGCGTCTTTGTCTTTCGACTTCGACACAGCTTTTAAAGCCCGTAACAGATTGACCGGCAGTAGCAGTGGCAGCAAAATGTTCTGATTGGCTGAAATCCGACAACATGGCGACACATGCAGTGAAAATATTTTTGCTGCTCGGTCATCTCAAATCCTAATTTTGCTGCATGTTCACATGCAGCAAATTTTAGTGAGGTTAGGTTCTTCAAAAAAAGCGCCAAACGATATAAAAACATTTGACAGCTAAAATAAAAAATCAACTCAGTTTCTTTGAAGACTTAGTGTGTGCTTAATATTAGTTTTTATTAAAAATGGAAGAGAAATTGATTAACAAAAAAACAAAAAACTGAATTTGATCTGAAATCTGAGACACTAGTAACCCAATGTCAAAATGTTGCTGCCACTGCATGTGAAATCCAATGTGTTTCAACGAACACCATTTCTCTATTTACTGCTACTGCTACTGCCGGTCAATCTGTTACGGGCTTATCTCTTGACTTCGCCATATCAGCAGCTTCAAATTTCCTGGAGTGACAGCCAGAATCACGTTTCGATTCATAGTGACGATTCCGCGAAATTTCAAGCTGCAGATATGGCGAAGTCAAGAGTTAAAAGCTGCGTCGAAGTCGAAAGACAGAGACGCGTCGGAATACATGATTGGTGCCCTGGCTTGCGTGTCTGTTTGTCTGTTCGCGCAAAACTCTAGAAACACTGAACTGATTTGGATGAAATTTTCAGGGGAGTTTACTAGCGTCAATAGGCGGGCTATAGACAACAGACCAACCCAAGATTCTCTTTCTTGATAGTTTCCTCGATTTATGTATATTGCTGCATGCATTTGGATAGTGTTGGATCGCGAAGAGGTCAGAGGCGAAGTCTCTAGTACTTTATTATACTTCACATAATAAAGTAATAAGATAAACTTATTTTCAAAAAGTTCTGTTCAAAAAAGCCCTCTCTTTTCTCTTTGTTTTTTTTTTTTTGCTTAAAAAGAGCCATAATTATCATTGATGAAAATAATTTCCAGTGATTTATCACAAAAATATCTAATTTCTAGTTTTTGAAACCAAACCTTACTTCTAAACTCACATAATTTCGATGAAACTCTTTCACAATATGCAATTTTGAAAAGCTGCGGGGAAGTGTGAATTAATAACTGAACTCTTTTCGGTTTTTATTTAAATATATTTACAGAACCAGTTTCTTTTGTCGAAATATGCCACTACTAACTTTGAAAATTGTACAGTCTCCACTTAATGAATTTTGTCAATCCAGTCACGATTTTAAGTGATCGCCTGGCCAGCGCCCGTTACGTATTTCTAATTCAGGCCTTCTGTTTGCCGTCTATTTGCTTGGCACTTTTCAATCTCTTTATCACAAAGAATTCTAAACTTCTGGGATTTATTTGTTTCAACCCAACTGTCCAATAGAAGCAATCAGTTGTATGGTGTCTGTTTCAAATCGTTGACAAAACCAACTGTTGTACGGTACACAAAAATAAAATTGAGAAAAAAGAAACATTTGAATTACCCGCCTTAAGGCAGCAGGTACAGAGAGGTATGTGCTCGTAATTGAAACATGTGATTTGATTTACAAATAAATAAAAGTGTTCTTTGACCAAAAATTGCTTGACGTCAAGCCCTACCCGTCTTAAAAAAATCTCAAGACATTTCAGGTGATTTTTGTCCATCGTCTGACTGTGTATTTGGTGTATGACAAAAGTTATAAGTCTCAATTGGTTTCTTTGCGCATAAAATTCGTGGTATTTCATGCAAATTAACACTTTTATGTTCTTATATTTCCTTCAACAGGCATTCGGTGTATTCACGGAGCAAAGGTTCATATCATTCGGAATTAAAGAACGTTATGCTCATCACTAAAAAAATAATCGTCAAGTTGCCTATCGATGGTTGGTAATGAATGAGCTCTTTTTAATGAAACTTTTATGGTAAGAGACGAATTTATTTTACGAGTGTTTTGAATAAGCATTTCGAAAACGTGAAGATTCCTTTCTTGAAAGTTCTTTCTTTTGATTTTCATTAGAACAATTTTTACAGGTACAATTTTAAAATTCAGTGAGTGAATCACTTTCTGCATGCACGCGAAATTTTGACGCGTTAAAACAGGGCGCAATATTCGTTTCTTCAGATATTGGCACTTGGTTTCCACGAAATGCAAATTTGAGATTTACGGAAATTCCAAAAAAAAAATTCTTAAATTTCATTGCTTTTTGAGCTACGTCATTTCTTGCCTTTGACTTATTTTTTTTTTATTATTTAAACAGCGAAAATGTAACCTTCGAACTTCGTACAAATTTCCTTTATATGAAATTTTGTTTTTAATTGGAGCAACAATTGAATCAATAATGTTTTTTTCATTGTTTTCGAGTAAATAATCGTCATTTCGTGTTGTTTAAGTTTAAACCAGCATAATTCAGCGAATATTTTGTATTCTAAACGAATGAATATCTACAAGAATGATATCTTGCTGCTAGGCGGAACAAACAGTTGTTTCAATATTTTAAATATTTTTTTTTTGAAAAGAACCAAACGGAAAAAATATATTCGCGATATTTTCTTAGGCAATTAATGTTGATTCAAGTGGTTGGTAATTAATTAATATCTCATTTTACCTCACAAAATTGAAGTGAAATTTCATTGAATCGCTATTCCCAAGTTAATTAATGTCAACTGATGGAGTTTATTTTTGTGTTTTTAAAAGCTTATTAGCGCATGGAATAAATTTAAAAAAGACAAATTTTACTGTGCAGGATGAAAATGTTTACAATAGTTCATGCGCAATAAAGACCCGATTAACGTCCATAAATTTCGTCACTCTTTTAGGGCGCCTCCACATGTTCAATGTTACTTGATAAATTTATTTGAATGACTCATGTTTCAAGTAACATTGATCGTTTGGATGCTCTTTAATGTTACGTTTGCAGGCAATTTCTATCAATGTTACTTGACGAAAATTTTTATCAATAATACTTGTCAAGTAACATTGAACGTGTGAAGGCCCCTTTAGGGAGAATTAGCCACCATCGAATTAACTCGAGCGATCCATATAGGCCACCTTTAGTAGATACGATTTATGTTGCCAAATGAAATCAAGCGCGCAATGCGGGTAGAAAGGTGTACCTTCCAGTGGACCATACCACAGAGATCCGAATTATTGGCAGAAAACCAAATATGTACTTGAATTTATCCAACCAAATTGTCATGAAATCCTATTTGAGAAAACCCAGTTCCACTTTGGAATGTAGTTCCATAGAGTAGAAAAACGAAGGACGATTCTAGCCGCAGAAAACAGACTCAACTGGCTCATACCTCCAGAAAATTACAGACTCGAGTTAATTCGAGCAGCGAAACTTTCAATTTCCACAATCCCAATCAAAGTTTTTATTTTCTTATGTAAAATTGCGGTGACAACAAAAAAAAATATTCTACTCACCATCCATTTTGGCTTGTAAACTTCCAGGTGAGTCTGGCATTGAGTCCCCATCTGAGTTCAGACTGTATGAATGTTCTGTTTTGATTGGCAAATTCCCCAGCAGCGCATCTGATATTAATTTATCATGGAGGATAACTTGTGGCATTTTTATATCCCGCTCCAGGAACCAATCTTGCATGTCTGTATCTGCTGATAGTTTCAGGGCATCGGTCTAAAAAAAAATCAAAAATCAAATATTTAATAAAATTTAAAACGATTTAAAAAGTAAACTTTCATGCAAAGTTTTTTTGTTGTAAATACTTCAAAACCCTTTTTTTCAAAATTTTGAAGTAGATTAAACCGGGTTCAAGTATTTTGTATGAGTATTTTGAGGACACAGCGTTATCTTTCAAAAATTTGAGATTAGATTAGTGATCAGCAACTTCTAAAACACCTTAATGCTAATTTTCACGAGAAAAATTCCAGTATCGTTACCAGAGCTTAACGAATTTTCCTGGAAATGAGATAGTCTCTGAAAACAATTTAAAAATAATCTATAAGAATTTAAGAAAATGTTTGCCCTCGTTTTTAAATTACCGATTGACTTTTCTGGTACATAGGTTTTCTACTCATTGAGTATAGGTCCTCTACCCTTAAAATTCGCGCAACAAATTCTAAATAAACAAATTTTGAATTTGTTGAGATATTGCTTAACGAAAACTTATGATCCGAAAGTGTGACATTTCTAATGAAAAACATAACAAAAGCTATAATTGCCAATCTGGCAATCATTGGAGACCTGTATGGTGATATTCGTATCAAAATTCGAACAGTTGTACCAAAATTCCACTTTGAAGTCAAATTTTTCAAAAAGATTTTTTAAAATTTATTCCAATCGGATTTTGATGTATGGGAGTTTTGTGTAGAATCATATCCTAAATAACTTTTTTCTTGAACTTTTTTGACAAGATGCACCGTTTTTGAGATATTCACAAAAATCGTTTTCGTTCGTATGGGGGGTACCCCCCTAATGGTCCATTTTTTCCCATTAACGAACTTAGCCTCGCATTTTACGAAAAACGGATCTGCGCGAAATTTCAAGTCTCTAGCTCAATCCGTGCGCCCGCAATCCGCGCCACAGACAGACAGACAGACAGACGGACAGACAGACGGACAGACGGACAGACGGACAGACGGACGGACATGCAGAAATTAATTATTTTTATCATTCTAAACACACTGGTGTAATTCATTTTTGTGTGTGATGACGGGATCTTGGCGTTACAAACGGTAAGGCAAAGTTAATATACCCTTTGGTTTCACCATACGGGTATAATTATTAAAAAAGAAATATTACGCGGTTCTCGAATGCAGCGTAAACTACTTATAAGTACTCCTAATTTAAATAGAAGAACTTGTAGGTAGCACAACATTCGAAAACACGTCTTATGTAAAAAGAAGAAACCATGAAAAAATTCTTACTTTAAATTTACCATTTTTACAACACAGTAAGCAATCTTAAAGTACTTTCAAAGCTTAAAAATTCTTGTGTAAAAAAAGTTATGCAATAAAGTTCAATGTCTACAGTAGCAGTCACTATGTAGGCTGAGTTTAAAGGTTATCACGATCTAACTATCAATTAGGATTGATAGTGCTCAATGATCGAACACTCTCAAGTTATTTAACAATTTTTTAATAATTTCTTCGTAAACTATTGACATGAGTAGGTGCTTCTCCTGAGTTTATTGCCTTTTCGAATGTGCAATAAATTTTATATTGACAGCACTTGCATGATAAAAGTGCAAAATTTTTCACAATTTTTTTTTTAAAACGCTAACTTGTAACAATTTGAAGATAACACTAGTGTAGAGATTACTGAAAGGGCCTTCAGACTATTTTCCGTAAGTATATTCCAGATTTAATCGGAAGATTATTGCCCTCGAAGTTTTTCAAATTTCTTGGTATTATTTTTAATTATTTTGAAAAGCGTATAGCAAGAAAATAGTGTTTTAATCGAAATAATCACTTAAAAATGTTTAGAAAACACTAATTTCTCGACAAATATATAGTTTATTGCTGTGTAAAAAATTATATTTAAGAAAATATTCTAAAAAATTTTGTTTAAGGTTACCAAAAAAAACATGAATAATAACCCGTCAAGTAATAAAAAAATACTTCCAACGACATATATTTTTACGGTACGTGCTCGTATCTATAAAAGTATATCTTTATTAATTTACTATTAGGCAGCATAAACAGACAATCCAAGTTGCCATAACTCGTGATCATGAGTAATCGTTAGGTGAGCAATTAAATTGCATACTAGTCGAGGCCAGTCGCAGTTTTTGTCTGTTGGGTCTTTAAACACAGTGCAATGCATAAAAATCCAGGATGTATATCTGAACCATGAAATCCATCGTCTGAGGTGGTATCTTTATGAATGCACATTAATATATTATGAGATTCAATTAAACTACGATTATGAAGAAAGTGCCGGGATTGGCACAAACCACGAATCGGGAATATCCTGTGGTTGTTGTCATTGCACTGCGGAAGTTGAAGATCCATTGAGGGGGAATTGATCCGAAATGTTTCATCTCTTAATCCAGCAAGGTGAGCCAATCCGATTGTGCTCATTCAGCTTGGAATTTGATTGAAGGCAAGGTAACCTCACTTGGTTGGATTTTGCTTTAACCAATTGAATTAATCCCGCGCCCTTGCTTTTCACCTCACTTTTACCTGTAATCCAGCCAGGTGGAAATGTTGAAACAATTCTTAGGGTGCTGGTACATTGGTCGAGTTATGAAAGTGGAAGTTATACAAAATCATTCAATTTTATGGTCTTACATGCCGCACAAAGCTTGAATTGAGAATGCAACATTTGTAAGGTGTTGCTACCTATCAACAGCTGAAGCTGTAGTAACAGTTTACTGGCTCTTGATGTCGTTAGTACTAAATTGGCGTCTATAAAAAACGTCACGGTAATTTTAAGTCTTTCGGAACCCATCCACCCCTCCCCCCTCCTAAAAACCTCGTCATCATGGTACTCTCTTGGATTTTTTCCTGAAGCTTAGTGCCGCTACCACACTGCTATCGGCCCTCTTAAATATGTCACGTATTTTATGCACAGCCCTAAAAGTAGCAATTATTAGCACTTGCTTCATCACCTAGAAAACACAGACCGAAGCGAGTTAGTTTAGTGCCTTATCACTGCATAGGGCAAATTTTTTGAGCCCATGTTGTTCGGTCAACACATAAAGAAAGCCACACATTTCATCTACCGTACGGAATGTAATGTAAATGAGACTTACCTCTGGGGCCCAATGAACGCAACGCGAACGCAACTCCAACGCTGTGAACTGTCACGCAGCGCAACATTTCAGCGGCAGAGGCCCAATGGCATCTCGTAAAGTATTAAAAGTGACAAAATATAAAGTGGTATAAAGCTGGCAAAATTACAAAAATGGATAATTTTGAAGCGATAATTTGTTTTGTTGGTCTTTATGTTTGCTATTTGTTGTTTTTTGCACTAAGGCTATCAATTTTTAATCGAACGACATTTCCCCAACCTCACTTTATGAACTGTCAACGCAGAATTCTGCGGCAAAGTTAGAAGTTTGCAAACTTTTGCGTTGTAGTTGCGTTCACTGCGTTCACTGTGCTCACTTCAAATGATTTCTATGGGACAAACTTGTAAATGACAGTTTCTGCGTTCACGTTGCGTTCATTGGGCTCCAGGAATTAAGGTAATTTCAGTGGATTTTTTTTTCAAATTTTGATTATTTAAAAAAAATATATATAAATTGATAGGAGAAACATACATAAAAATTTGCGTTAGAATTGTTTAAAGGTGGTCCACGCCATTCTATTACAGTCTTTGGAAAGTTTCTTCAACTGTAGTCTAAATCAAATGCAACACTATTAAAGGTAAATTACTGTATCTTTATGACGTTTTCACTCTATGGCTGTGTGGTTATAGACGCAAAGAAAACGATCAAGTCAAGAATTCAAAAAAGACAACTAGAGTGTTTGCAAGTTGAAATTCTTGTAACGGTAAACGAGAATTCTTGGTGAAGAGAAGGTACGTCTTGGAATTTACAAATACACTTTTATTTCTTTATTTCATATGACTTTGAGTAGATTTAACGTGTGTGTGTTTTTTTTTATTTTGCTTAGAATATAATCAGCAAACTCACTGCTGGATATGAGCAAATACGATATATGCGATCAATACTAAGAAGTAGCATAAGAAGAATTGAAGATGATGATCATCAATTGTGTGAAGGTAATTTCGCTTGATCGAAGGATTTTTTTCTATATTTTGTACTTCGCATCTTCAATAATGAATTGAAGGTCTAGCTTTGTTTCGTTGAATAAAAAAAGTTAGACATGAGTGAAAGTACTGAAAATTTAAGATAAAATAAAAATGAATTTTTCCAAGTGATCTTCAATTAAAAAAAATTATAATAATAAAATAGAACGATGACACGATCGTTTCTAAATCAATGTGGATGCGTTCATTGATCGCGATTACCGATGAGCATCTCCCATTAGCATTTTAAAATTTATTTTATTATTTGAAAATATCCAATAGGTAGAGGCTATAAATTAGAAGAATCATAGAACAACTGCCAGAAAGCGACCGGTTCCCGAAAATAAATGCAGGAATATTTTATAGATAAAAATTTATCTGAGTGTCCCATACCATCAGGTGGAAGATCATTTCCCAGATCTTCACTGTCTTGCTTTAAGAAGAAAAAAAACAACTCATAGTTTTTCACTAATCCAATATGGCGATGTATGGATTTGTTGTTCTTCGATCTGTCCAAGATGTTCCAATAGTTTCAAAGTATTTACAACTATTTTTTTTTCTCTGGATACAGCGAAGAAGAGATCAAATCACTTCGCTAATCATCTCTTAAAAATGATGAAGAAGAATCTGAAGATTTTTGTGGTTCTTGGCACAGGTTCATTGGCCGTTCGTGCCCATCGTTTTATGGTATTTTTATTTATTATAATATATAGAAATTTTATGTAAAAAAAAAAATGAAAATAAAAGCTTTACAGAAATCTCGTCTCAAATGAATGGCGTACAACTTTTTCTATAAATGTGAGTCGTTGTCATTTTTATGATATTTCTCCAATAAAACGATTTTTTTTTTGATATCTTTCAAAATGTGGATGCACTTCTGATCCAAATTATTTCGTTTTCTTTTCTCGGAATTTTTTTACAGCTTCTCAATAAGATACCATCCGGTTTTTTTTAAATGTTTTCTTTCGATTAATTTTAATTATGTAAAATGAAATTGCCTCTGGATCGAAACATTCAATGGCGTCGTTTTTAACGATCGAATACTTTCGATAAGCATTTAAATGTCATTAAGGTACAACCGATCATAAATTGAAATATTTGAAGGTACTAATTTTCTATGAAAATTAAATTTCAAGCGACAACAAAAAAAATGCCATTATTACCCGATATTAAGTTTCTTATCTCTTTCTTTTTTAACAATGTTCTACAATTTTCCATAATAATTTTCCGGTTCGGTTAGAACGGCACGAGCTTTGGTGCTTCTGCCGGTGCGGTGCCTCTTGTGTTGTTAGGTATTGGCGACATCGACATGATGTAATGTGATCAACACACGAAAAAAGCTAAAAAAAAACTGCGAAAAAACCTCATAATAACAGAATAACAGAAAAATCCTGAATTTTTTTCAAATATCAGCCAGCAAAAAAATCACGTCAATGTCGTTTAAAATGATTCTCGTACGAATACTTTGACGGGGGAAGCACAACAAAAACCCCCCCATCAATCACATAAAATCTAGGCGTTTCAGGTACTCTTCCAGTCTAGATGACTATTGAAAAAATCATGAACTTGCCAATAACCGTGTCAAATAATTTCTGTAATTTATGATCGTTAAGAGTTTTTACACATTTTTCGTTATTGGTGCAAAATATATTTATATTTTGACACTGTAAGTACTTTTCATTAACACGAGCAACAATTTAAAAATAATCATCCTATTTAAATTACGGTTAGGAAGTTTTTCCTACAAATTTGATTTGTAGTAACAATGATTTTATCGACTTTTAATCATTTCCTAATGATTAAACTCATATGGTATCATTTATTTTGCTTAAAATGGTTAGCGCTTATGTAATATTAATTAAAAATACTATGGCCCTGTGAGCCTTCGAGTGAAGCGCTGACTTCACACCTGAGCACGCGCGGTTTTCTCAACCTAATCTAACTTAATTAAAAATATAAAAAAAAACACGTTTACTAAAAACAATCAGTAAATCGATGAAATTACTGTTTCGATTGGAATTTGATGTATGGGAAAGTTATGTAAAATCTTCATATTTTTTGTTGTTAAAAGTTTTGAAGTCTTTTATAACTTTGGTTTTTATGAGGGGGTGGAAAAAAATTTACAAATCAGATGGTTTTTTATGAAAAAAAAGGTTTTTTATTGGTTTTTTATGAAAAAAAAGGTTTTTTTATTAAACTTCTAGTTCAGTTTCTCTTCAAGTCATCATGTTTACACGGACATGGGAATGGTTTAATGATAATAAATCATGGATTAATATACCACTTAATGATAAGAAAAAAAAAATTTCATTAACACGTTCACTGCCAACTACGCATATACTGAAAAAACGAGTATACTTCTAGTTGGCCACACAACAAAATCGATTTGGCAGTGAACGTGTTAATGATTGTTCGAGCCATAAACCAAAAACTTTTCTATACCCACTGAAACTTCTTTTATGTATTCGCCTTCAATGAAAAAGACTTATACGATGTAAAAAAGAGAAAGCAAGCCAGAGAATATAAAATATGCATCCATACACTCAGAAAAATGGAGGCTAACTCGACGACCTACATACGGCGTAATTGGCCTCGGGCAGGCGCGCGTTCGCCTGCATGTGGGCAAGTAAAACTGAGTTGACCTGTGGTCGGAGAAATTGTGAAATTAAGCCACCAGCAGGTGAAGTAGGGCATTGGGAGCTGCACGAGTTGACCTTAGATAGGTTAACTCTGACCGCTAGCTGGCTTACAGACACCTCTGTAAGGTCAGAGTTAACCTGACAAAAAGTTGACCTGGTCATTTTTCTGAGTGTATATGCATTCATCAAAAAACCAAATGGCGGCTGTCAGTTAAAAGCAGGTACTAATCCAATATAGCGATGTTCAGAAAATTTGTCACGTTGATTTTCGCCGTTTCAACCCTCCTCGTCTGATATCGCTTTTTCCAACTTTTAGTGGGATTTTATACCACAGTTACTCTATCGCAGACACTTCCCCCCCCCCTACTTTTTTAAATTTTATTTTTAAACACTAACTTTAAAAAATCGTGACTAGATAACAACACTTTGAAATTTTTCTAAGAGTGCTTGAATATTTGGACTATCTCCAGATACTGGTCACCTGACCAAACATTTTCTTTGTCTCTGGGCTATTTTTAATTTACTATATGATTATGATTTCAGTTATCGAAAATCAGTTAATTAATACTTTATGAAGCTTCAGATATAAACGTTTTTTTTTTATTCTTTTTACATATCGATTTTCTAACTTCAGAAATATTTGATTGTTTTTCTGGTGAAGAATTTGTTAATATTGTATTTGACAGTAGCTCACAAATTGAGACTTTAAAAAAAGAAAAAGTTCATCAGGAGTTTCAATTAATATCAATTATTGTTATTAATCGAGAAACAGAAAACTTGAAATATTGAATATTTATAAATGGATTGTCTTGAGCTGTTTTTTTTTATTATTTTTGGCTAACAGTAACAGCAATTAGCATGGAACCAATAATTATTTGGAAAGCATAACATCATCGAAGCGAACCAAAACACGACGCAAATCGACGACCGGAATCCATTTCTAAAATGGTTAACCCTCTAAGAACGTATTAAGGTGGAGTCTATAGGTCCCATACCTTTAAATCTATACCTTCGCACCTGGTGATATCACCGCTTGTGACCACTACCCCGTTTTGTGATAGTTTGGCGTATTTCTAGTGTTTTATTTTTGTTTTTCGAATCATAGCGTTAGCTTGCTGCAGGCCAATGACCACCGACCGTCGATCTCAGCCATCGGCGAATACATGTAAGATCATCATCTTCTTCTCGAGTATCATCGATCTCTTGACGGTGATCCTCAGGTATTTGTCACGCAACTCTGGCCAAAAACGACGCACCTTTTCGAGTCATCATTGGCGACGGGTGGCTGTTCTTTTTTTTTTTTTTGTGTTCGGCGTGCAAGCATGTCCTCTTCCCCCCCGCACTACTTTCTCAATTTGGTTTTTCGCCATGGATTTATCATCAAAGTTTCTTTAGGTAATGCGACTCGGAATTTTTTGGGGTCTCCGGCCTCAATCAAAAGATGATCCACTCGACCATTATTTTTATTATTATTGCCATCCTTCTTGTTGCTGTTATTGTTTTGGTGAATAACAAAACTTTAAATGACCTTGACATTGCTCACGAAAGAGTGAAGCGAAACATATCGGAAGAAATTTTCCGTTTTCATTCCCGCACACCTCTATTTATTCGATTTCGTACGCAGTATTTCGACGAAGAAACACAGATGGGAAGAAATGAAGATCCGTACTGTGGTATACAGTTTTTCATTTGATAAAGCCGAGAGGGGAAAAGCTCTAAAATGTTGTAAATAACATAAATACACAGTAATAAAAAAAATAACACCAAGCAACATAGCGTATCACCGAAAAGAAGTCATTGACCGTTTGGCGTGGTGACTGATCTTTGACATCGTTTACTCGATTATACTATTTCTAACTTAATTTAGAACTATACGTTTCGTCGTATGTGGGGGGCAAGATACGCGCTCAGGTACCGCCATCCGATATATACTATAAGATAAACACGCCATTCATACCAGATTTACTCCACTACGATTCAAACGTGAAAATATATGATTTCGTCTTGAAGGTGTTCTACAATCCCATGTCAATTCCATTCAGTTTACCTGAAGTTACTAGCAGGTAGGTACTTTCATATCCGACCCCCATCAACCCAGCTCAATTGGATGACTGTTTTCTTTTGATGTCATCGAAGTTGTTTACTGTTTACATCAATCTCATGTATACAATCGAATAAGGTGTTAGATATGAGGGATCGCAAAAAAAAAATCATATTTTGATCCAAAAGCTCGCTTTTTTTTTGTTTACACAACAAAAAAAAATATCACATTTCTTTGGAGGCACAAAAGACGTTTTGACATCGGTGTTTTGGACAGGTCAAGAAACTTTGTGTGAGGTCTTATCTAAATTTAAAGAATATTTTAAATTCCATTAATCTAGGATGGATTTATTCAAAGAATGTTTTTTTTTCGTCGACAAATTAGGCAAAAATACATTAAAATTAGGTTTTTAATCCCACGCATCACAAAGTTCTGGGCCAAATCGACTATTTTTGTAATACTTTAGAAAAGTTTGTTATATTTTTTCCGTTTGTAATTTATTTAGAAATTATGTTAATAGTTTTTGAATGGATTTGAAGATAAAATCAAACATACGTATACGGCAAAAAATCTTGGAGTGAATTCCAATCAAAACTGGATTACGCTGGACCTATATGTAATCCAATGGAAAATTCTAATCCAATAATATGGATTGGAAATTTTTATAAATTTATTTTTGGTTTAATTCAGAATTAAAGTCTAAAATTTTGATTAAATTGTAGACATTAATGTTAAAAGTACTTAAGTTCGATACATAATAAAAAACTTTTCAAATATGACTACAAAAAAGGCTAAAATATTTTCAAAAATTCGCATGTATTAAATTCCAATCCAAAATATGTATTAAGATTTCGTCAATATAATTTTTGGATTGAAAAATACTCCAGGATTTCTTAAGCAGAATTGGGTTAAAATGTGTTGACTTCTGGATACCTTACTTCAAATTAGGTACCAAGAGTACACTCAGAAAAATGGAATAAAATTCGTCGACTTGCGTACGGCGTAATTGGCTTCCTAGAGGAAATTTAGATAGGCTCTTAAGCTCAATTCAGACTAACGATTGCGATTATGATTGAGGTTCCTCGACCAATGACTGTGTTTACATTAGGACTCATTTTGAGGCGGCATGTCATTCGCTCCGACCAAGTGTAGGTGAGGGACGCAGTGGGGAGGGAAACCAAAAAGAGCGAACGAAATTTATATTGACTTAAAATTTTCAGTCGCAAACCGGTTTGAGTCTAATTGTTGAGACCTGTTTCGTTTAGTTTTGTTGATGAAACCGGTTTAGCGAATGACGATGAAGCGAACCGTGTGCACACGACAGAGAAATGAGGAATAACGTGCCGCCTCAAAATGAGTCCTAATGTAAACACAGCCAATGAGATCAAAACTTTCATGTCTTTACCGTTGAAAGCTTTGATCTCATTGGTCGAGAAGCTTCAATCGTAATCGCAATCGTTAATCGGAATTGGGCTTTAGCGGGTTTTCTAGAATAGACATAACCTCGCTCATAGTACAGTTGCGTACTCGAAAGAAATCGAACAATCTTATTTCGAAAATTTTGTTGAATAAATCGACTTTGTTTTCAGTTTTTATACCCGTATGGTGAAACCAAAGGGTATATTAACTTTGCCTTACCGTTTGTAACGCCAAGATCCCGTCATCGCACAAAAAAATGAATTGCACCAGTGTGTTTAGAACGATAAAAATATTTAATTTTTGCATGTCCGTCCGTCTGTCCGTCCGTCCGTCTGTCCGTCCGTCCGTCTGTCTGTGGCGCGGATTGCGGGCGCACGGATTGAGCTAGAGACTTGAAAGTTTGCACAGATCCGTTTTTCATAAAATGCGAGGCTAAGTTCGTTAATGGGCAAAAATGGACCATTAGGGGGGGTACCCCCCATACGAACGAAATCGTTTTTTGTGAATATCTCAAAAACGGTGCATATTATCAAAAAAGTCCAAGAACAAAAGTTATTTAGGATATGATTCTACATAAAACTCCCATACATCAAAATCCGATTGGAATAAATTTTAAAAAATCTTGTTGGAAAGTTAGACCTCAAAGTGGAATTTTGGTACAACTGTTCGAATTTTGATACGAATATCACCATACGGGTCTCCAATGATTGCCAGATTGGCAATTATAGCTTTTGTTATGTTTTAAAATAATTTATTATATTTAAAACTTTTTAAGTGCTTAATCCAGGAAAATTGTACTTAAATTAACCGATTAAAAGACTTTTCGGTCAAATCTGTGATAATGACCGAAAAATTTCAAAATTTTAACGGACAATTTGAAAATTTCAAGGGAACCACATTCACGATGGCCACACTTTAGTTAAATATAGTCAATCTACTCTGAATCTGCCAGTCGAAAATGCCATAAGTTTTATTCAAATCAAAATACGATGTACGGCAAAGTTATAAAACATTTTTTTCTTTCATTCCGTGCCTTTGATTTTTTTTGCTAGTTTCTGAAAAATATTACAGAATTTTCCCGTTTGTTTGGAGGAGAAGTGATCCCACTGTATTTTAATGTATGGAAGAATTGTGAAAAGACGTATTCTAAACATTTTTCTCTTTAAAAAATGCTCGATACTGTGCAGCATTTTGGAAACAATTTTTGATCTTTCATGATTTGATTTTAGACTATTGTGCAAATATTTAAAATAAAATCAGACTTTAGTACCCCAAAAGCACATAAGATAGGGTGTAAATTTAATCAACAATGATTTCGCTTCTTACAAATTGCATGCTGAAGTTCAAAAATAAATAAATTAACCATTATTCCAGAAAAAACTTAACACACAAGGTCGATTTTATCGTATCAATTCAAAGAATTTACTAATTAGTCGTAAATGGACATTTTCTAAATAACATCGTTTCGGTATAACTATCGTAATATTTTTTAAATAAATTATAGTGTTTTTCAAATGTAAATTAGGTTATATAACCGAAATAGAAGTTCAATTTTCAATTAATAATGTTGTTTATCAACAATAAATGAAAATGTTTCTTACTTTTTAATCAGTTATCGTTTTGTTCTTATGACGTCGTATTCCATTACGAAATGTCATTAAGCTATTTGCTAAAATTTTTTTCTGAATGTCCGACAATATCACCCGTTTTTTTTTTGTCATACAAGCCGCTTGTTAACTTTTTTACCGTCTTATCAGAATTTGGTATTTTGGCACATATTTTTAATCGATATTAAATGATAATATCTTTTAACAAGTTAAAGGCAATTTGTAAAGATATTCGCTGAAAAAATTTGTTTGTATGTAATTTTTGTAGAGTTGTCAATTCGAAACATTCATTAACTATAACGAAATGTGAGGAAATAATTTACTTTTCAAACTTCGGTAACAAGTGTACAAAATAAAAATCATTAAAATATGTTGTCAATGATTTTTTTTACATAATTACCGATTTTGTTACTTTTCCCCGCTTTTGGGACTTTGCAAGAACTTTGCATGAATAGAGCCTTCGTATAACAGCTGAAAATTGCACCTTTTCCATCAAATCGTTCCACTTTTTGATTTTCTTGTCGAAAACATTTTCATTTTTTGATTGTTACTGGACTTTTTTGTTGACTGTTTGTCATTAGGTGAAGCTATAAATTTAACGAAGCGTTAAAACCGGACGTTTCAATGGAACAAAAAAGTAAAACGGGTTAAGCAAAAACAAAAATCATTTTCACTTAATTTTATATTTTGGTGTTTTTTTTCATTAATTTCATCATGATTTTCCCGCGCTCTATCACTTATAATTTCATTTTGTTTTGAAACTATTTTGCATTCGCGAAAAAAAAACGTTGTTTTGTCATTTAACGAAGCAATTTCTTTTGCTAAAACGAAACTAATTTCTTTTTTTATGCTATTTGTAGATCATAAAAACATTGGATCTAATCTCTAAACCCGGAAAACTAACCTCTTTTATTTATGTGAGAGATTTTGTCAAAACTTTGGCGTGATGGATGGCATGGCAAAATCAGTTGCAATCAAGGATTTTTGAGTTTTGATTTAGCAAGGATGATGAGGGGGAGGGATGGGAGTGATGGGAGGGATGGGCGGGATGGGAGGGATGGGGGGGGGGGGAGGTGTGCGGTATTACGACGGTAATAATAAATTCCATTCAAAGAAAGAAAAAAAAAACAGTTACATATCTTGTGGACAGCTCCTTACCACTGTTGGTGGGTACCAAAAAAAACCTTTAAAATCTTAATCTGTGGTTCACAATCCACAAAAAACTGTATTTGCAGCTGTAGAGGAAAAATTGTTGCGAACTTTAAATTTAAAGAGATAAATGCCAGATTTGGGGATCGGAGTTAGAGGGTACAAAACTCTTCAATAGCTCGTGGCTTAGACCTCATCGTCTGTCTGTCGGTCTGCCAGTCTGTTGATCTGTCCGCTTTACGTATCTTAAATAACTCGAGAACACGTTGAGCTACCGACTTGAATTTTTTGAAATTTTTTGAAAAAGTTTCGAAAATTTGCGCTCCTGGGAAAATATGAATATAACAAAATTTAAAGGATATAAAATTTTCCAGATTTTTTGCGTTAACAGTTTTTGCGTGTCTTTAACGGTTACCAACATACAGGGGAATCTCGAAAAGATGAACACTAAAAAAACACGGCCGTGTCATCTTTTCGAGATCGTTCATCTTTTTGGTAGGAGTTTTGACTGAAAGAGGACACATGTATGTTACATAAACGTCATTCTAAAAGAAATCAAAGACAGCAAAAAATTAAAAACAACAAAAGCGTTATGTAAGAACCAGCGTGCATTTCAAAATTCAGTTGTAATGTACATAATATATTTCTTTAGAAATTATATTTTCTGAAAAAACCACTGATTTTGGTTTGTCGTCGAGCAGAAAGCTGTTTCAATCTGTGTCAAAATTGGAGTCGCCTTGTTCCGCAAATTTTAAGCAAATGTTGACAGCCGCAATTGCATCTGCTGGCAACTGTTTTGTATAAAGAACCCTTTTTTATCCCTTAGATAACATCACATTTTTGTTTTAAGTTTAAAAATCTAACGCGGCCCTTAACTGGCGGCATCTTTGTTGTAGCGAAATTCACTTTTTACTGGAAAAACAAACTCAAGCACTACCACAAGAATATACCGTTACTCCAGAAATACAGTTACTCCAGAAATACCCAAACCAATTGTGTGAAAAAAGAAAAGAAAAGGATTGTACCACGAGGCGTTCATCTTTTAGAACGTTAAGATTCTTCTCGTTCATGTTTTAGAACACTCCAATATTAAAAGTATGCCGTTCATCTTTTTGGGATTTCTATCATTTCGATCGTGCATCTTTTCAAGATTCCCCTGTATTTCAAAAAAATCAAGTTTTTTTTGAAAATCTCTAGGAAATTGCGTTTTTGAGAAATTTCTCGGAAACTGAGTTTTTAAGCATTTTTTATTAACACGGTTTTTACGTATTGTAGGAGGTCGGTCTGGCAATGCTGGAGTATTTCGGTGAACACGATGGCACCTGGCATTCGAGAAGAAGAAAAGGAGAAGATAAAGAGGGCTGAGTTTAAGGCCAATGTAAAATTATTCAAAGTAATTAATAAAAGTATTTGAATACCTAAAGTATCTTTAATAGTTCTCGAGATATTTAAAAAAATATATTTTTCCGAAACTAAATATTGCAGAGGAAAGTTTTTTTTTGATCAAAACCGATATTTTTTGGTCAAAACCAGTTGTATGTTTATAAACCAAAAATTTAAAGCAAGACAAACTACATTTCTTCGCCCCAAGAACACCTTTTGCGGGTTTCTTCCTTTATTTTAGGACAATTTTGTTATTCGAAATCCACTAAAAAATTGGTTTTATTATTCGAAATCCACTAAAAAATTGGTTTTTTTATTCGAAATCCACTAAAAAATTTCCAAAAGCTTTTCAGTCTTAAAACTCCGCAAGATCGACTTGAAACTCGCTTAATATCGTAAATTTGATTTATTTATTTGTTTATTTAGCCATACATAGTAATCTCATAGATAAATATTCTAATAAAACATTTTTTTTCATAATTTTTTGTTAGAATTTGATTTTAATTCCTAACAACAGTTTTTAGGGTTTTAGCATCCCTGTAAAATTCTCTATAATATTTAAAAAAATCTAATTTGGTGGTTTATCTTCACGTTTTTGAAATTTTTAAAAATTGGTACACTCTCGAAAAAATCCGGGGACGAATTAACTCCGCCTAAAAACATAGTTAAAAGTAAGCACCTCGCAGTGTTATTCAGAAAAAATGTAACACCGTAGTGCGGAGTTAATTTTACATTTTTATTTTACGGAGCTAAATATTCATTTTAACACCGTTTTGACCTCAATTTTGAATTAACTCTGAAAAGGAGTCAAAAATTCACTCCAACTCTTTTTGGGAGTTATTTTCATTGTAAAGGGGGTTCACGTTTAGAAGAGGCTTACTAATTGGGTTCAACAGCCTATTGGGAAGGCAAATGGTTTACAATTCGAGAGGTCCCGTGTTCGAGTCCCGCAGAGAGATGCAAGAAAAGTTGTTAACAATATTAACTTTGAAAACAGGAAAAAAAAACTCAAAACATCTCAAATGCTTGCAAAAAAAGAGAATTTGCGAGGTTCTTTTTGGGCCAACTAATAGTTGATTTAACACCGAAAAACTGTTAAAAATTAACACCCATAGGGAATTGTTGTGAACTCCGTAGCTCGGAGTTCGATTTTCTCCGAAAGGTGATGGACTCTCTCAAACTCCGTTTCAGTGCGTGATTGACTCCGTTTTTTCGACAGTGTAGGAAATGTTTTTTTTCCAAAATAAAAACCTACGATAAGTTTGTTAAAAAACTTGTGAAAGTGCCAACTGAATAAATATTTTAATGACGAATTTTTTATCGTGGTTTATTAATTTTAAATTGAATTTTCTATGGAATTTTTATACTTTTCAAAGATCAGTGCATTTCGTCCAGTCGTATGGGTTCAAAAAATTCCACGAAAAAAATAATAATGTAAAAACGTGTTTAAAATAAAATTATGAAATCAGTGAAATGTATAATAATTTCGTTAAACTGGAATGATTTGTTTACTTTAGCTGATGCCCAAATATTTATAACACGACAAAAAAAAAAATATATGGTTTATTAACCAAAAATTTACGACTATTTATTTTTGGAATCTAATGGCATCACATTATGTTGTTAACAAGTGAATGGAAATTGTTTTATTTGTTATGTGGAATTTTTTTTTTGATTATTTCACGCGTAACTGTGAAATATATGTGATTCATTCATTTCGAGTTTTTGTAACATAATTTCTTTTTACGAGAACTTCGACCGAAATTCTAGTTTTTTTTTTAAATCGTGCGATTGCTCTAAATACATCGATCAATCAATGTATCTATTAGATTTTTCGAATATTAACAGACTATCGGATTTATTGATCTTCTATCATCCACAAAATTAAAAAGCGATCTTTCTTAATTGACTCATACTAAAAGTAATTCAAACATAGGTGGATGGATGAATGAATAATGCAGATAAAGATACAGAGATAACGACGGACGCGCTTGTATGCCATTCACTTTTTTGTTCACAATTTTTCCATACTTGATTGGCCACCATGTGCATAAATCGAGCCGATCAATATTGGTGGTGATCTTCGCTATCTTGAATTTCTTTTGGGCGAAAAACTTTCGTGCCAGCTTGTCTGACTGCTTTTCCCCTGTCGATAGTCATTCGTGTGCATAAAACATATTAATATTCATTAAATCTTGTATCGAAAGGTAGCGACTTTTACTAAACTTCAACGATCGTGAGGATTACCGATCAAAATGAGGATTACCGATCACCAAGATTACTCCAAAAATTATTCAATTTGACATTTTTCTTGAAAATGCATTTTAATTTAAAAAAAAAGTAAGTAATTTTATGATACCAGATAATCAATTGCAGTGATCGCGATCGGTGAACGTGGCTAGTGGCTAATACGCCGATCACACCATTTCCAACTTCACCATGGCTAGATTCTGAATTGCAGCATGCAGCAAGTAGACCGGACCACATTCTCAACTCTGACATTCCGCAAAGAAAGAGGTGTCCCAATTTGGAAGCAATAAGATCGCCAACTATGAAGAAACGGAGTTGGTATATACGATTTTATACCGCGTTGCACGCTCGATCACTTTCCGATTACTCGGCGAAGAAATGCGATCGCGATTGGCGTTCCAAGTCATAGTCTTGGGGGGATTTAAGCTGGGAACTCGGCGATTTTGGTCCGCAGGGGCTGAATCCGGGACAAGGTAAGTGAAGTAACAATTGTTCGATCTGATTACTTACGCGTTCGAATCGGAGTTGAATTTCTTGTTGCTTTTGTTTTTCGGTCTTGGTTTTGGCTTCACGATGGATTTTTTTTTTTGGAAGTTTTCCGTTTCGACTTTTCAATACTTTGTTGCTGCTTGACTGGGCGAAAGATTTAATCTCAAGATAAGAAAACGCTTTTAGTGAAAGCTTTGAATTGAATAGTAGCAACAGTTACCGTATTAAGTTACATTTCATGCAGTATTTTTTTTTTAAATACGGTTATTTCAACCTTTGTTGGTTTGACACATGTTTGATACTTCTGTAAGGTTATTCAGGGCAATTAATGTGATATACGCCCTTTTCAAGTTTTTGTGTGATTTTTTTTGGGTTGGTTTTCGAAGTCGAAACCGAATCTGAATGTTAATCTGGTTTGTGCCGAAGATTGAAGACATCTTCGACTATGAATAAATCCACTACGTTTTCTTTAAAATGTAGGGTGTGGTCAAACCACATGCATTTTGACCCAGTTTCATCCACTTTGCAAATTTTTGCATAGCACTTGCTTGTAGCTAAATCGAAAGTTTTATTCAAATTCTTGTAAGTGAATCGAAAATAATTTTTTTTTTTGGTTTTTTTTTGGTCACTGGATTTTTTTTTTTCAATTTTATGATTATATTCCGTTGAAATGCAAACATTTTACCAAAAAAGCACAGCCTTTGTTGCAATTTAATTAATTTTTTTGAGTGTTTGATGTAAAGTAGGTAGTTACAATTTTTGCCCCGAGTCAAATCGAAACGAATTAATTTTTCGCAATGAAATGCATACACAAGCGTTTCGTCATAAACCAGTTTTAATTTACTGATATGCAAACTACCTTCATAAATGGTAATTTTCGCGTGCAATTATATTTTTCAAGTTTTTATCATAAATATTTACGACTACCACCCAGGAATGTTCGTTTCTTTTACGCACGAGGATTTTCAAAAAAAAAAAAAACTTCAATATATTTCCTCTCTAAAGTAGTAATTAAGTGTCGCAAATTAGGTTAAAATTTCTTTATCCAATGGTGACAGTTACTATCAGGGCGTTATTAATGTCTTTGTCAGACAGTTTTGCGTAAATATTTTTAAAAATTCTTAGGTTTATGCCGAATCGCAAAATATTTTCTATATTTGTTTTTAGTCTTTATGGGAAAAAACTAACGTCTTTGAAATTCTTAGGAATTTAAATACCCAAGCAGCATTTATGTCAAGCTTCACGATTATGTCACGATTGACATAAGGCATACAGTAATCCTGCTTCTCGGATAATTGCACAACTCTTTTAAGTAATTCGAACCCCATGCATATTTTTAACAGTTCCATACAATAGTTATCGCTTAACTGCAACCCGCTTAAGAGCAAAACCCCTAGTATTGCACAAAAAAAGTCTTCAAGGAAGCTTCTCCGTAATATATTTGCCCTCGAATAACTGCACAAATGCTTTTTCCATTTTAATTTTTAATATTTTATTCTGCCATATTTTCTTCTTATACCCCACTGGAAAGTGTAGAAATCATTGTAATTATATTGTGATCTCACAATCCTAGAAAGTAAATGCACAATTGTTTGTAGTAAGGAACCCTGATAAGTGCACCATTTGGTACAGTAAAAAGGGTGCACAATTTTTGATGTTACAGGAGTATCGGATAAGCGTAAACCCTCGTAACTGCAAAAGAAATCCAGGATTTTTCCCATGTGCAGTTATCCGGGGAATACTGTTTAACAAAATTGTAGGGCTGGTATTTTTCTTCTAAATTTTGGGTTTTCACAAAAGTTAAAAAAAAACATTTTTTAAAATTTGTGTTTGTCTTTCTGTCTGTCTGAATGTTTGTCTTAGCAGTACGCGAAAACGACTCAACTGATTTCGATGAAATTTCGTGCACGGGTAGAGTTACTTACAAAATAACGGGTGGGATTTTTTATAATAAGTTTTCTTCCTTTTTTCGGTACCCTCAATGATATCCTCCAAAGCATTCCATAGATTTAAATGCGGTTTTCTGTATTGGATAAAAGATTCCCCAGCAAGTTTCTCTCACTAAAAAACTATCCCTTTGTCTATCCATCAAACCCCTCCTTTGCCTCCTCCTGAATCGCTGGAGGAATTCTCCCCAGCCGAGTTTTAACACAAGGCCGTACGACGAAAGGGGCAGGAAAGGCGTCGGCCGTCCAGTGCGATGGTGTCCATTCGCGGAGCGATTAGGGAAGCACCCTTTTGTTTGTAATTCCGCAGATAAAATTATTTTTAAATATTTTTAAGGGAGGGGGTGGGGGGTGGCGAAATTATTTAAATATTGAAAGTATAAACAAAAGTTTAAAAAAATTTAAATTTTCAAATTGTTATCAAAATCATAAAAGAAACAAAATAAAATAAAGTTCGGCGACAAGGAAAAAAATGTGATCGAATTTGAATTTCTTTTATTGCCTTGTACAAGGAGAGATATACAAAAATTTCTTCTTATGCCTACCATACACACACTGGATGACCTAACATGTTTGCCCATTGCGCATCCCTTTTCAGATAAACCGGCCCGTATCGCTTGCAACACATATGGGCACAAGAAAGTCGCTGCGACCATAAAGCTAAAGAATTTATGAGAAATGTATGACGCCGACTTTATGAACTCTTGTGTTACTTGGGATATATGATAAAACTGTCGCCAGCCCTGAAGGGTTTCATCACACACATTTACCAGTTTACCTGTGCGTATGACGGCCGTTAGACATGAAATCCACTGAATAAAAATCTCAGATAGTTTATTGATGAATAATAAAACGTGATAAAAATTTGGGTCACAATTTTTGTTCATGACAAAAAAATATGGAAATTAAAACTTTGCTTTTAATTTTAATGCCCTTTTTGAGGGACCAATTTTCAGGGTGCTCAAAGCTTTCAGCAAGCTCCCTTCCACTCTCGTTGGTGGGTTTCGTAGCCTTTAGTTACGTCGCTAGACAGACGGATATTCGAAAATAGATCTGCTTTTTTTAAGGTAAAAATCCTCGTATCATATTTTTTTCATAAAATTTTAAGCGAATAAAAAAAAATTCAAAACATACCATATTCAAAGTACCGTATAATCGCTGCAAATAAAGAGAGATAAATTTAATAAGTCGTGCTGGAAAAGTGTGACTGATAAAAATTATTATTATTATTTTTTCTTTATTATTTAAGTGAAATTGAAGATAATTATGCTTTCTTGACTAAATAGTTTTGTATATTAAGTAAATTAAATCGAAAATTAATTTTTCCACGAATGTTAAATCACTGTTTGAATTAAGAACAGTTTACACAATTTTTTATTCGGTTCGACCATTTAAAATTTTTGCCAATTTTCCTTTGGGCAAAATTTTTTGGCATTCGAGTTACGGTATGTGAAGTGAAGAAAAACGAGTCATAAATTCTATAAAAAGAAATGTTTTAAAAATTGCACTATAAGCATGGTAAGACGGATGTACCGAGTTGGCTCATTGCTAATTGTAAGTGGCTTTAATAGCAGCAGTTCTTCACGAGTTTTGTGCTTCAAATCGCCGACAGTTTCTATGCGATTTTGAGGTATATGAGTGTAACAACTACTGAAAGTACAGGTCAGGTATGAAAGTCGTCGTCATGATCGGCGGCATATACGACGGGTTAGGTTTAAGGTAAGGTGAGCTAAGTCAGATATAAAGAAACGATCGCGATCGCGTGTGAGCGACATTGCGGTATTCCAAGCAATATAGCCAGCGATGGTGAACCAAGAGAAAGAGTTAAGAAGCAAAAAGAAGCAGCAGTTAAACTGCAGAAAAGGAAGAAGAAACAGCATAATCCAAGTATGTATAGCATAACTGTAGACGGTATTTCAAGCAAGAAGAAATTCACAGCCGTACCGCGATTTATTCACTTAATTTGGGTGCAGATCGGACAAGGTTCCTTTCTCTTTTCTCAGGTTCATTTCATTTATTGCCGTAGAATCACGTCATACCTCAAATCAAGTGAATCAATATGCGAATGAACCGCATTTTGCCATTCACGCGAAAAAAGCCAAGAATCGCAATCGCGTTTGCCGTGAATTGGACAAAATTACAAGAAAAAAATTAAAAATTGGAAATGCCGGTCTCGAATTTGAAGATTTTTCTCCCACATTGCCGGAGCCCGGAATTTTTTTTTTCGTCGATTCAACTTTTTTCGAAACAGATGATTTCTCACAACGGCCATTTTTTCGGGAGATTCAAAATTTGCACAATATACGTTGGTGTTAGATGGATGAAAATTGCTTCTTGGTAAAAGCACCTCAACCTGAAATTTCAAATCATCGCATCGGGCTGCGCCAATTGAGAGGCTACCAATTTGGATAAAAGACGAGTTGATTGGACTCGGCGAAAATTGTTGAATTTAATATAAATTTTTTTCTCTTTTCTTCATCGTTGAAGATCAATTTAATTGTGGAGAACGGCACGATCAATTTTTGATGCATTCAAGTTAGGTGAATTGGCATTTATCGGACAAGTGGCTCGGTTAATGGAATTTTAGCACAAATCAATCCAAGTTTGTGAAGAACCGTCCATTGAATTACATTTTAGATCTTAACAATAAAAGAAGCTGTAAAAACAGTTGATGAATTTTCTTGAAAATAGAAGTTTTTCGGTCAATTTTTTTTTTCAAATTCTGCGGCGCCTTGGTTAACTCTTTACAAGAAAATTAGTGACAGTCACAATTTATCGTAGTTTCGATCAGATGCTCTTAATTGGATAGAAAACTCTTCCATCTACCGACATTGGAACGGAAATACTTCCCTCATCGATCTGTAGCTACTCCAGATTGAACACGATTATAGATAGAAACCCTATATTTGTCGATGTGCCCACCTTCGAGCCATACTAAAAATGTTACGCAGGAGAAACACCCAACTCGATGATAGTCAAATCCATAATCCTATATAAAATCGCAATTTAAAATTTAGTATCCATGGGCCACCCGCCGCCCGCCGCCGTAATGAATGAAAGGTTTTCATTTTTTTGCCGGTGCAATAGCCGTTTAAGTACCTTGACTCGCCTCCAGCTTTACATCATTGTCTCAAAAGTATCTACAGCTATATAAAAGATTCTGAATCAAAGATATTTCAGACCGCTAGATACACTACATGAATCCAGCTGTTGCGGCCACAAGGAAGGTGAAAATGATCAACGGAACACCGGAGATTTCGTTTATATCTGCCAAGCATAACAGAGGCCGTTCAAAATTCGCGTGAGGTTGAATACTGAATTCTAGTCAGAAAAAATATCACGTTTGTGTTATCGTTTTTGGGATATATTAAAAATTGCAAGTATCTCAAATAGTTCCCGTTTCTCGAAAGTAGCGTAACTACACTTTTTTAACCCTTTTTTTAAGAACCTTTTTTATTGAAACCGAAAATTTCCAGAATTTTTAGCAAATGAATATTGGAGCTTCAAAAACTCGAGAAAAACTTTTTTTTTGTCAAAATCTCGTTTCTGGTTCCGTTTGGTCAAAAAAAAACTGTTTGTTTTTGTTCGGTTCGGCTATTTTTTTAAAAAATTGGGTTAATTTTGGTTTAGTTCAACCAACTTTTAAAAAAATGGTTTGTTTTTGTTCGGTTCGGCCACCTTTTTTCAAAATTAGGTCGGTTTGGGATCGGTTCGATATTTTTGTTTTCAGAGTGGTTCAGTTTATGGTTTAATTCTGGTTCACTAAAATTTCAATGGTTCAGAAATTTTTTAAAATTGTATGCTACATGTCTGTTCAAAAACCGAAATTTCCCTTCAAAAACTAAAAATCGACAAACCGGAACAGTGTTTACGAAACGGGTCATTTTTTGACCGGAACAATGGTAACGAAACGGGTTATGAATGGTTCATAAATTTGTTCACCAAATACAATTTATTACATGTTTCCAACTCAAAAGTTTTGTAAGTTAGGTAATATAAATCATAGAAACTACTCTCATAGAAACTACTTTCCATAAAAGACTTCTGAATGTGCTGAAAAATCGGTTAAAAATATATTTCAAAATAGTTTTAAACAGTGTTGTTCCTCTACGCGTAGACTTTAATTGTCTACATTTCAGTGTAGACAATAGCGTAGACAATAGATTTGGGGTAGACAATGTAGACATTGGCGTAGACAATGTCGACTTTGCGTAGACAATGTAGGACTTTCTCATATCTGTCAAAACAAAGTCATCAGTGAGTCATATATCTAATACTATACTATATAGGAAATGGACAATTACAAGAAATAGCGAGGCGCTGCTGTCCCTAAAGAGTTAAATTTATATGAAAACTCGCTAACTGGGCTCCTCAGCGACACCTGCTCCATGCCTTTATTGTCTTTTTCGCTTGTATGGGAATCTAACCTCATTTCCTCATTTGTTTTTTTTTTTAAATATGGCAGGAAAGCTAAAAAACAAAGCATTTAAAGAGCTGGGCTTTGGGGCCAACAACAAATACTCCGCTTTTTGCCTGCAGTGCAAAAATTTTTTGCAAAATACTGCCAAAAGCCGACTAAGACGGCATTTGGCGATTGCTTCCTGGAAATTGTGCTTTATTATGTTAAAATTAATTGAATAAAATGAGATTTTAAAACTAAATCAGCTATCCTTTTTTTTATTAATTGTCTACATTGTCTACGCGTAGAGAATATACCATTGTCTACAGTAATAGTCTACGCGTAGACAATGGTGTAGTCTACATCACGTAGACTACGCGGCACAACACTGGTTTTAACCCATTGATGCCCAATACTCAGACGAGTACACCGGATATATCTGTGGTAATAAGTTAAAGTAGCCTAAGTCGATTTTTAGACGAAACCAAAGAGATCTTTTTGAGAATGCAAATACATATCAGTTTGGTTTCGCCTGAAAATCGACTTAAGCTACTTTAACTTTTTTCCACTGGTTTGAGTACGGCGGCATTAACGTTAAAGTGCTTTCGCTTAAAGTAAAAACACTGCCTATAAAAATTTGAAAGAAAATAAATATATCAACTTTAAAAAGTCTTCCAAAAATTTGGGAAAAAGTCAAAAAATGTTGGATCTAAATAAACTATTCAAAATAGACGCTTGAAACACGCTTTTTTATGGAGTTTTTACCGGCAGCACCCGAATGAAGTTTGAAGTTTTCACTGCTGGAAAATAGATATTTTTCATAATATCTGTAGATATGAGTTTATAGTCACACTCAATTGAAATAGAAGTAGTTTCAGACTGATTTGGTTTCATTTGGTGTGATGGAGCTATCGGTGGACATACATAGCAATTGCTTTTTATACCGGTGTACATATAAATGCAAGCCACCATGTCATTGGTGTAGGTGGAATTTGGGTCAAATGATAGATTGCCTCGCGATTAAATTGCCGTCGTTGTATAATAAAAATATGTAAAGGTTCATAGCTAAAAGGAACTATGTTGGGAGACACTTTCACAAAAAAAAACTCTTACATTGTTTTCAGCATCAACATAAAACTCTCGTGGGAGTGCGGGGTACAAGAATTGGTGTAAACTAAACCATAACCAACAACTCTTTCTAATCTCAATCAATTTCATCGTCAGACTTTTAACAGATCGTAAAATGAGAAGACTTTTCATAACAGAGAATTGTAATTTGCTAAATCGCTTGATGTTAAGTGCTAAAATGATTTTGTTTTGGTGATTCGATCTGAACTTGGATTCGTGAGATTTGCGCATAACTAGACTTTTGATCCTGACACAATTTGAAGATTGCAACGTTTTAATCCGCTTACTTACTTACTTTGCAGCCGATCGTCTATCATTGGTGGGATGATGATTGTTGCAAATGAAAAACGAGTGTAAATCCGCTATAAGAACTTGATTTCTTCGAGTCTTTAATTGATTTCTAAATGAATGTTTTACAACTGAAAAATGATGGATATCGCTTAATTGATTGTTATTGGAATAAAAAAATCTACAAATAGAACTTAAAACCCATTGCCTGTTCAAAATATTTACAGAGCAGGAGTGTGCCTAAAAAGATTTGTGGTCATCCTTGACATCTTCAAAGTTTTAAAAAGTAGTTTGGCATTAGTATTTAAGGTCATCGGTTGGGTTTTATTCCGTGATGTAATTTCTTCACGAAATTCGTACTTGCACAAAAACATCCATTTTCAATTATGGCCATAGGAGAATTATTTAATAGTTTACGTTGTGTATCACTCAGAAAAATAATAAAGCTGATCCAAAACCAACTTTTTGATAAGTCAACTCTGGTCTGTAGCAAGCAGACAGAGTTATCCATTACATGATAACATATTACATACCCGAAAATACTTATCTCAGGTCAACCCTTACACCCCACTTTACTTGCTGCAGGTTTTATTTTCGAGTTTCTACCACCACAGGTTGACACGTTTTTACTTTTCCTAACGCAGGTGAGCACGTTCACCTGGCATAGGATAAATTTTCCTGCAGGAAGCCAATCACGCCTTGTGCAAGTCGACGACTTTTACTCCATTTTTCTGCGTTTACGAGCCACAAAAATGGGGTTAGACTGGGAACATGAACTCAAAGGGTTGATGGATAGGAGAACCTTACAAATGTTGTAATCGTGCATATTTTTTTAAATGTTTTGTGCAACGGAAACTTTTCTTCAAATACAAGGAGTGGAGGGGCATTTTTATTTGAAAGTTTGATTGGACGAGATAAATTTAGTTGTTTTAACACATTCTAAAAGAAATCGCAATGGAAAATTTTGTTTAAATGCAATTCATATCCGGAAAGTTTTTTAAACAAGTATAACTTCTCCTAAAATGTTCTTATATCTATTTATCTAATTCAGAAATTTAATATGGTGAATCTAGTGCAATTTTCTTAGTTATTCTATTTGCTTCATTCATATATGGTGGTGCTGGCAGGTTTAGTTTTAAGAGAATTCGCTCGGTCATTCACCATATTCTTAATACTCGTGAACTGAAAGTAAAAGAGCAATCTATAAAGACAGACAGGTAAATACATATGTCTAAAAAGCGACTCCATAGAATTTCTAGGGTACAAATTTAGTTCCAGGTAAATAACTTCTTCGTTTAGACTTCCTAAACAGAACACAAACTGAAGTTCGTCTTAACGTGTAGAAGCCACATTTCTATCAAAGATCTATGTTTCTGCATTTTAACTGACTAAGAAACGGAACAACCTAACAGGTGAACGAAGAAACGAATTAGCGACGTGAGTACTCATATGTGGTTTATTAGATAAATGGTTTGCTATCATGTGAAGATTATACCAATTAGATTTGTAGAAACCATTTTAGATACAGAAGAGTTGAGATAGTAATTTTTACATTACTATCTTAACTCTTCTGTATCTAATTTGATTTGAGTTTTATTTGGGTAATTTGAGTTTTATTTGGAGGGGTAATTTGGGTAAATTTTGCGCCGGTTTATTTGCATTTTCCTTACGGTAAACATTCATCTTAGCTTTTATGCAAACCTTCGGCTTCGGCTTCGGCCAAAAACTGACCTTCGGTCGGACTCTAATCACAACTATTATAAGGGTATTTTTATACCCGTATGGTGAAACCAAAGGGTATATTAACTTTGCCTTACCGTTTGTAACGCCAAGATCCCGTCATCGCACAAAAAAATGAATTACACCAGTGTGTTAGAATGATAAAAATAATTAATTTTTGCATGTCCGTCCGTCTGTCTGTCCGTCCCTCCGTCCGTCTGTGGCGCGGATTGCGGGCGCACGGATTGAGCTAGAGACTTGAAAGTTTGCATAGATCCGTTTTTCGTAAAATGCAAGGCTAGGTTCGTTAATGGGTAAAAATGGACTATTAGGGGGGGTACCCCCCATACGAACGTAAATGTTTTTTGTGAATATCTCAAAAACGGTGCACCTTATCAAAAAAGTGCAAGAACAAAAGTTATTTAGGATATGATTCTACATAAAATTTCGATACATCAAAATCCGATTGGAATAAATTTTAAAAAAACTTATTGGAAAGTTTGACTTCAAAGTGGAATTTTGGTACAACTGTTCGAATTTTGATACGAATATCACCATACGGGTCTCCAATGATTGCCAGATTGGCAATTATAGCTTTTGGTATGTTTTTTAAATATTTTTGGCGGTGCATCAAATGTTTTAAGCTATTTTTTGAGGGCTAATTTGGGTAGTTTTTGGGGCTAATTAGTTTTTGAGGTAGTTTAGAAGAGTATGGAGTTTTGTTTAAGGGGTAAAATATTTTGATATAATCTTGCTTACAATTTGTGTTGACATAAAAAAGTCAAGCAAATTTTTGCTTGTTCTAATCATTATGCCATTATTATCCAGAATTTTTTGTGTAGGTTTTTAAGCTCGGTTATACTAGCTGCGAACCCTGCTGTTATTTTCTAAATGCGTGATGTATTTTAGGCGCAACCCAACCCCATATTATAAATATTGAATTAAATTAAAAAAAATTAGTTATCACAAATATTTTAATTTAGCAATTAATATGTATCTAATAAATAATAGTTGCGTGAATATTACTGATCTCCATTTTAAAATCCATCAACATCCATCATCAGCGATGAAGAATATTGCGAGCTCGTGCGTACAAAACGCACGCATGCATCTCATATAATTTATGTACAGTGCATTTTGTTGAATTTAAAGATCATTGAATTGCGGACAATGTGTGCATAACATATGACCGGCTGCGATTGCATATAGCAAGCGGCATATAATGGAATAGTAAAGACTCATTGACGATGTTGATCCGGATGCATATTGCGCAACATCAAGATCTGGAATCTTGACCATATCAACGAGTATATGCCCTCATATGAATGCTACGCGAAATGTACACGCGAACCAGCTGCTGTGAGCGTTGGTTTTATTTGGTATTTCTTACATTCGCAACCGATTCGATATGGAGGAAAAGTTCTACAAGTCCAAGTGCAAGGACAAATAGCGACCATTATCGCCAAACGCAAACTCGGCAAAGATGATCGACTGAAAAGTGGGTACTCGTTCCTATAGGAGATTTCTGCATTTTGAACTCGCCAGAGTATAGAAACATGTACACAAATGTAGGTACATCTTCTAGCAATTTTTTTCTTACCAATTTTTTGCTTTTACAAAACAGGTATTTGTTTATTTATTGAGTTTTTTTTATTGTATACTAGTAGAATTTACTTATTACAAAAATAGACACACAGTATGGTAAAACTTGTGACCACTACTATTGAATGGTGAGATGTAGATATTTTTTTTACTAAGGTATCTTTTCTGCAAATATAAAAAAAAATTATCGTTTATGGTCGAAGGTAAGCAAGCTAGCAAACAACTTGAAATTGTTCTCTTTGTCCGTTCTGATTAGCAGTGGCTGTAATTCTGTTAAAGTAATAGCGGAACTGGATTTTCCGTTCGTTGACTATTTTTCAACTTTTCTTCAAAAGTAACATGAAATGCCTCAAGAAAAATAACTCAAGAAAAACGTGTGGGCAAATTGCGAAATGGGAACATTCCACAACATTGTTAACCCTTTTTCTTATTATTCAAATAAGCACACACAGAATTAAAATTGCAAAAGTGATGATCGTTTGCGAATTTACATATCTACACTTTGTCTTCAATTACGGTGGCTTTTATCTATAAAGAATGAGATAACTTTGTTCTTCAAGAAAATAGTATTATTTGTAAAGATTTTTTTTTAAATATGTACCTACTAAAGATACATACGATAAGTTCATTTGGAGATTTTATTGCTACGCTGATAATTAACGAGTTAACAGTCGACCTACTGCCCTTTTCAGATTATTATCTGGGAGATAAGATGTCTTTTTTTTGTATGTTTGTTTATCCTATTTGTCTTATTTGAAAAAAAAATTGAATTCAGTTTCGTTTAGAATAAAAAAAATGGGTACCCACGCACCACATGCTCTCATCAATTACAAAGTTTAGTGGGTACTAATTCTAATTTACCTATCAGAATATCAACTATTACCTATCTGTATAATTGATTACGAACGCATTTGCAAATGGATAAATCAGATAAATGATGCAAATGAATTTATTTTGCGAAAATTAGCCTAGATTAGGTCACTGTTTCCCAATCGGTGGGTTACGATGATGTGCGCCACGATTTTTATACCCGTATGGTGAAACCAAAGGGTATATTAGATTGGCCTTACCGTTTGTAACGCCAAATTCCCGTCATCACACACAAAAATGAATTACACCAGTGTGTTTAGAATGATAAAAATAATTAATTTTTGCATGTCCGTCCGTCCGTCCGTCCCTCCGTGTGTGGCGCGAATTTCGGGCGCACAGATTGAGCTAGAGACTTGAAATTTTACGCAGTTTTTCGTAAAATGCAAGGCTAAGTTCGTTAATGGGCAAAAATGGACCATTAGGGAAGTACCCCCCTACGAACGAAAACGTTTTTTGCGAATATCTCAAAAACGGTGCATCTTATCAAAAAAGCCCAAGAACAAAAGTTATTTAGGATATTATTCTACATAAAACTCCCATACATCAAAATCCGATTGGAATAAATTTTGAAAAATCTTATTGAAAAGTTTGACTTCAAAGTGGAGTTTTGACACAACTGTTCGCCGTTCACTTAAATCACCATACGGGTTTTCAATAATTGCCAGATTGGCAATTATAGCTTTTGTTATGTTTTATACTCTATATGGGAATACCGTTTACAAGGCATCGAACCAATCCTCGGAGATAAAAATGAACTACACTAAAGTGTTTGGGATGACAAAAGATTTTGATTTCCGCATGTCCATCTGTCTGTCCGTCTGTCTGTGAACTTTCGAAAACACTGAGCTAGAGATATGAAACTTTGTATAGTTGCGTTTCTCATAAACAGTAAACTTATGTTCTTGAATCGACAAAATCGAACCATTCCTTGCTACCTTGCCGATACAAACGAAACAATTTTCTCGAAAAAGGTTTTTGCGATTTTCTCGATAACGGTGAGTCACATTGAAAAATGTATAAAGGTAAAATGTGTTCAGAATAGGATTATAACTAACTCATCCATATATAAAAATCCAATCGGACCACTCCTTCCCCCCCTCAATACAAATTAAACAATTTTTTTCTATTTTCTATTATGAAGAGGAGGGGAACATTTATTTCTGTAAATAAATTATTCCAGCTGTGTCAAATCAAGAGCTCAGTAATGGCAAAATATGGAATTACGCATCTTTGGGAACTATGAGATTTTCAATCTATTACCAGCTGAATTTTAATAGGGTTTACTGAAATGCGATCTAGCTCGAGTTTTTTCGTGCCAAATAGTATCATACATTTGTTTCTCTATATCAGGGGTAGTCAAAGTAACTGTCGCTTCCTTTACCATCAAAATTTATAACCACTACAAATGAAAATACAGTTCAATGAAACACAACCTTCCACGGCAATGGCTTGACACGAACTGATTTAAAATGAAATGCGTCATGCCAATAATGCACCGATTCCAACTCAAAGCACGATTCGTTTTATTCCTGCGATCCGAAGCCGCACACACAAGCATTACAGCACACAATAAAAGGTCGATTATAGTGGCTACGCTGTTAAAGCCAATCTGTGTGATGAGTCAGCTGAGCCACTAGCTGATGATGCCTGCTCTATATGGTACTATACCCTCTGTATGGTCCCATGAGGCTTCAAAATAATTTTTCCCCGCTTTCCGCACCTATAGTTTTACCATTTGGACTTGAATTTGAGACCTTCGAAGATTTGAGGTTCTTGTTGTGATAACCGCAAAATCTAGCTTTTAAAAATGTGGCCAATCTTAAGTTTGTCGGAAAAACCATAAGAGTTAAAAACTACTTTAATTTTAAAGAAAATTATCAAAGAAAAAAAATCATTCAATAATGAAAAATAAAAGTTGTGATTATGAAATAAAATTCATCTGGTACTACATCACAATAATACTTGGTTTCTTGTTTAAACATTTGTAGAAATTCTTTTGTTTGTTCAAATATTTACCTTCAACAGCAGCATGTTTCTTTAGTAGACACAATCTGACACTATGTAAATAGAAGATTTTCATAAATAAATCGATTCCAAAACACGTGATTTAAATGAAGGACATGAAGTTCAGTTTTAATCTTATCTGGATCTGCTCTTACAGCTTCAGAAAAGCTTCAGAAAAGGAATGGGTGAACTATTGGTTAAGAACTGTCAACAATATCTAGTTAGAATGTGCAAAGAAAAACTTTTTTTTGTGCAAAAAAAAACTAACTATATTTGCATTAAAAACATTTGCTATAAAAGTTCACGTTGTAAGAGCGTAGGAGTTTTGATTGAAGGGAAAAAATAGAATTCTTAGAAAAATGAAATAAATTTACTCTTAAAAGTGCCTGTAATTTTGCTTGATCCTGAGTAGAATTTTTATCTGATATTTTATACAGCTGGTGCTTTCCAGTGATTTTTTAGCAATGAGGTGAGGAAACTTAGCATTAATTCCAACGTGTTTAAATATCAAAAGGAATCAGTGGACTGTTATCTTACAAATCACGATAATAGCTTAAACATAATCGAAAAGTGAGGCAGCTAGAAATAGGGTGGCAATACGTCCTGGAATGGCTGGGACAGTTCTGGATTTAGACACGTTGTCCCTGCATCATAGTAACTAAACGTTTGTCGCGGAATTATGTAATCTAGTGTTAGAATTTCTCATTCATTGAAAAAAATTGACTTCAAAATGTAAAACATTCACCTGCGGCACAGTTTCGTTCTGAAATTACTGACTCTAGTGCGTTTTTCTTTAAAAAAAAAATTCCCTGCGGCGCATTTCTTTATATTATTTTGAAATAGAGATGTTTGATTCTAAAAGTTTCGCGTTCCGGACAACTTTTGTTATATTTTGAAAACATAAAACACCCACAAAACTTTTTAAATCATAACCAAAAAGCAAAATTTGAAACAAATCCTCCTCCTCTGATGGGGCTTCCATAATTTTAATGGTAAATTTTGAAACATTAAAAATTCCCCTCACACTTCGTCGCCTTTTGTACAAGGCGAAATTGGTCACGTGCGAATAGAAAACGAGGACATCAGTAAAGTTTCTCAATGAACAGGGATGACTTTTGTAATCGTACGAAACTCCTCATCTGGCATAAAAGATAAAGTGCCATCTTCTTGGTATCCCCCCCAACAAAATGACGTCGAATGGCTTAAATAAGTTTTTTTCTGTTCTAGGAATCGATCAATGTGCGTAACGCCTCATATAGAAAAGTACAAGATTCTCTTTACAACCCCTTTTTGTCTATAAATAGAAATAACTTTCTAAGAAATTAACTGTGGGATATTTAGATATATAGATATTTCATATATACATACAAATCTGCAATAAATGTTTAGATGTTCAGATGTCGACTGAAAATCTCGTTACATCCCGGAATTGCCAACATTCACGTTTTCGTAACACAATTGTAAACAATTGAAAACGATTTAATGAACATTATAAGAAAATGTTATATCCATGCTATACTGAGCATAAACGAAGACAATGTAAGCCGCAATTATGTTGATAATATTTATTAATAAAATTTACGTGGATATCAGTTGGTGCACATGTGGTTGCTTTGAATCGATTAAAATTCGAATCATGTTAATTATAATTGGCGATTAAGAAAATTAACAACAAATAATTATTAGGTAACTTCGAGGTTTAGTAATAAATCTTCAACGGAAGCGAAGTTTAATGTTATTGGCATACAGATTTTATATTAAAAGGCGTGATATTTTTCTAAACCGTAGTTGAAGGGTAAAATTTTACAGCGAGATAAAAAAAGAACCATGAAGATGACATATGCGGTGTGCATTAGATTTTTACAATTTATTGATTTTGTGAATTATTTGATTTTAGTTAAAAATTATTGTTTCAAGTTTCAATTTTTATTTATTTCTACATTTTTACGAAATGTTAAAACATTAAACAATTTCTTTGTTAGCAAAAAAAAAAAATGAAATCCTTATAACAGCATGACATTTAAATTTCATTTTTTTCAATTAATACCAAAAAAAAATACAGTCTGAATTTTTACCTCAACCGAAAGGTAAATCAGGTGTATCGCGAGGGTTCTTAAAGAAAACCATCAACTAAATACCGTTTACTGTAAAATACGTTCGACAACGGAAAAGTGGCGGTAAACAAAACATATTGAGAATAATAAACTCATGAATTAAAAGAATCAAAAATGGAATTTTAATAACGATAAAATGTTTTATATTACTCTGATCGTGCAATTAGCATTGAGGAAATTGGATCTAATACTAGTTTTAATAATTCAGCATAGGACAAAAAAAAACTAACATGTCATTCAACCTCTGAAATTGGCAATTTGAGGCCGCAGCTGTAGTGACCTTGCAATAAAATGTTACAATTGGGACAGCATAAATTCTATTGCGCTCGGTACACAATCATAAATTGGCACTTAAGGCTGAGGCTGAGCAAAAGAAATTGCGCAATTTCTACCTCATGAAGTTGCAATGCGAACCAAGAACAATGGCGTTGAAAAATTTAATGGAAGGTGTTTTTTTTTGCACCTGAATGCGTTGAATGACTGACTTGAAATTTGTATCAGCGAAAAATTATGTCTTATTAAATTTAATTTTTAGTTTTATTGGATTTTTATTTAAATGAATCAAAAGTTGTTGTTGGCACCCAGTTTGAGGTGTTTATTAAGTAACATATTTTAGAATTTTTCAAGATCTTTTGGAGATAGGAAATGTTTTTCGAAAAGGTTTTTCATATTATAACTTCACTTAAACTTGTGTGAGAGTTCTGAAAAATACATATAACTAATGCACACATAAAACATAAAGAGGGATACTTTTATTAAATTAGGAATTAATAAATACCCCATATGATGTGATCCAAAAAATTTTAAAAGTTATATAAAAGTCCCATTCGATTTAAATTCACATTTTTATACCCGTATGGTGAAACCAAAGGGTATATTAACTTTGCCTTACCGTTTGTAACGCCAAGATCCCGTCATCGCACAAAAAAATGAATTACACCAGTGTGTTTAGAATGATGAAAAAAGTTGAATTTAGCATGTCCGTCCGTCTGTCTGTCTGTCTGTGGCGCGGATTGCGGGCGCACGGATTGAGCTAGAGACTTGAAATTTTGCGCAGATCCGTTTTTCGTAAAATGCGAGGCTAAGTTCGTTAATGGGCAAAAATGGACCATTAGGGGGGGGGGGGGTACCCCCCATATGAACGAAAATGGTTTTTGTGAATATATCGAAAACGGTGCATCTTATCAAAAAAGTCAAAGAACAAAAGTTATTTAGGATATGATTCTACATAAAACTCCCATACATCAAAATCCGATTAGAATAAATTTTAAAAAATCTTATTGGAAAGTTTGACTTCAAATTGGAATTTTGGTATAACGTATAACTGTTCGAATTTTGATACGAATATCACCATACGGGTCTCCAATGATTGCCAGATTGGCAATTATAGCTTTTGTTATGTTTAAAATTAGTAGTTAAAACTCGATTTGCCGCCTAAAATTTAACGAAAATAGATAATTAAAAATGTTTTCCTCACATTTTCCGGAAGTTTCCTTCATCCTGGAAAACTTTCCATCAAAATATTATTTTCGACAACTTTTTTCCAGATTTCTCGGACAAAAAATGGAGCATCTCCAGAAAACCAATCGCGAAACACATTTTAAAAAAAAAAACCCTTTTTTAATCACGGGTTTCTCTATAACTGAGAAACCGTTCGTTAAAAATACCACTTTAATTGAGTTTGGTAACTGACAAAAGAAAACAAAAATCAATAAAATCAGTGGATAGGGAAAAGATTTTTTGTGAAGTTTTTCGGTGCTTTCCTGTTGTAAAGCTTTTCTTACCATATTTTTTTCAAAAATCTTTAATCATATTTTGATATAAACATCATGTATCGACGATACTTTCTTACAAAACTCTTCCAAACATCAAAATTTAATCGAGCCTACATTTCTTATGCTTTTACATCGGTCTAATCATAATTTCTTTATCTGACATTCAATTTTATGCTTTGCAAATGGCATGATTAAACTAATAGTACCGAGCTATGCTCGGCGACCTCAAAATCCTACTTTTGCTGATTTTTGGGGAAATACTAAATTCACATTATCTTTACAGAGTTTTTAAATTCCCGACCTAGAAAGCTAGAACTAAAACTAACGCGCGACAACAAAATTTCATAGAAATCGGTTGAGTGGTTATTGAGTAATCGCTGTCACCGATTTTTGAAACGTTGTTTCGAGACACCAGGTGAGGGTTATCGAGGGGAAGGAAAAGTCAGGTTTGTAGTGGGAAAATCGAAAGCCCTTAGCCCCCTAATATTATAAAGTTTCATTAAGATCGGATCACCCAATTCGAAGATACCAGGCGAGGAGTATCGAGGGGAATTTTCTCAGAGGTGAGACCTATCTAGATCGGTTTTTCGTCCCCGAAAATCCCTAGCCCCCAAGTTTCGTGAAAATCGTTAGGCGGGTTTTCGAGATCGTTGTGCAAACATTCCTCGTATTATATTATAGGATTCAAACAGGGTATCAAAATATCGGAGACAATGAATTCAAATGAAATGAATGGCTCAGAACACTGTGGGTAGACCCGGTAGATAAATAGGTAAGTGAATGTAATATGCCGAAATTTTTAATTTAATTATTATTCAACGGTGGCCATTATACACACTTCCAGTCTGGTGCGAAAAAAAAATCAATTCAGCAAAATTCACGCGGTGCTTCAAGTAAACCTTTATGTGGAAGTCGTTGACTCTTGGAAGAGCTCAGCGGGTTTCTTCCAAGAGCCAGACAGAAAGAAGTCGCAATCGGGGCCACCCCACCGGAGGCATTGCAGTGAAATAAGTAAACCCCCCTCCTTCTAGCAAATACAACCACGCTTCGCCGTTAACATACTATTATTATTCTTTTTTGCGATTTTTTCCCATATTCTGAACCCACTGAATGTTAGTCACTAGCAGGTAGTAACGATGGAAGAAATTCTTACTAGGAAAGCAGGGGGTCAGGAGGTGTTGTATAAAACTTTCTACCAACGAGTGTATTCTTGACTGAGGCAAGTTTTTGATTTTTGGTGTGGTTGCTCAGTTTTTAATTATGCCACACTGGATGCAAGTGCCTTCATTACCATTTCTTTAATTTTTTTTTAAATTTTCATAAGCATATTTTCTACTGTTGTTTTGAGATTTGCCTCCCGCAAAAGGTAAGGAAACGGCTGGGGCGGATACAGCTCCATTCACAACAGGCTCCAATACCATCCATCCCTTCATACAACTTCAACGATGCAAAACCCCAATTCATGCTTAAGACGACTGTTTCGGTTCTTGATAAAACTTCCGGTTCTTGGTTTTGTTGGTACTTCTTTCTATATGACGTGATGTCGACCGAGTGTTGTGTTACTCGCGAAGCAATTAGAAAGGAAGTAGCATGCAGCGCAGCCGGAACTTGGCGTTCTTAAATGTATCCTAAGAGTGTAGAATAACAGCTAATAATGCTTATATGGTTTTATAGCATGTTTATTTACAAATATGTGGATATGTTGTTGACTATCGGCTCAAGGTGTTTTTAGCGTTCAATTCCGTTAAGACGGCGCGGCGGCAGCGTAAGTGAGTGCGAAATAAAATGTGAACTTATGGGTATTTAAATGGTCGGCGCATATGAGTGATTGCGCTT